>CM033105.1:3465192-4010852 GCA_019321725.1 Paulownia fortunei | reverse complement strand
AACTCATCATCTTACTGAGCTTATGTAGGATTCTCTCTCTTCATGTAAACAAGCCGAAAATAAAATAAATCCTAAAATTAGTGGGTCACGTGACCGTCACATATAAAAAAAAAATTCCACTTTATTTGGTGTTATTTTTAAATATTTTGAAAATATTTTGGGTAAATATATTTTTTATAGTAGATTTGGGGAATGTGTGGAGAGTTAAAATAAATTTTGATGTTTTGTTGGCAAAAAATAATGTGATATATTTTTAGAGATATTTTCAATTGTAAATATCTTATTTGTTATAGTTAGTGGAAGATATTTTCAAATGATATCTTATCATTGTTATTTTATTATAGTTAGTGAGAAATATTTTTAATTGTAAATGTCTTGTTATTATTGTTTTATTGTAATTAATAGAAGTATAATAAAATATATAATTATTTAACTAAAGTTATAATTAATAAATATTGTGGGGGAATGAAAATGTATTTTTCGAAAATAATATTTCTAAAACACATTTTCTTTCGGGGAGAAGAAGGGAAATATTTCAATAAAACAAAACCAAGCAAAGCACAATTTCGGCCAATTTTGTGCTCATTGTTTACGGATTAATGTCCTTAAAATGCTACTCCAGGTATAGAACATTAATTTTGTCACCCCATAGTTACAAGACGAATTTCGCAATTAATCCATATTACCCTCAACAATAATGAGGCAAGAAGACAGAAAAACCTTTGCTAGAATTATGATAAAACCTGAACGCTAGGGGTTGAGGGCAAGAAGGAAGAAAAACCTTTGCTAGAATTATGATAAAACCTGAACACTAGAGCATAGGTGCAAGCACAAACACATTTATACGATGATGACTAAAGAGAATGAGCTAGCACATACAGGTCACACAATAATTGGAAATATTTGTTATGTAAAAATATACAGAGAGACTAAAGAGAATGAGCTAGCACATACAGGTCACACAATAATTGGAAATATTTGTTATGTAAAAATATACAGAGAATTATAAGGTATGTTTGGTTTTAGTTACGAGGGAAAAAGTTCTTATAATAGTATATATGATGTCTTGTAAAATTTTGTTTGATTAGTGATGTCACATCATTATTTTATATTTTATATATTAGTTTTAAATTAATGTATTGATCGAAATATATAAATATATATATTTTTATTGATAAGATGATTTGAATATGTCTGGAATATATAAATATCCATGGGTATTTTATTATCAATCAACGGTTGATTACTTGCCTTTGTTGTGCGGCTAGAATCTTTTACACATTTGGATGAAGTGAGGAATTCATCCATACCATCGACAAAGTTTAGAAGACCACGACTGATCCTGAAAGGGAATAAATGAAAAAAATAGCATGTCGTATCAATGGAGAGTTTTAATATACGTATAATAGATTAATGTCGTATATATGTATATATATATACGTATAATAATAATTAGGATTTTTTAATAATATTTTGGGAGTGGATGAAAATGTGTTTTGTTTTAATATTCGAATATTTTATTTTATTTTTTAAAAATAATAAAATTGTTGGAACTGAAATTTTTTAAACAAAACCTAGAATTTTAAAAGAGCAAGTTTTTGATATTCAAATTATAAGTTATAAACAAAAATGTTTTATATGTACTAAGTATAGGGGTGGTCGACCATGTATACGAACTCATTTCTGAACCCAATTCCAAGCCCATATCTTATGGGTCTATTTGTTTAGTTAAACCTGATCCGTAAGGCTTTAAAATCAATTCAAGTCCGATGTGTATGGGTTGATGAGCGGACTACCTAGGCAAGCCGAGTTGCAATCTTTCTGTTGTTGGATGAATAACTAGGAATAACCGGCACACCTAGAATAGGAGTGTACACTCCCGAGTTTGAGCCATTTTATAGAAAAAATTTAACTCGACTCGACATTTATGGTTCGGTAAAAGACTAACCCTTTATTACACTGTTATCTTTACAAATCAAGCTTTTTGATTTGGTCGAGTATAGTTTAACTTGTTTTGAGTTGGTGGAGTTTAGTTTGTTTAGCAGTTAGGTTGATGGGTTAGAAAATTTTAAATTATGTCTATGTGTAGTGTATAATTATAAAAAAAATTATTTATTTTTTGAAATCACAAATATTATCTTGATATTACAAATATTTTATTGAGTTTTGTCTTTGTTCTATAAATATCCTATCAGTAAGTGCAAATTTATAAAATAGAAACAAATGTCAATGAATTATTTATAATTTACAAATTTAAATAAGTTATTTTGTAAATAACCCAAATTTTATGGTACTTTTTATAAATTACCCTTTTAAATTTTATTTCCATATAACTCATTTTATTTGTAGTTGCAACTCACATTTGTAATAAGGATAACTAAACAAATAAAGGAATTTTTTTTGTAATTGCAATGCAAATAAATAGTACTACTAAGAAAAAAGAATAGAATGAACAAGAAATGAGCACGTGAAGTTCATTAAGAAACTAAATGCTCATTATGAGAAGAACTTATGGGGATTCAAAAACTTTTGATCGATAATAACAAATAAATTTGTACAGAAGAAAATTATTAATTAAATGTATTATATATATGTCCTAGATCATAAATAGTTGTATAAAACTGCCACTACAAAAAAATTAAAATCGAACGGATTTGGGCAAATCTGCTTGGTTTCGGCGGGTGGATCAGGTTGAACGGGTTTATACACACTCCTACCCTAGAACAAAAAAAAAAAAAAAAAAAACTTATATTCAGGGTGTCAATAAATCAAATTCAATTGCTCATCTGATCTAAATGCGATTAGAATTGGAGATCCACATGAAAGTATTTTGAATCCTCTATTATTATTTGTGTTTGGACATATGAAATAAACTTACAATGCTTACCATGTCTATATTCATCTGGGGGTAATGGGGATATCAGTGGATGAACAAATCCAAAACCGAGGCTTCTATACTGATTCCAGGTGCTGGAATTGTAATCGTGATGCTGAATCTATTACTCATCTGTTTCTTCATTGTGTAACAGCGGGAGTGGCTTGGCAATTCTTTGAGCAAACCTTTCATATTGTCACACCTAATGTTGAATCGATTTCTTCAGTGATTAATTACTGGAAACAGACAAGGGCTGGTTATAATAAGGTTCATATGCGATTTTTTTATTGATGGATTATGATGTATGAAGCCTCAAAATTACACTTCCACCCCTAGAGAAGCTCCTCAATGCTTTCGCGTCTTTTTACCTATGGCCCGACTCTACCCGAACTTGAGTTTAGGTCCGACTCTACCCGAACTTGAGTTTAGGTCCATCTGAACTCTCAGCCATTGATGCTCCGGGCTGATTGGACTTATGAGCCGACAAGATCACAACTCATGGTTCATAATTTGTACGGCTTATGTGGACCAACAAGTATAAATACTCAAATTCTTAGTTGTCATAAGGTAACTTTTGCATATTTACTCACTTCGTTTATCAATTCTTTACGATCTTTCAACCTGAACTAATTTAAGTATTGAAATATCTTAACTTGGATCACCCTAACGAGTCTAACATACATTGGTGTTTCATATCATCTTGAACTCAAAATATTCGACCTTGATATCATTTCGACTCAAACTTAAGTAACTAATTTCTCCACAAATCAAATTTCAATATTTGGCAGGGTGATAGGATAGTTGCTGATCGCCTAGGTTTTCAATATAAGTGGATTCAGCTCCAAAAAAATTCAATCTGTTTCTTGGTTGAAACCAAAGTCAGGATGGATGAGGCTCAATACAAACAGGGCAAGCAAAGGCAACCCAGGCGCGCAGGGCCTGTGGAGTTATCAGTCACATACAGGAACCGGACATTGGCAGCACCAGTATTTTTTACCCATCCACGATATGTCTTAATCTCTCACATTTCCCGCGAAGGCAACCAATTCTGCCAATCTTATTTGCTCAACAAAAGCTTCTTTAATATTCTTCAAGAATCAAATTCCAAAAGAAACTAGAGGTCTTCTATTAATGGAGAAATTGAACGTTTAGGCTTAGAAATGTATTCATGAAGTAATACTTTTTATTTATTTTGATATTTGTAAGGGGAGTAAGTACTTCTCATTTAATTCACACTAAATAATTCTTGTACTCTTTTTTTTTTTTTATCAAAATTAATAAATGGGTAGAGGTTCCTGCTAAAATCCTTGCCTAGATACGATGTCTTGAACAAATATATATATATATATATATATATATATATAAATTTATGGATGCATATTAATTATACGTTATTTATAATTAAATATTTATTTTAAAAAATATTTTATACACTTAATGTTTATCTATAATGTAAAATAAAATATAAAACATGAATTTAGAATAAAAAAATTGGAATTGACATGAAAGATTCTCATCCAAATTTATGTTAATCAAATGATAAATATTGGACCAAAATTCAAATCAAGTTTGAAGTTTCGAACAAATTAAAAAATTGAATAATCCTATTAACGAGGTATATCCATTGAAATAACTGATTTTAGATTATTTGAGGGTTGATACGGATTTTATAACCAACTAATAAGGTATATAATTAAATGCTATGGGATTGGGATCTACAACACATGGCATCACTCCATTTTAACTTAGCTAATCTTTCAATCTATCATTATTAGTTTTTAATTTAAATAATCAGGTCGAATTCAAATTAATTTGGACAAGTCCAACCCATGACAGTACTAATTACATTTGGACTGCAAGATATATGGGAACACACCCGAAAAACGGGCTTTTCTGAAATGCATAGAGGTCCAGCCCAAAACATTTTACCTTCATTGTGCTCTATGGGATCTTCCTATCAGTTGATATTCTAAAGGCCCATCGTAGTAATCCAAGTTGAGCTTTCTTGTCATCGCAACTCTTGGCACATTTTCCTCAGTTCTAGTCGAAAAGGTCGTTCTAAAATTTCTTAGTACTCTCTCCTAAGGTGAACGGTAAGGGACGCAAAT
The DNA here is from genome assembly GCA_019321725.1 of Paulownia fortunei. Lineage (NCBI taxonomy): Eukaryota > Viridiplantae > Streptophyta > Magnoliopsida > Lamiales > Paulowniaceae > Paulownia > Paulownia fortunei. Next base: position 4,005,869 of record CM033105.1, on the reverse strand, counting down.
TGTGACAAATAATTTCGTAATTTTGTCGTCAACTATGTGTGAAGAATTATATTATAGTTGTTGATGTGATTTAGATTTGACCTAGTTAACGTTGAATTCAATTGAACTGAGTCTAGGTACGACTGGATTGATTTAAAATCTATTTTGGGCCCAAACCATTAAATGGTTGCATTGGCCTATGCGGCCTTGTTAAATTCACTTGATCTGGGCTCGCTCATGATATGTTGGAGTTTTTATTAGGCTCATGTACAAAATTATGGAGTTATTTTATTAGTTCTTCTAACTTGGTCGATCGTGCTGTGGTGATGATTTTATCTACCCCAAGGGCCTTTTTAGTGAGTTGTTTGGATTGATCCAGTTTAGCTTTGGGCCCAACGAAGACTTACTTACAATCTCTATTTACACTATCTTTTAGATAAGGAAAGCTAATCTTTGCTTATCTAGATCTCTTAATTCATTGATGATTTCCCCAATAATGGTTATCCAAACAATCCTTCTTGATATCAATTACTTTATATTTGTTAGAATAGGGTGCCAAATGTCTCAATTATATTGGTTGTATTTTATTCTCTTTTTTTTGTAAAAATAATTTTATTTGAATCATATTTAAAAAGGTATTTTCTTTATCTAATGTCATGTATTTTTTATTTTTACATATTAGATAAAGTATTTAAATCAAATTTAACTACGGGATATGGTCGCACATATAGTGGCGATCATGGAATATATCTTTAAGGCTTTGGTCTTAAATAAATTTTGAGTCGAGAGCTTTTTGAGATAAGACATCAAATAGCTCAATAAAACTCGCACATATAATGCATGCTCGTAAAACGAGAATGTCGCATTCCATTGACATTAACATAGAAACGCAAGTACATGTATGTGAGTGTTTGTTAGAGAACAAGTACACCGAACATGACCTGCAAAAAATTCTTAGTTTGAGGTTTTACCTGTCGAAATAAGAATTTTTGTGTTGCGATAGTACACACCTAGTCTTCGGACTTGACGCACGATGATAGCTTTGTGTGCATCCTGCAATACTTTGATATATCTTCTGATTGCTTGACAATCACAAAAGGGGTATGTTGGGTGTTACATTGGTGTGCATGGAGGTTTGTTAGCATGGAGGTTTGTTAACAATCAACATAGAATTCGACACTTGTCTTTTTAAACAAGATAATCTTATTTATTTTCATAGTTCGTGATTCAAAAACTTTGGCAAAGGCAGGATGAATCATGATTCATTAGGAATTATTAGAACTTAAAATGGGATCACAGTTATTGAATTATTTGGGATTTCGATTTATAATTCATACCCTAAATTCAATCGGGAGATTAGCTGTCAAAAATAGCGTACGTGAATGGTACTCGCAACTGAAATAGGTTAACTTGCTATTTCACCTTAAACTAGTTTGTCATGATTAGTTGCTAGGTGTTTTCATGGATAGTGAGGTTTTTGAAATTAAGGAGTTAATTCCCAAACGGATTAATTGATTGGAATAATTGTTATTCATAAATTGCAAATGTTGCAAGCCCATTACTAGTTTAATATTGAATCTAAGAGGATCACACATCTTTATGCAAAGTAATATTTCTAATTTTAAAATTTATCCAATGGTTGTGAATTAATTAGTTAATATTGATTAATTAATTAATTAAGGGTTATATTTAATTTAATAAATTAAATTATTTAATTAAGTAATTGAATTATTTAATTGGACCTAATTTGATTGATAAGCTCAAATAGAGTAAATTAAATTAATCAATTGGATTGATTAAATTGAGATTAAATCAATTAGATTGATTTGTTGATTTTTAAGTTCAAACCCAAAAATTAATGTGGATCACTTAATAAGCCCATTAAAATATGAAAAAAATAAATTAAATAAATATAATTTATTTAATTAACATATTTATAAATAAATAAATATAGTGACCGATTTTTATGGGATAAAAATTGGCTACTATGATTTATTTAATATATAATTATATTTATGGTATATATATATATATATATATATATATATCTTGATAATTATTTGAAGAGTTCAAATTAATATCAATAATGTATGTAGACCATTTTTATGATTAATGTAATCTCAATAAGTCCACATATATAGGAGAGAGAAAAATAGAAGAGTTGTTGAAAGATTTGGAATCTTTCTAAGATAAAATTTTGAAATAGTTGAAAATAAACAAACTTTTCAAGAGTTGGAGTAGGAGTAAAATTTCAGCCCTTATAAATAGGGATGGGAGAAAATTAGCTATAATAATAAACAAAAATTATTTTGTTAAGTTTTCTATTTTTATCTTCAAGAAAAGAAAAGAAAAGCAAGAAAAAGAAAAAGTATTTTTTTGAAATCTTAATTTTCTTTTTCTTTAGAAAAAAATTAGTTTCATGATATTCTCTTTATATTCAAGTTTCAAGAACTTAAATAATCAATCTTTATTATTCTTGAAAGTTTGTTCTTGATCTATCAATTAAATAAAAAATAAAATTTACTCTGGATCTCTGCGAGTTGTGAAAGTTTAGGATAAGTAATTGATTACTTCATTCCCTACAACAATTGGAGTGCGATGTATAATCCGAATTTAATATTTATTTATATTTTTACTTGAATAAACGTAATCGTTAGAATCGCTTTCGAATCGATGGGATATATATATATATATATATATTGATAAAAAATTTAATTTTCTATTGTGTATGCCTTTACGATTATAATGAACCCAACACTGCTTACATACTATATAAGCTTATGGTGCATCATAAGATACATTTTTTACATTACACACTACATACATTACTGCTTCAATATAGTATCTTATTTTCTTGATTACTCTCCTCGATCGTATACCGACTTAAATATAAGGGAATTTTCGTTGACCAACCTCCAACATCCCTAACTCCTGTTTTGTAGGTATTTTGGTGAGGATTTAAGAAAATTCAGGCATGCAATTGATAATTGGTTCTTGATCCGTGCCATTTTCCGGAGCACTTCAATCATGATGCATTGCAAATTTGCCTTGGATAAAAATGGTAAATTCTTTGGAGAATGCCTCTAAATTCGGAATATCATAGTTTAAGCAAGTCTGATTTGAAGTATCAATCAAGTTAATTTGTAGAGAGTTTTTAAGAATTAGAATTTAGAGAATGATTAGAAAAAATGAGTACATAATGTATATTTATAATTGAGTCGGAAGATAGTCGGGTGTTGTATTATATTTTATGTGGTTGTGGAATGTCAAAAAAAATCTTGAATTACACAAGTAATACATGTGTACTATAAATATGATTTAGGGGCGAGCTAGTAAAATGCTAAGTGCTTTTTACCATTCTACCCTTCAATATTAATTAATATTTTGCTTTTTATTTTTATTTTTAGGGGTTTAATACCTATTTTACCCTTATCATTGATTTTATGCACATCAAGCTAAATTTTCTTCTCCACTCAATTCCCCCAGTTTTGAAGGTGATATGTAACTCAATTTAGTAATTCTAGGATAAATAGACAGTTGGTTTTATATCTAACATTAAATCTTCAAAGTTCATGAGATGGTTTTAGTTAATAATTAGGAGTGTCAATCAAACTTAAATTTGGCTTGATGTATTAGCTTCAATCTGGTCACGGTACAGGTCAAGTCTAATATTTATCAATTAATATTTATTGTATGATCAAACAAATAATATAAATTGACAAATTAATTAACATTACATGTGTAGTTTAAAGTTGAAAATCGACAAAAAATTACGTATGGAATATGTATTCTCAATGCATGCGTTTTGTTTAAATGATAAAGTTGAGATTTTAAAATTTTATAATTAAAAAATTTTGGGTTCGAACCTCACACATATATATATTGACAGTTGTCTATTTTAATAATAATTTATTTTCTTAAATTGTATGCTTCGATTTAGAGACGATAATTGTATGAATTATATATGTTTTGTTCTTGTTAATTGTTAATTTATATTTTCCTTGGACCTAAAAGACTTGAAAAAAATAATTATTATCTTATGTATTTAGCAAAATTATTAACTGAGCACATTGGCCCAAATCGAAATCGAAAGTTTTTATTATTTAAATAATATTATTAATTTATCAAGATTTTACTCTATTTTTTTCCTACTTCCAAGGAGAGCGAAAATGATTTTTTTTTTTTTTCTGAAAGGTATAACTGGTCCCCTTTGTAATAATTATTGCTCTATGATTTAATATTTCATAATATGAAACTTGAAAATTTGGAGCAAGTCCCGCACCTTCTTTAATTAGGTGTTGTTTGTTTTATTTCTTCGCCCAGTGTTTTTAAGTTTGAATTGGGCAAGGGGATTATCTGCTTTAACTTGAATTTTTAGTTTTACTTGTAATGTTTCTTTGTTATTGAATGGATAAATGTATTGTTCAGTTGAAGTGATATTTTGGTTAAATTATTTGTTATAGTATATTTGCGCCAATAATTATTGATGTTTGTGATACACGCTAAATGATAATCATGAATTTGCCCCTTTTGACTAAAAAGAATATTTGCAAAGATTATAATTCATATGTAAGGTCTTTTTCCACAATAAAGATGATTTTTTTTAATTTATTTATTTATTAGTTTTTCTTTTTTGCAGAATTCCAAATATAGTAGTTTATGTACAAGAAGTTAACAGATAATTTTAAAATGAATAGATTTTTAAATTTATAAATAAATTTGGGATGTGTCTTAATTTTATATTTTTAAATCTGCCTGTCTCGAATCCGCTTCATTTAATTTATTTATTATTATTTTAATTTATATATATTTTTGTAATATTATTTTTAAATATATTTTTTTTTGAAAATTTTAATGACGTTATTTAAAAAAAATATTTAATATTTTTAAAATTATAAAGCGGTTTCAATGAATTTAATCCGGACCAAATGGGGTTTGGAGTAGGTCCGAGTCCGTGTCTTTAAAAATGGTAGAATGAATTTCAAATTTTGACAAATGTACATCATTGCCATCCTTTATGTCTCATCAATTAGAATTATTTTTAAAATTAATTTTTTTTTTGTAATTAGAAGTATTTGTTTTACATTTGAAACGTTTGTAGAGTAATTTTTGTATGAGCCGTTTATCATGTATGTTTCGTCCTTTGTGGCGAATTTAAACAATTGGCCAACTTGAATTTAGAAGATCCATATTGGATATAATAAAAAAAAAATATGCACTTCCAAAATAAAATAGTAGATGCATCTCAAAATTACATTGTAGATGCATTCGTTACTTAACGTCCATTATCACATTGAACTATTACTCAAAACTCTCATATAAGAAAATACTTTAACAATTTTTATTTTATTAAGGACAACCATGTATTTTTTTATTTTTATTTTATTTAATTGGACCTAATTTGATTAGGAAGCCCAATTGGAGTAAATTAAATTAATCAATTGGATTGATTAAATTGGGATTGAATCAATTGAATTGATTTGGGAATTTTTGAATCCAAGCCCAAAATAAATGTGGATCACTTAAGAAGCCCACTAAAGTATGAAGATAATAAATTAAATAAATATGATTTATTTAAATTAATATATTTATAGATAAATAAATATAGTGACCAATTTTATAGGATAAAATAGGCCACTAAGATTTGATATAATTATAGTATATATATATATAATATATATATATATATATATCTTGATATTATTTGAAGAGTTCAAATTAATAACAACAATGTACGTAGACAATTTTGATGATTAATGTAGTCTCAAATTAGTCCACATACAATAGGAGAGAGAAAAGAGAAGAGTTATTGGAAGATTTGAAATCCTTCCAAGATAAGGTTTTGAAGTAGTTCAAAATTGAAAAACTTTCCAAAAGTTGGAAAATGATTAAAATTTTCAGCCCTATAAATATGAGGGATGAAAATTACATAATCAATTCAAAAAAAAAATTTGAGCAAAAATTATTTTGTTTAAAAGTCTTCTATTTTTACTCTCCAAGAAAAGAAAAGAAAGAAAAAGAAAATCAGTTTCTTGTTATTCTCTTCATATTATTATTTCAAAAACTTAAAGAATTAATCTTTATTGTTCTTGAAAATATACTCCGGTTCTAGATTAGTAAACAATTAAAAGGATACTAACGAATCCTTTTGATTGATGTTACTTTTCGTATCGTGGACCTGATAGAGGAGAGACACTTGAATCCCTGCGAGTTCTGATAGTTCAGGATAAACAATTGATTGTTTCATTCCCTACAACAAACGGAGTGCACGAAATATATAATCTAATTTTATATTTATTTATATATTCACTTGAATAAACGCGATCGTTAAAATTACTTTCAAATCAAAGGGGTTAAATTTATGTTTGATAAAAAAATTAATTTCCGTTGCGTATACCCCTGCGATTATAGTGAACCCAACAAGACATATGCGAATTTCTAACGAAAAATTCAAATTTTGGCCATTTCTATTCTCAATATCCAAAAAATTATGAATTAATATCCTTAAATTGACCCCATATATAGAGGATTAATTTTGTCAATCCTTAATTACGGAACAAATTTTACAGTTATGCCCTGTTAAAATTTTCTCAGAAGATGGTAGGGTTCTAAGGTGGGTATGAATGGTGGTTTTAGAGGTAAGGAGGAATTTTAAGGTATGGCATTGTAAATTGGATATTGGTTTTTTTTCTTATGACCCAAGTTTCGAGTTTCGTCTGACTAATTCTGAAAGAGGACGACATTTTTCTCTGGTTTGCCCTCCGAGTAAATATATTGACACAACTTATACACACATGAGTTGAATTTTTGCCTCAGTTGCTCTTTGAATGGACCCACCTACAGCGCTTAGGGACCCCTGGAAAGGTGGATACACGCTACACTCCTGCCACCAAAAGAATTCGAATCTACAATACTCATATTTTTTTCTTCATGTTTTACCGTTGCGCCATGCCCGCCGGCAAATTTTTAGGTATGGCATTGTAAATGGGTATTGGTTTTTGAATGTTGGTTTGGTTGTTGTGCATGGTTTCTAGGTGGCATTAGCCCTTTCAATAATGGCTTCCACCTTTAAATCTTATTTTATGGCTATAGAATTGGCTTAGTGGAAGGTGTTTGGTTTTAAAATCAAAACAACTACACTAATATGCTTCCTCAATCAACTAATAAAACTTACAACAAATATTCCCTTAGGAAAATCTTTGTTAAATAGTAACATGTATGATTTTAATTTCTCAATATAGTCAGTTGTTGTACCTCTAGTACAACTAGTATAAATTGTTTCCAATTGAGCATGTCTCCCCTTCATGAATCCTACTCAACCCTTTCTTCAGATCGTACTGCAGCCAGGGGACTTTCTGATCTTGAGTAATGGTACTAACTATCTGAAAGTACCTATTACACCACCAATTAAAAGCTCTAGGATTATCCCCTTCAATTTTTGGAACTCCAACAATTGGAAGGGGGAAAACCCACTCTAGGAGCCACTATTTTAAATAGTATAATTAGATATAACTTGGGTTAGGCTGTTCAGAGGTATATCTCTTATATGCCTTTACCCAACACAGTTTATTCCTTTTGCAGCTCTACATTTGTTCATTAATTATTTGTAGTTGTTGGCTTATTTTTTGGGCACTTGATGTGTTTACTTCTATCATTAATTCTTTCCAAGTATTTGATTTTGTGATGGATTTTACCTGCGATACGAACAAATTATTATGGGGCACCGGGAGTGTCAAGTATCCAACTTTCTCTCTAATGGTCAAGTCAGAATTAGAACAATGAATAATATCCCTTATTTGCCTTTACCCTACACAATTTATTCCTTTTGTAGCTCTACATTTGTTCATCAATTATTTGAAGTAGTTGTTGGCTCATTTTTTGGGCACTTGATGTGGTTTACTCCTATCATTAATTCCTTCCAAATATTTGATTTTGTGATGTGTTTCTACCTACGATACAAACAAATTATTATGGGGTACCGGGAGTTTCATGATATCCAATGTTCTATCTAACGGTCAAGTTAGAATTAGAACAATGAATATTAATATTCCTATATGACATGGACAGAGCCTTTTATTCTTGAGTCTTCAAATTATTATTGGCGCCTCAATACCTTATAATGAAGTCAATGATGTTATATTGTTTCCATTCCAGCTTGAGTGGAAGCCAGACTATCAAATTGTGACTGAAAGTGCCTTTCTACAGCTTGCATCTGAGCTTTTTCTTTTGTAACAGGATTTCTTATTCCTTGCTTGCCTGTTGTAACTATTTGTAACGTTTTTCATCTGCTATAATTGGTTGATCGAACTACTCTAACACCAGAAATTTAATTACCTGAACTTAAGAAGTTGGGGGTTGGGAAAATAAGATGAATACGTAAGAGAAAGATGAGAATCAGGTGGGCTTATAAACTTTTTAAAATATCTTATAAGATATTTGACACTTTGTAAGATGTCCTAACCTTTTTAAAATATCTTATAAAATGTTTGAGAGCTTATGAGATTTTTTACAGTATTTGGTAAAAATTTTAGAAAAAAAACTTATATGCTCTTAAAATTAGATGTTAGGATCTTATAAGTTGTTTTTCAAAAAGTAAGGAGATCCTATATTTTCAAAATTAGATTTTATTTTAACAAACTATTTTAATTTAATAAATTTAATTATAAAATTCTTATTATTAATATTTTAAAAGCTACATTATCTTATTTTATCACAACACTTCGACAACTTATTTTTAAAATAAGATCTAACATCTTATAAACTCCAAAAATATCTTATAAGATGTAGAAACTTATAAAATCTTTTAAATAAGTTTTTTGAAAATTAAAAACTTATAAAATCTTTTAAATAATTATTTTGAAAATAAGTTCATAAGCTTCCAAAATATGATATTAGAATCTTATAAGATCATTTAGAAAAAGTAAAGATAAGATGTTAGGATTTTATAAGATTCTCAAAAAAAAAAAAAAAGAGTAAAGAGTTCTTATCTTATTATTAAGATCTTAACAAACGAATTTATTTTTAATTATATATTATATATTTTATCATTACTAACATCTTATAAGTTCAATGATCTTATGTTATCCAAATACTTCAAAAATTTATATTTAAAATAAAATTTAACATTATATAAATTTTAAAAACATCTTATAAAATATGAAAACTTATAAAATTCTCTACATAAGCTTAGTTAAACATCTTCTTGAGGTAGAAGAAGAAATACTAGTAACTTCATTGATAATTCTCAAGGCCTACACTCATGAAAATATAAACATGATTTACAACTAAAATCTGACAAACTATATATGGAAAATTGAAGAAACATTATGTTGGAATATTTAACCGAATAAATGATTTCAGCACCTGATTTTGTGACTTACTAGGTGTCTCAATCTCATTAGCTTTCCCCAGGTGTAAGAAATGGTGAATAAAGATATGTGAATGAGGGAAATTTTCTCTGAATAAATTGTACATTGAATTACAAGAGAATATATGCAAAATGTGATAAACTATCTAGGAAAGTGAGGCCTAATATTTTGCTAATTACAATCAATACAAATCAATATGATACAATTACAATAATACAAAAGTTGACTAAGTTATTTTCTTTAATACTCCCCTCAAGTTGGAGTGTGCATATTTATCACTCCTAACTTGTTGTCATGTGAATGAAAAGTCACTTACCTCAAGTTAGAGTGAGCATGTTTATTACTCCTAACTTGTTGACATGTGAATGGAAAGTCGCTTGCCAAAGGTTTTGTAAAGATGTCCGTAATATGTCTGATTGTGTGGATGTATGTTGTCTTGATTTTTTCTTTCTGTATTCGTCATGAACTGTATGACAGTCTAACTTTATGTGTTTTGTCTATTCGTGAAAAATTGAATTTGCAGTAACATATATTGATGCTTGATTATCACAAAACAACCTGGTTGGTTTAGGATAATGAACATGTAAGTCATGTAAAAGATATCTTAACCAAGTAGGTTCACAAGTGACAGTTGTTATTGATCAGTATTCAGCTTCAGCCGATGTGCGAGATATGGTTGTCTACTTTTTGCTTTTCCAAGAGATTAAGGAACCTCATGAGAATATGCAATGACTAGTGATAGACGTCTATGTTGTTTGGCGGCTGGCCCAGTCTGCATCACAGTAGCCTGTGAGTTTCAATTGACTATATGAAGGAAAGAGAAGACCTTGACCTAGTGCAATCTTCAAGTCGTAGGAGATGAAAAACTGCATCTAAGTGTGGTCTTCTTGGGAGCTACATAAATTGGCTGAGTTTAAAAACCGAGTATGTGATCTCGGGTCATGTGATTATGAGATAAATTAGTATTCCTACAAGCCTTTGATACCGTCTTGGATCTTTAAGGGTTCATTATCTATTTGAGTGAGTTTCAAGTTCTGTTTCATATGAAAAGATGTAGGTTTTGCACCAAGAAGTATATCCTCATCTAACAAGTCTAGAGTATACTTTCTCTAACAGATAGTGATTCATGCTTTGGTTCATGCGATCGAATTTTCGAATCTTCTATATAAATCTAAGGGGCTGAAAATTAGAGGCTAATTTTTTAGCCCTCTAATTTTCGGCCATTTAAAGAAGAGAAGAAAATTATTTTTTTCTTTCATCCTTTTTTCCCATCAAAAGTTTTATCTTTTATTTTAAATATTAATTCTTTTGTTACAAGTTGATAACAATAATTAATATTCTCTATACACACTCCATAAACTATATTAGAAAAAAATTTAAAATTGCTAGCGAAATTTTGATTTTGTATTGTTTCGACCCATAATTTGAATGGATTTGAGCTTATGGCCCATAAGAAAGGTTAATGTTTTGTTTTCTAAAATATTCCACAATGTTGGATAAGATAGAAACTTTGTCCCAGAATATACTAATATTATTCAAGAGAAAGGAATATTTTGGAAAGCCTTCTACATCCATTAAATAAAGTTAATCCCCATCGTATATTTAACATGGTAGCATGTTTAAATAATGAGTTTGAAAATAAAGTCTATCAATTTTTAAATGTCTACTTCTAGTATCTGAGTTGGGTTCGGGCTATAAAGTCAACAAACATATATAATTAAATCATCAACACTATAGGAAACACTTCCCATGTCACCACTTCTAAGTCATCTTAAGCTTATTTTATCCAAATTTATGCTTTTGAAAAAATTGAGTTCTTGAGGATTGGTAGGAATATAAAGTGAGCTTAGTGTGTAAAGTAAATAAAGAAAGAATGAAGGCATTTCAAGAACATGATCAATGTTTAATTATTATAATATTACATATAGAGATTTCTTAAATTTTGCACATCTTCCCTATATACAACATATCACTAGATCTAACTCATCTGAGTGTTTTGTTAGGAAGTAACATCACTATATCTAACTCATAGAAGAGGGTTTTGTTCGAAAGCAAAATGCACTATGCTTCTTATCTTTCTTTTCTTTCTTCTAATTTTTATTTTCTCTTAAGTCATTTTTCACTCTAATTTTTTATAATTCTTTTTTTTTTTTTTGTCATAGAGCTTAGTTGGTATTTTGACTAGTCAAGGTCAACTCATCTTACTTGTAGATTTGGTGGTTTTTATCTCTATTAGCTCAATCTCATTGTCAATCTTGGTTCATTTGGCTATTAGCTTAATTTTGTTGTCAATCTTGCTATTGGTTCATTTGGCTAATTGCAAGTGGAGCTTAGACATTAATTCATCTCAATAATATGTCGTGTATGCGTAAGTCTTCTCCATAAATATGAGAATTAATGGCCTTGCTTTCCGATTGTCAAATTTGTGTAAATTGTCCAGGAACATGGCGGACTCACCTACACTAAATCAACTTTTCCTTTTTTTTTTCTATTGACTTAGGTTATACAAATAAAGAGGTATGAGTTTCAACAAGCTATTAAACCTTAAGTTACTTTCTATTTTTAAATTGGATCCTTATAAATATTCATTTCATTTCACTTATGCAAGTTTAAATTATTAATAAATCTATCAATTACTTAATTGTAGTTAAATTACATTTTAACTCATTCTTGATGGTAAAAATTTCATTATTTAATATTATTTTGATGAAAAATAGAAATTATCAATACAGTAGCTTATACAATGCAAAGTTCTTAAGATATAAGTTGAGTTTTGATGTGAATTGCTCCACATCTCCAAACTCCTTGCAATAAATCAATTTTTGAGTAGGCTATTGCCTGGTATCTTAATAAATCATTAGGATGTTGGGTTGTCTCGGTAAAAACCTTCCAACGCCCAAATCAATATCATATCAAAAATAAATGAGGGTAAAGAACATAACATTGTTAAATACCAAAATAAATAACGTACATTCAAAATGAGCAAAGAAAGAATTTATAAGTGTTCAAATAAAATTAATGATTTGTATGGTAGGGTGCATGCGCTCACAAGACCTAAGGCCCATTGAATTGGGCTTATTTATATAAATGAGTCTAATCAATTATTGGGTTTATCAACATAAACAACTTTAGACTATTAATTGGGCGTAGTGATTATTAAGCCCTTCAAGTTTGTTAAAAGAGATTAAAAATTTATTAAAAAGATTCTCAACATCCAATTTTGGTGTCAATTTGGTAAAGGTTTTGAAATTTTAATTTTTTATAGATTTTTACAAATCTACTTTGGGAGACTTGATTCTATGAATATCGAATATGTATTAGACTCGAAAATCACATTTAGATAAAGTAAAAGAATGCAATGTGAGGTTGAAATAAAATAGTTCCCTAACTAATTCTTACGTAATTATATTATATAGTATAGCAATTCAAATGATATTCGTAGTTGTCAAACTCCTCTCGAAGCAATGTACGACATTCAAACTTAATTTTCAGATGCTCATATACTACGCAAAACTCTCATTAAGAACCAAAATATCAATGGAGAAATTGAAAAAGGCAATTGCTAGAGTGACCATGAGTAATAAATCAACAAGCATGACATATTAAGTTCTGTGACAACAGTACATATTGAAAGTTCGAGGATTAACCACACCATACTTGACTCATAACCTAAGCATTGTATTGACTTGCTATTTGTTCGTAAATGGTCCTTATGATGTCTAGAACTATGAAGGGCTTACTCTTATCCACTATGAAAGCTAAGTAAATAGAGTTTCTTCTCACCATCACTCAAGTCATTGTTGGAGCTTGTAGGCCCTCTCCCTTGCGCTAGGGGACGACAGTTTTCGTTTACAGGAGAAACTTATGTAGCAATGTGTCCAATGACGCGTCTATTTCTTTTGTATAAATATGTGTGGGACCATATAGAGTGTGAAAGAAATAGAAACAAGAACTTGGTTCACATCACATGACAGAGAAATATCTCAACAAAGACAATGTTAAGGAACCGTGCGAATGTGTTTCTATTAGCATGCAGTGCCTGCTAGAAACTGTGCTAAGATTTAGGATTTTATTGAGAGAGAAACAGAGAATTGGAATTTATTATATCAGATTCTTTCATTCATGAATGACATGATTATTTTCACAATATTTTAACATAGTTTTCATTTAACAGAGTTCTCCTTTATTTTGTGTGTTTTCCCCTTGGCAAGGCTTCTTTATATATTGTTTTTCATTGTTGAACAAATAATTGACGAAAAAAAATATTTCACAAACTAAATTTAGAATATCAACAAGTTACCAACCCGTATATTCACTTTTAAAACCTTTTTGCTCCAGTGACAGAATTCAAATTATGCCATTGAAAATGAAGAGTTTAAGGAGAACTTAAATGTTGAAGTCCACTTCTATTTAAACATATCATGGTTATTTTGATTTGGCATTTTTCAAATAAAATCATTATGATTTTTATTTTTTTCTTTTTAATTTAGTCAATTTGTTAATATGATGTCAATGACAAGTTTGATTTATTTTTATACAATAGTTTTTAACTTGGCATTCGGATCATGCACTTTTGTCTATTTTTCCTTGTTAGTTAAATCTGTTAGTTTTCTTTAATAATGGATCTACTGTGCTCAGAAAATTAAGAATCAAAATAAGAGAGATTCAATATATACTTGGAATGTCAATGATAATTATGATATTTGAGAGATAATGATCTTCCACAGTCAAACTCAATTGGTTCAATAAATTCTTCTTACTATGATGAAAGTAGAAAGAGAATAGACAATATTTTTGATTTGCCAATGGTGACCATAACCCTAAGTAGTTTCCTTTATATACAACTCTAATTAGGATATCCATCAACCTTAATTGGGTTGTAAACCGGGTATCCACATTATTAACCCATATCTATATGGATATTCTTAACTTAATTAGACGACTAGGTGGATTCATATAAAATAATATGGCACTAATACACTTATATATATATATATTATATATATATATAATATATATATATATATATATATATATATGTGGTCCGCTTAACAGGAAATAAATATTTCCTAACAATTGCCCACTTGGACTACATATATATATAAAAAAAATTATATCATAAACTTTAGGCTAGTAATGAAATGCCATATTATTTTTTAATATCCTCGAAAGTTACAATCTGGCCCATAAGACATACTAATATGGAACCCAAGTATTTGTCATTCAACTGATGGAATGGCAACTAGAACCCTCAATGATCATCATTCTAATACACCCCGAATGACATGGATCGAGTATAGAATGTGGCATAGAAATTATTTGCAATGTGACCTAAACAGTCCTATTTTTAATTGGTCCTACTTAAACTTAAATGAGATCAAATTTTAATCTTTCTATTTATGCATTACCACAATGTTAAACCATAGTAGGAAAGATAATGATATGATAAATATCATTTATTAATTCAAAGTCAACAAGAAAATGCATAAACTAATCATTGTTGTGAAATGAACTCGAAATAAGTGTCACTGATGAACATCTGAACTGAACTACAAACTCTAACTGAAAATGCACATATTTAATCAAAACAACACCCACATAAGTAGTGTGCTCGTGAAACACCTTGGCAAACCCTTGGTGAGCGGACCCGCAATAATAGAGTTTGTCCAAATATGTTCAATAGACACTTGATAACTTTAAATTCTTCCTTAAGCAACAAGAAACTTGAAGTCTATGCACCTCAATTTCGAAAAGCTTCTGTTGTTATTGGAATATAGCACACAATATATCTTTAATGGTTTTTGAATACCATCCACAAACGCAGCCTAGTGACAAAGTTTGGTAGCCATATCCGATAATAAGATGCTTCATAATAGGCTATAAACTAGATTGTTATAATGGAAGGAGCTATAAGTGTCTGCCTATCACTCTTATAGGAAATAGCTCCTCCAACTAGCAGGTAAACATAGCTTGAAGTATACTGTATAAGCATTTGACAAACTCATAATTAGAAAATCGAATGATCCCCTAAACATATGATTTTCGATGAGTAAGTATATTTAGTTTTTTGTTCTCTACAAATACCAGATAACCCTTATCTACTTTTCAAATGATCCATTCTAAGTTACTTAAATATCTACCTAATATTACAAACACTATATTTGGATTCATACATACTTAAGCATGCATAAAATTTTCTGCAGCTGATGCATAAGGAATCTTTTATATCTTTTTTACTTTAAACTCATCCTTGGGGTATTGATTAAGACTGAACTTGTCCCCCTTCCCAATACGTTATCTCCCTTTAAACATGTGTTATATACAATTATCAACATTATTTATATGCCTTCTTCTGTCTACAGGAACGACTAAACCTCGCTCTGATACCACAAACTGTAACACCCCTTAACCTAACTGCAGAGCCTAAACAAGTTGATACAGTTAAGTCAAGAAATGTTAATTTTTCATCTTTACTAGAGTTATGGTTTTTTTTTATAAAAGTTCCCATTTTTAGCTATAAGAGAAAGAACTTGAATCATTTTAAACACACCATATACATATATCAAAACTGAGTACATCTGTTTACAAAACCATAACAGAGCGGCTTATTTAAAAACAAAACAGAGTTTTCAAAATAAACTACAAAACAGGTTGAAGCATGGCATATGAACAAATCTCTGTCCGACCGCTCTAGAGACTCAGTCAACCTCTAAACCTGTACATTTCCACCTGCATCACATGAATCTAATGAGCTAAAGGCTCAGTAAGATGAAACTGATGCAATAACAAATAACATATATGCACATCTCAGAAATCATTAAATGCAATATTCTATTTAATAACTTTCATTCATAAATCATTCTTTAGGGCCCTTGAAGTGTGGTACCTAACTAATAGCGATAGACCATAGTTTTCAGAACCTGTTCATAATGATTGGCCAATAAGAGAACTAATACGGGGTTTTCATACTTGGTCTTTCAACCTCAGGTATTAGCCGTATTCTATCTCATTCATTGTGGCTTTCCTATACCGGTTTTTCAACCTCAAGTATTTGCCACCATTTGTTGGGTCCGCCGGTCCCTCTCGCGTCCCTTGTCTACCCGACCATCAATCAAGTACCATACTTCCTTTTCAAAAACCTCATTATATTCTTAATAGTGTCATGCTTCATAAACCATAAATGCATCAAACATTACATCATTTGACAAACAACAACAATCACATTAAAACATGAACAAACATTATATGATTCTTGTGATACACCAAATGAAAGCTTCAACTTACCTCAAGTCCACTTTATGCTAGGTGAAAAGGTCAATCTCTTTGGAAGATAGGATGTGTTAAAGGCCTAACATAATCAAATCATGTACCATTTAATATCCTTTTTATAAATCATTTAGTCTATTCTAGTTAAAGTTTATATACACTTTTCAATCTTTTGTAAAGAATTACATATCAATTATATAACCTTAAAAACAATGCATACTCCATATTTTACTACTAATTCAAGATATTAAACATTAGGGCAGTCATTGAATAACTAATAATTCAAACATAATTATTAGGGCAGCCCCTAAAACATGAACACAATCCGAATTAAAATGACGTAAACTTGATTCTAACTTAAATTGATTCTAACCTTCAATTAAGCAAACTAATTGCTATTGTTTTCAATCATTCAAAGAAACTTCCAAACACAATATAAGCATTACAAAATCAATAGAAACAAGTAAATTAAACAATTTCACAAGACTATCAATTTTGCTAAAAATTAGCTTAACTAGCTTGGTTTTGGCTTCAAGTGTAACTTACTTAAGTTTTCAATCATACAAAAGCATACTAAAACATGTAACCATCCAAGATACTACAAATTCATCATAAGAAACATTGAAAAAGAATATACCTCGATTAAGTTGGATTTGCTTCAAAATCAACGATTTTCAAGCTTAAAAGGATGGAAACTTGTTCTAGCTTGTGTTCTATGGATTCCTATGGATTGAATTCAACTTTTGTGAGTATGAGAGTGTAGAAATTTGGGAGAAACTTAGGAGAATAAGGGCTGGTCATTTTTGAGGTGCTTCCACAAGAAATATGGATGAAAATGATTTCTTTGACCTTTCAAAGAGAGGTAAGTGGAGGGTGATGATTGGTTGCATCATGCTTGGTGTCTTCTCATGCCAAAAGCCACGTTCATGGGCTAAGGAGATGACAAAAATTGATGCTTTGGTGTTATAATCAAGTGCAACGCGGTTTAGAATGGTTTTATGCAACCTAGTCAACCAACCAATCAAATTGCACCATTGTGCATACTTTTAGTTCTTAGCCAATGTAACATATTTCAAGTAAATATTTAGGCAATTAATCACTTTAGCATATAACTAGTATGGAGCAATACAAATAATTCATTTCATGGTCATTCAACACATCAATCTTCCTTAACCGAGATACCGAGCTTTTCACTGCAAAAAGGGCACTTAAGGAATATGTTAAATCAAGAAATGAAAGTTTGATCTCATATTTCGTGTACTAATGCATGTTAAATCATAACTGAAGCATATAATAATAATTATTCATGTTCGTGCAATCATACTATTTGTATGCCATAATTCAATAATGCACATTGATTAAATGCATATTCATACAAAATGCTTATTATTGGCTATGTAGGAGAGAATTGAGAATTGGGCATTACAATTTACCTCAAAACTATACAAGATAATAACTTTATGAAATTTGTAATACTATTGATAAGAAATCTGCTTGAGATTATTGATGGATTTCTTTAGTTTGCAGACCATATTCTTTGAATTTTTGGATATAAAGTTTTTTGGCTGCACCATATATATTGTTCGTCAATGTCACCATTTAGAAACGTAATCTTTACATCTATCTTATGGAGCTCAATATCAAAGTGAGCCACAAGTGTCATAATTACCCTAAAAGAGTCATTTGATGTCACCAGAAAGGTCTCTTTAAAGTCAATGCCTTCTTTTTTGGTGTAGCCTTCGGCAATAAGATGAGCTTTATATCTCTCGATATTGTCCTTTGAATCCCTTTTGGTCTTAAATATCTATTTGCAACTAATGGGTTTTGTACCTTTAGGCAACTCGACGAGATCCCAAACGCTATTGTCTTTCATAGACTTCATTTCATCATTCATGACATCAATCCACTTTTGAGAGTTTGAACTTTTTTTGACCTAAGTGAAGTTGATTGGATCATCATCCACTACTCCTATGTCATATCCATGTTCTCAAAGATAAATGACATAATCATTCAAATCGCACTTGTCATTTCTCTAGTAGACCTCCTTAAAGGCACTTGGTCTTGAGGTTGTTGAGTTTGTTCTTCAGGAGCAACTTTCTCATTTGGGAAACAAAGTTCTAGTGATTGTCTTGAACTGGAATTGCATCTTGAACAACGTTAGAATCATAAGTCTGAATGTCCAGATCATTGTCAATAGCAATAAAAGGAAAAGAAATGAATTCATCCTCAAAAACAATGTCTCTAACCTTATCTTCCCCCAAACTCAACATTCTCAAGAAATTTAGCATTTCCTGTCTTGAAAAATGACTTGATCATGGGATGATAAATCTTATATCCCCTTGACCTTTCAGAATACCAACAAAATAGCAGTTAATAGTTCTTGAGTCCAGTTTCATTTCATTTGCCCTATAAGGTCTTGCTTTAGCTGGATAACCCCATACATCCAGATGATTAATAATGGGCTTCTTCCCAGTCCATAGCTCGGAAGGGGTTTTTGCTACTGCTTTACTTAGGACTCTGTTTAGGATATAAGTTGTAGTTTTAAGTGCTTCACCCCAAAGCCATTCTGGCAAGTAAGAATGACTAGTCATACTCCTTACAATATCCTTAAAAGTCATATTGTGTCGTTTAGCAATAGCATTCGTAATGGGTTTGCCCTATATAATGTATTGTGGAACAATGCCTCACTCTTCTAAATACTTCGCAAAGGGTCCTAGACGTTATTCACTGATATATTATGTCTATCGTAGTATTTACCACCATAATCAGATGTAACGACCTTAATTTTCTTATCAAGATGATTTTCAACATCAGCTTTAAAAGCCTTAAAACTTCTAGTAACTAAAACTTCTCATCTATCAAGTATATGTACCCATTGTGAGAATAGTCATCTGTGAACGTGATTAAATATTGTTAACCATTCCAGAAAGCTATAGAGAATGGACCAACATAGATATATGTATCAATTCTAAGACGTTAGAGCTCTTATTGGCACCTAACTTCCTAATATTTGTGTGTTTTCCTTTCATGCACTCTATACAGACTTGAACATCTGACAAATCAAGGGGGCAGAGAATTCCATCAGACACAAGTCGTT
The DNA here is from genome assembly GCA_019321725.1 of Paulownia fortunei. NCBI lineage: Eukaryota > Viridiplantae > Streptophyta > Magnoliopsida > Lamiales > Paulowniaceae > Paulownia > Paulownia fortunei. Next base: position 3,986,159 of record CM033105.1, on the reverse strand, counting down.
CAATTCCTTGTTATAAAATATGACTTAATCACTTTATGCCATAAAATAGATGAATTCTCATTTGTTAATTTTCGCTTTGTACCTCTTGACTTGATAAGCGAACTTTCCATAATAGAGGATTTAACATTTAACACATTTAGATTGTCAACAAGAATTCCAGTACCAACAACATTTGAATCACATATGAGACTAAATTTATTATTTTTGAATGGACAAGTAAAACCAAATTTGTCCAACATAGGAATGGAAATTAAATTTCATTTTATAGACAATATTACATAAATCTCATGTAAATCTAAATGAAAACCGAAATCTGAAAGCAATCTAAAATGCCTTATAGCCTTGACTTGAGCTATTTGACCGTTGCCCACATGGATGTATCTTTCAATATTATTTGGCTTCTGGCTCCACAGACAACCCTACATAGATACATTTATGTGAGTAGCAGCACCAAAATCTATCCACCAAGTATGAATGGTTATAGAAGCTAAATTAACTTCAGAGCAAACATAAACAACAAGTTTACCCTTCTTGATGCACCAACCGTTACACTTAGTGAAATTTTTCTTCATGTGGACAACCTTCCCCACAAAAGTAACAAGGTAATTCCTCTTGTTTCTTTGGCACCTTATGAGGTGGACCACCTAACCTACAGCTTCTTTTCCATTGGTCGTCTTTCTTTCTTTGCCTTAGAGGTAGTTTCCAAGTTAGCACTTGTATGCTTTTCAACTTTGATCTTATCTTCATCTTGCACACAAATTGAAATGAGCTCATTGGGATTCCATTTCTCCTTTTAGATGTTGTATATAGCCTTTAGGTTCCATATTGTGCAAAAAGAGAAATAAGGACCAAGGCTACTATCATGTCCTCAGACATATCTAACTTAAGTTCCTCAAGTTTGTCTACAAAATAAGACATATACATTATGTATTCCCTAATATTCCCTTTGCCGCTATACTTCATTGAGATAAGTTTACCCAAAGTACTAATCATCTTAGCTTTCTCATTCTCGCGATACAATTTCTCAAGTACTACTAGGAACCCCTTAGCATTTTCTCCTTTGGCAAACGCCTAATTTCTAGAATACAACATTTCATGATCATGATGCTCATCCGATTGGACCCCTCCAACTTTTCACTATATGTCTTCTGCTTAAATTGTCAGCAGTAAGAGCAGTAGGAAGGTCCTTTCCCTAATGCTAGGTTAAAATTCATACAACCTAGCACAATCACAACGTTCTTCTTTCAGGTCTTAAAGTTTATGCTGTTAAGCACGGGTATGGAACTCAAGCTAGCAGCAATATTTATGGAAGACATATTTGTGGCAAAAACTAAATAGAGAATAAAAAATATAAGCAGTTAATAAATATGCTCACAATACCAATACTATGTCATTCCTAAGCATACAATCCAAAGAAAATATGCAAATCTAACATAATAATGATAAACAAGTTTCAGTAACCCCATCCATCACTAGGGGTGCACATTCAGTTCGATCGAACCGAATCGAATCGAAACTTTGTTAATTTCAATTTAGCAAAATCATAAATCGAAAACTGAACTGAAATTTTAAATTTGGTTCGATTATAATAAAAAAAATTAATTTTTTGATTCGGTTTTCGGTTACCGAATTCTTTAAAAAATTAAATAATAAAATTATAAAATATATTTTTTATTTTTTATTTTTAGTTTGGAGGAGAAAAACATAAAAAATAGTATAAAAATAAATAACAAATATAAAAATTTAATTTTTAAAATAAAAAATAGTATAAAAATAATTTATATAAATATATAAAAATAGTAATTTGATTTTCGGTTTAGTTCGGTTAACCGAAGTCAAAAACCAAAACTGAATCAAAAACCAAAAATTTAAAAAATCAAAAATAAAAAATCGAACCGAAATTTTTGATTCGATTTCGATCCAAACCAAAATTTTAATTTTAGTTCGATTCGACCAATTAACCGAATTATATGCACCCCTATCCATCACAATATTAATAAATCTTCATTTGGACCAACTTATTAATTTGCAAGTGATACTCTTTAATAAAATATTCGAACACTGACAGTAAATCCCTTCAAACAATAAGTCTTCATTTGAGTCGATTTATTGTCCACATGGAAATTTAATAACCGTCACACATTATTACCAGAAGTATGCTTATTATTTGACCAAATAATCACCTTCTTAACATAAACATGGAATGTCCATAATAATTATAATGCTTGAGAGATAATGATCTTCCATAAATCTAATTTTCCCAATGGATTCCTCTTACTATGAGAAAGTAGATAGAGAAGAGACAATATTTTTTATCTGATGTTGGAGATCATAACTCTGGATAGTTTCCTTTATATACAACTCCAATTAAGATATCCGACATTCATAACTTGGTCTTATATAAGATCTTCACATTATTAGTCCATACCCATATGAATATTTTTGACCCAACTTAATTAGATTAGTAGGTCCATTCATATAAAATAAAATGACACTAATATAATTATATATATAAATATGTGGTCCAGTTAATAGGAAATATCAATTTCCTAACAAAATATTATTTTGAAAATTCGACTCAAATGGCGTTTTAGCTTTAAACTACATTTTCATTTGCTTTAATACACTATCCTGAGTATTGCATTTGAATTAAACTCGTTTTCATCCTTATGAACGAAAGATATGACCTTTTGATTGGTACATAATACAACTGATTCAATAGTGATATAGGGATATGATCTTCTTTTTAAATTCCGCTGCGTATACGTCCTTCGGGATCGCGCGAACCCAACAGACACGTCAGGTAACTGGGCGCCCGCACGTCGGGTGCCAGCGGGCGACCCGGCGCCCAACTTCGGGTGGTCGGCAGCCCACCCGACGTCACACGTCAGGTTGCTGGGCGGCGGGCGACGCGGTGCCCGATGTCGGGTGGCTGGGCGTCCGCACGCCGGGTGCCAGCGGGCGACCCGGCGCCCGACTTTAGCTGGCCGGCAGCCCACCCGACGTCACACGTCAGGTGGCTGGGTGCCCGCGCGCCGTGTGACTGGCAGCCCACCTGACGTCACACGTCGGGTGGTCAGCACTCCAAATTTTTTATTTTTTTTTAATGTCCAAGAATTCAAGATTTTCACAAAATCTTGATTTCATAGTTTTTTGATCGCATCAAAAAATTTTGAAAACTTGATAAAAACCAATTTTCTTAATTAAGAAATCAACTTATTTGATTTTTTTATTTTTTTATTTTATTTATTGTCATGTTTCAAGAAATTCAAGATTTTCACAAATTTTGAAATTTTTGGATCAAGAAATTCAAGATTTTCACAAAATCTTGAAATTCTTGAAAATCAAGAAATCCAATTTCTTAACTCGTCTCAGTTCTTAAAACGTTTCAACATTTAAAACGATTAATAATATTAATCCCAAATAAAAAAATTAATTGATTCAAAATCAATCACACATATAAATATTTAATCTATCACATATATTAAATAAATATAATCGAAAAATATCAGAAATGCACTAACCTTGGCTCTGATACCACTGTTGGGTTCGCGCGATCTCGAGAGACGTATACGCAGCGGAATTTAAAATTTCAAAAAACATAAATATATATATTACATCACATGTAATTAAAATGAATCCCGAAACCCTTTCGCGATTATTTAGTTGTACGTTTTTTGATAGTTAAAGTAAGAATGTTTCAGAAATTCTTACCTTGATTTGCACTCCGGCTGATGTAGGGATTGAAACGATTCAAATCGTTATCCCTGCATGAAAGTATCTCCATGTTCTTCAATTCAAAACCCCTTTGATTGAAATCTGATTCACTTCTAGGATCCCAAATGTTATCCCTCTAACGGTATCCACACCTTGAATGCTCACTCGCAACTGAATCCTATGTTAGTAGTTTTCGATTCGATAATTCTATCCTAGAACGATATTGTTTGGAATAAGAACACACTAACATTTAGTATTTTAGGTGTTTAATTTAATTCTTAATTCAACAATTAAATTAAGAATTAAACTAGATAAAAAGGTTGGTGAACTTTTGGAGATTGAAAGGAAAGGAGGGACGAATTTTTGGGGATGAAAGAAAACTATTTTTTTTCACTAAAATCTGCAATTAAAATCACCATAAAAATATCCAAGAAGATTGTCAATCAAAACTATCACAAGTTCTTTCTATATAGGACTCTTCTTCCTTTCTTATCTCCAACTCTTTTGGTAAGTTTCCTTATCCCATAAGGACTTTCCTTTTTCCTTATTAACTCATAGAAATTGAATTTTTAATTCAACTTCCTCTAGGAATTGGATTCTCAATCCAATTTCCTAATGGGCTTCCTATAAGCCCACACCTAATGAGCCTAGGCCTAAGTAATCAATTAGGCTCTACTTTAATTGATCCAATCAATTAAATTAATTCATTTAATTAATTAGGCCCATCTTACTTAATTGATCCAATCAATTAATTAAATATTCCAATTGGGCTTCCTAATCCAATTAGGTCCAATCAATTAATTTAATTAATTAATTGAATTAATTCTACACTTGAATTAATTTAACTCCATTAATTAATCACATTAATTAATTTAATCCAACACTTGGATTAATTTTTAGGCTAGAAATGGACTTGTCCAAGTTTTGTGTGTGACCCCTTAAGTTCACTTTAAACTAGCAGTGGGCTCACAACTCTTGTGACTTAGTTGAACAATTAATTGTTCTGATTAATTAATCCAATTAATTAATTCTCTTGAAATTAACTCATTAATTCCAAGAACCCACAAGACATGGGAAACATCTAGCAATGTATCATGACTCCTAGTCTAATGTGAATGTGCGAACCTATTTCAATTACGAATACCATGCAAGTACGGTCCTTCCGTCATCTAATCTCCCGATTGAGCCTAGGGCATGGATGTTAAGTCGAAACCCTATTAACTCAATAACTATGTTTCCATTCCTAGTAGTTTGACTCGATGATGAATAATTAGAAAACCCCACGTCTAATTTTCATCCAACCTTGGCCAAGGATTTTAGAGTCAAGTACAGTGGAACACATAGGAGATTCACCTATTCATCTAGATAGGTGACGGATCCTTTGTTGGCCACTCATTAATCTCCATACATGAAGATGTTACACCCAATATAAACCCCTTGTGATTGTCATGCAATCAAAAAATATATCAAAGTACAACATGTCATGCACAAGTTACCATGGTGCCTCAAGTCCAAGAACTAATTCTTGTACTATCGTAATGAGAAAATTCCCATTCGACAATAGAATATTTCTAATTGGAAATTTTTAGGTGGGGTTGTTCAATGTACTTATTCCCAACAAGCATCCGCATACATGCACTAGTGTCTCCACACCAATACCTATGGAACGAGGCATTCTCCTTTCGAGCCTGCATCGTATGCGCAAGTTTCAACGGGATCAATGATGTCCCATCTCATTAATCTTTAACTTGGAACGTTTTAAGATCACAGCCTTAGAGGCATATTCCACGATCACCATCATATGCGCAACCATGCCCCATAGCTATGTGTGATTTAAGAACTTTATCTAATTCTTATGATGAATTTAAGATAAAGATTATTATTTAAATGATATTAATATAAATAAGAATGATTCGCAAGAGTATAAGAACGATCAGAATAATTGGCACGTCGGACACTACTCTAACACTTCTTGCATCCTTGTTAGGGTAATTTGTAGTTTCTTCCGAATCCATTCTCCAACCAAAGTAACAAATTTCGAATATGAAAATAATTTGTTACCTCTTAAAATTCGTAGATCGAGTATTATTCAAGTTAATTTTAAAAAAAATCGACAAAATCTTATTTACATAACAAAATTCGTCTTTAAAATTTGATATTAATTATGCAATATCGATTCAAAATACCTAATTATTTCATAAAAGTAATACATTTATTTGTAAAGATTATTAATAAAAATTATATTATTTAATAAATTCATATATGTATTAAAAAATAGAAAATAAGTTAGTATAATATAATCTTATTACAATAGGAACAAAACTCGGAATTAAATCGCTTAATTAAACAAAAAATTTAGAAAACTTTATCACAGTACTGTTTATAAAAAATATATATGAGATTGCATCATCACATGAAAATATTATATGTTATTCAAATTATTTAAAAAAAATCCAAGAATTTTGTTACTGTACTTCAAGGACTGACAAGGGAGGAGATGATCATCTAGTGATTTCTGGAGATGGGCAGTGGTTTGCTTGACTGTTTGAGCCTTGGGATTGGCATCTATGGTTTTTCTTACCATTATATGCACTCATTTATATATATATATATATATATATATATATATATATATATATATATATATATTGCTCAAAACAATTCCATTTCCAGCAATTTATACAATGATGATGTTCCAAGATAAAAGATGTGATTATATTGACATCCACGTAATTTTGATATTTATTGGGCTAGGCAACAAATTTTAGAGTCCAAGACTCCAAGTATATAATGCATTTGGTTGGATTCACCATCAACCGTTACATTATGTAATAATACATGAGCTCTACGTTAATCACAAATTAGCATAATTTAAGTATTGTGTACGACAGTATGAGTCCGGTTTAATGAGTTTTCTTTTTTCTTTTCTTTTTTTTTTTTAACAGCGGGATCGTAGCAACTAGTATTGAATGGTTTTATATTCATAAATTCAATGAGCACTCACAATAACTCACAACCACACGTACTAATTAAGCACGCAAATTGTACATAAGCCATAGTGGCTGCGTGAATCAACCGTTTGTTTTCATTTTCAAAGGTTATCTATTCATTTTTTATTTTTTGAAACTTTAAAATATATTTATTTTACTCATTTTTTATATATATATAAAATTTATTTTTAATTTCAAAACTAATAACATTTCACATATTTTCATGAACCCATCAAAATTTGTTTCAAATCTACATGTCTCTTCAAATAAAAAAAAATCAAAAAATAAATATATTTTTATTTTTAAACTTATATATTCAATATAAAAATATAACTAATCTAAAGAAGATTTTATTTTTATACAAAACTCTAATATAAATATTTTTAATTCTAAAAATGCTAAAAACATGGAAAATAAATTTAAAAGTATAACCAAAGAAGACAAATTGAAACAAACTGAAAAGGCCGTCCGTTTTAATGAGTTGTGAGTGTTGAGACCCTCACAAAATTTTCCAAATTCAAATTGGTGTCCGCTTACTTCTCTTGATTGTTGTAGGCTGTCCCCAACGGTCACAGTCAAAAAGATCATCAGATTCTTTTCAAAATTCGAAATTTAATTTAAGGAGAACATTTTATAATGTATATCCACCAACCAATCATTTTGCCATTTTGTGCATGTGGGAGAGTGACAAAGGAATCACTGTGCACATGCCAGATAGAACGTGCAGCTATTATTGACCGTACACGTGGCCACCATCAACGGCCCTAACATGGGTCTGGGCCCTTTATAATTTGGAATCCAAAACTTTGACAGGGAGGATTTGTTCTCTGCTGCCTCCATTAATACTGTGAGTTCCATTCTTACATTGCTTTGAAACACGGAGAGAGAGAGAGCAAATTTTGCTGGGTTTTTCAAAAATTTTGGGCTTCTACAGCCAAAAAAGAGAAGACAATGGAGATGTTGAGATTGTACTTTGTGGTGGCAGTTTTCGCTCTTCTTTCAGCTTTGGTGATTCCTTCCATCAATGCTCAAGTCCCTGAGCCAGCCCCTGCCCCTTCAAGCGATGGTTTTCTTCCATTTTCCCTTCTTCTTTTACAATAATCTAACTTGTCTTATCATTGATGAATTTGGGGCTGAAATTTTTTAAATTTATAATAATAAATTGTTGAGTTTGTTTGAACCATTTATGAGCTAAATCTATTTAGCATTTAAGTTATTTGAAATTTTTAGTTTCAAATCTCTTCATCCAAACACAACTTGTGTTTTTTTTTCTTAATTTCTTTAAAGCTATGTACTTGGTATTTTTACTTACTAATGGTTTTGAATTTAATGTTTGTTTTTTTTCCTTGCAGGGGTAGCAATTGATCAAGGAATAGCATATATGTTAATGCTGGTTGCTTTGGCTATCACCTACATGATTCATTGATCAAAAATCTTTATAGCTTTATTTGTGCGATTAAAATTCATTGGACCATTTGCATTTGAGTCAAGCTTATTCTTTCTGAAGTTGGTTTGCCTGATGATTTCCTTCCCATCTGTGTACACTTTTAGCTGTCGCTTCCACGTAATTTGGGATCAAAATCGTGACGAGGAAAAGTTAAGGTCATTTTGAGCATCTAGTATTTGTTACATGCCCTTAAACTAATGGAAATTCACACTTTTATGTGTACTCATAATATCTTTCTTTCACTTTGTTATTTTGGTAACTGGTAAGCAAATTTTATTCAACATCGATAAAATCAGACAAACAGCACATCAAGTGACGGAGAGACGGACCCCTCCTCACACCAAGAATATGGGGGTATTGAATTGGTGGGGTGAGGGCGGTGGCGGGGGTAGATGGAGCCACAACCTGGGCTGATCCGGGCAGCCGGCCTCCTCCAAAACCGGGAAATGTTACATTTCTTCATGCGTAGGTTTATGATGAGCAATTCCAGCCATCCTCAGTAATTAGAAAAATAGCACTTTACATATCTGTGTTGGGGAGGGTGGGGGTGGGGGCGGGGTGGGGGGAGGGAATTGGATTCGTTTTTTGATCAAGTTACTTTGCAGTACACCAATTTCTGACATTGACAGCAAAGGTCAAGAATTACTCTGTACGATTACCGGATTAGACAATATCAGGCAAACTAGCCAGCGCTGAATGGTTTGGCGTTCGATGAGAATCAATTGAGTTAGTCCTGACTTTTGAAATTAAACCCCGCTTAGACTTGTATATATGAAACTACCATGACCTAAACTAACCTTTGATACACCTGCAGTTTATATGCCTATGTGCTGTACTTTAGGTAGTCGGTTGTAGTTACAGTTCCTCTTTAATTCATCTACATATAAGCCCTTAGAATTATAGGCGTGGCTGTGGATTACAATGTCAAGAGGAAAATACACTTGTCTCTACCACATGTTATGTACACAGGCTGCAGAACCAGCAGATACACAGATATCAAAATGTTGAGGAAGCCTACTGCAGGATTCTCCACTGCTGATATAAAATGATCTCCTACATAACCAGCAGAAAACTGAGACATCAGAAAAGCTCAACTCTGCAGCAACATATCACAATATTTAGATCAGTTGGCCAATTACATCAACAGTATATTTTGACTATGTGGCACAGAGAATATACACTAGATAAAATTGGAACTAGCATTCCAACCAATTTCAAAATCCCAATGTTTACATTTCATCTATATGTTGAGTGGTCAATCGACTGCTACACTAACAAATCCCCCATATCTTAAAAACCACACAAGCAATAGACTAAATTACCAATTTAACAAAGAAACTAGGCACTTAAAGTGCCATTTCTGCTTGCAGAGCAGCAAGTTCATCTTCCTCCTGTGTCCTCTTCCGAGGAACAGGGCGAGTAGGTTCTCTGCCTGCTGGAACCTGCACTGAAGCAGCAGGGGCTGTGGTTGCAGGCTGAAGAAGCTGTTCCTCCAACTCTGCACCTTCCAACTCTTCAAGCTCAGCCTCCAACTCATCCTGCAAAAGCCAAAAAAATTCAGACAGACCAATGTAGAAAATATTGATGTAAATAAAGTTTCAGATATATGAAAAATAGACACAAGCCAAGAACCTCATCAAAGTCAGCGGCTGCACCAATTGGTGTAGCCAGTGCTTCCTGTATCTGCTTCATGTTCTCTGTTTGTTCATTTATCTCATCCATGGTCTTATCCACGTCGTCAATATTTCTGTGCAGAAGAAGCCATTCCAGAGATTTGGTCAGGGATATAAGTGAATATCAAAAGGTTTACCATAAAACATTGTAGGTGCATTAACCAATAGATCAAGCGCTTGAGAGATTTCTTAAAAACTGTAGATATTATGCATAGTATAAGCCATCTACTTACGTGGCTTTCTGCATTGCTTTCATTGCAGCTGCTCCACTTCTCAAGGCATCCACAGTTTCAGTAGTAGCTTTTGCACCTTCTAACATTATCATCTAGACCAACAAGCATTAAATATGAGCAATCAATTAGTCAGACAAAAATGGACCTTCATTCAAAATTCAAACATAAAACATGAAGCAAACCTGATCATGGATGCGCAGTTGAAAATTGGCAAGCTGCCCAATCTGTTCCTCATAGAGTTTTTTCCTCTTCAAACACTGTATAGCCGCTGCATGGTTACATTTTCTAGCATAAGTCAGGCAATAATAGTTCTTAGAAAACCTTAATATACTTAGTTAACTTAGCAAGAGCAGACCCAAAAATAAAAAGACAGATTCTGTTTAGTTAAAACAGCTATATGAAAATAAGTTTCACCCTGTGCTAAAATTAATAGGTCTAAGCATTTCCGAACTCTCTGGTGTCTCTCTTATCACAATACAGCACAATAAACATGGAGGCTATATGTAGAGAACCATAGAAGCAAATTGGGTCGAGTAAGATATTTAATTTACTTGTTATTTGCTTTTGGGAAGATCAGTAGAGGGAGGCAGGCAGGCAGTTAAGCAGACTAAAAAGAAGTGCTGAACCTCAAAGTTATAATGGAAAGTCCATCATCAAGCAACTCAACAAGCTAGCTTAGAAATGCTGAACTTATGCCAAAGCTGTACGCTTGAATAAACATTGGAGCCCAAATCCATGAGCCGTTTCAAAGATAAAATGACAAGGATTCTAGTGTGTTCACCAGCAAAAGAAACTAGATAAAGCTAACCTGAATGAAAAATGATGTTTTACTCTGTGACCACACATGAATTTAAAAAAATTACAATACCATCCAAAACAATACAAATAAAACTGCAGCAAGGACTTGCTGACATAAAGATTACGGGAACAAGGACATACAGCTATTTGTACACTTTGTCACAAAAAACATTCCCTTAAGCAACTTCATATCACAAGCTAAACTCCACTAATGCTAATACAAGTGAACCAGTCGCTAGAAATGGAAACAAAATTTTTAAGAATGAAAAAGAAAAGAAGATAGAGTACAGTTTTAGGTTATAATGTGGAGGGGAATGCCTGAAAGACAACTAAAATAATACCTCTCTTGTTCTTTGCTTTTGTATATTCTTTGGCCTTCTCAACCTCAGCAGATGCCTTTTTTTGAAGCACGCTTTCCTTCTTCTCAAGCATCTCAAGAGTCTAGACAATGGAAAGAATCAAATATTCAATATGAAGACAGATAAAAGGTTTACCAATCAAACATCTAGCTTAAACTATAATGGAATTGCTTTATGCTCAACACATATTTAGGGCATAAAACGGTTTGAAACAGAACAGTTCTACAAGACAAAACCAAATATCATTCGGCAATCAAACACAAGAACTAAATCATGTACAGGCACCCTTCCTCTCGAAGAACAAAATTATCAACCAGGCTACAACTCATTTTTTAAAAGATCAAAGTTCTCGGTCAAATTTTAGCCACATTGTCATTTAAGGTAGTCATCGTTAAAACCATATTGAACTATATCAACAATTAATAAGTAACCAGGTTCTGAAAATCCATCACCTCAAGAATCGCAATCGGGTCAAAAATAACTTCCACCATCTAAATGCAATCTATAATCAAGAAGTTCAAATTTGTAACATTAAACCTTAATCCTAGTAAACACTCAACTAACAAAGATCATGTCTACAATATTCATAGTTCACAGAAACTAAGTAAAAGAATTACAAACAAAATTCTAATATATATATATATATATATATAAAAAATCCATTCACTAACCGCATATGCATAAAACAAACTTAGAAAAAAACAAAACAATATACCTCGTTTAATTTGTCTAGGGTGGTGAGAGCATTAGCCTCTTGCTTAGGTTTGCCTAAAAGCCGAGCAAACATCTTCCGATTTGATCAGATCAAATTTCTGATTCAATCACAGTATATTATCCTATTATAACCAATAGATAACAATCGGACATCAGAAAACATATCTGCATCACTTCACACAAAAGTACACGGGAAAAAAAAAACCAAAATTTTACCATAAGAAATTAAAATCATAACAATACCAGTGCAATCGAAAATATTCCTTCAGAATCAGCGACAGGAATGAACGGGATTGATTGGATGAGAATTAGCAGAGTTGCTAATTTAGGGCAGCGTATTCAGAAAGATGGAGGAGAAGGGAAGAGGAGGCGTGTTTGGTTTTTGGTTTACTTAAGCGCGTTGGTTAAGTTGGGAAAAGTGCATTTGCTTTTGTTTTGAGCGAAATAAAAAAGTTGAGTGAACCGGGGTGGGAATCCGGTCCGTACGGCATGCATTTACTTTGAAAATTGATTCTTGCACATTTGGGTCATTGGGTCGACTCGATGTTGCTCCAATATCTCTATAAGTAATTAATGGTGCGTCTGCGTGTGTATATTTATTTGAGAATTACTAGCGGTTTTCGTACACGGTCTGAATTTCTAATTTGACTTATTTTAACTTAATTGTGTTGAGTCAAGATGCATGTAATTATGTATGTAATTCTACCACAAAGTGACAATTTTTTTTGCCACCTTACCCTATAAATGCATTTAAAGTACTAGATTTGGGGTTTTTAACTCACAGTCTTCGTGGAGGTCCTTGATGACCTCTGATAACTTTAAATTTTTTCTTGTAGGAAATTAATTTGTAATTATAATTTTTTTAGATTCATTAGAGTGGCCTCCAAGATCTTCATACTTAAGTTAGTGAAATGAAAGTTAATGAATGAAATTTAAAAGATAGTACATATATGTATAAATAGAAAGTTATAAAATATTAATTATAGTAATTTTTGATCGTGTTTGTAGGGATATTTATAGTAAGTTCTATCATGTGATGAGATAACTTGGTAACTATTATTATATACAAACTCCACCATTGGCAAATGTTATTCTAATGATCCTTCAAATCAAGAATGCAAGCTCTCAACATATTTTCAAGAATTTAGATAGTTCTCTCAACATGACAATTAATTTTGACATTTAATGAGTTCATGAAATTGATTTTCTCAGAACATCCATCATGTGAAAAAAAATGCATGAATCAATATTTTTACGTGCGGACATTTTCAATTACACATTTTTTTTTAAATTAAACCATTTATTTTCATTCATGGCACATAATGCAATTATTCTCATAATCTGCAAACATTAGACCATAGAAATGCTAATAAAAAGAATTAAAATCGAATTAATTGTCTAGTTACCGCAACTCATCTGTGAAAGTTGTTCTTCATTGAAAGTGAACATGGCATTTTGCTAGCAGGTTTTTAGAAATCATAGTATTTTTTTCTTTGCTCGATACTTGTGTTAGATATCTAGTAGATCGACAAATCAGCCATCCATCTCATTTGAAGGCCACAGTTGTCTACTTCTTGATTCAAAATTCAAGCAAGCGGCAAGTGTGTTGTATGCAATGAGAAGCAAACACCTTGTCTCCATTTATTTTCTTTGAATTGTGCCCCAATGCTTATTAAGTTTGCACCAATTGATACCTTCTAGTAAATATATTAGAATATTTTTGAATATACATATAAAAAATAGATATGTTTAACCAAAAAAAATTAAGTCCTTCCCTAGAAATTTAGTAGGTGTATTGCTACCGTGAATTTTTAGCCGATTTTTTTTTTTTTTAAAAGTTATCATATCATTGTTATCGAAATCCTATATATGAACACTAAATGATCAATAGTTGTCATGCCACATATTGTAAAAAAAAAAATTTATAAAAATTTTCTATCTGATTTTTTCAATTGATTACAATATAATATTCATGTATCTCACTCATGTGGCAAAATTGTGATGTCACCACTAATATGCTCAAAAACAATAAAAATAAAAATAAAGTGACCCTTAAGAAAACAATGTTAAATGCAATAGGACAAGATCCTTGAGATATTTCTTGAATGAAAAGCTCGCAAGCTCAACCCAGGTTACAAACCAAGTACAAATGTTCACCACTTCTCACTTGAATATCACAAAATGGTAAAAAGACCTCCAACTACCCTCCAATTACCCTTTAATCACACGATTTGCTGACTTTGCATCACATGATTATAAATATGATAAATCTTAAAAGACATCATTTTGTTACATATTAATTGCCATTGTAACTTTTTAGAGCCACCACTTAATATTCAATACATTAAAGAGAGGAATTTCATTTGGGTCAAGTGTGAGTGAAATATATATTTCGATTTCACATATGTTATCAAATATTTTGATTAATTTTAAATAAAATTTATAAACTAAAAAAATGGCTAGCGCCAATATATAGATTTACTCGCCATAGATCCAAGAACCACTTACATACATTGTAAGGGAGTAGAACATAAGGAATATAAATAATGTGCGGTTTTAAATATGCTCCCAAGCATCTTTGAGTTGTTGTCAAAATCGAATATACCTTCTCAAACTTTATAGCCTACAAAAACATCTGGCATCACAATAGATATTGATTTACTTACCATAAACAAAAGGCACCACTTATATACATTGTAAGGTTATAGAACACAGAAATATAAGTAAGAGTTGTTTCAAATATGTTCCTAAATATTTTTGAGTTGATATCCAGTTTGAATATACCTCCCCAATTCTTGTACTCTACAAAAATTGCGGCTGCATACATTATAAGGGTGTAGAACAGATGGAATATAAGGTCATTGTTGTTTTTCATCGACCGTATGGGGAATTTGTTCACTATTGAGTCTCCATTCCTTAATTTGTTATATTTGACACTCAACACCAATTGTTTTAAGTTTTATCACTCACACACCTTCTATGAATGGGACATCCGCTTATTCCTATAATAATACGTAAACATACCTGGAATGCCTTTATTTATAACATCTAGATGTTAAAGCAGAATTAAATCACCTTACACCTGATTTTATATATACATATAAAAAATATAAAAATATAATATTAGAATATTTTTGAATATACATATAAAAAATAGATATGTTTAACCAAAAAAAATTAAGTCCTTCCTAGAAATTTAGTAGGTGTATTGCTACCGTGAATTTTTAGCCGATTTTTTTTTTTAAAAAAGTTATCATATCATTGTTATCGAAATCCTATATATGAACACTAAATGATCAATAGTTGTCATGCCACATATTGTAAAAAAAAAAATTTATTAAAAATTTCCTATCTGATTTTTTCAATTGATTACAATATAATATTCATGTATCTCACTCATGTGGCAAAATTGTGATGTCACCACTAATATGCTCAAAAACAATAAAAATAAAAATAAAGTGACCCTTAAGAAAACAATGTTAAATGCAATAGGACAAGATCCTTGAGATATTTCTTGAATGAAAAGCTCGCAAGCTCAACCCAGGTTACAAACCAAGTACAAATGTTCACCACTTCTCACTTGAATATCACAAAATGGTAAAAAGACCTCCAACTACCCTCCAATTACCCTTTAATCACACGATTTGCTGACTTTGCATCACATGATTATAAATATGATAAATCTTAAAAGACATCATTTTGTTACATATTAATTGCCATTGTAACTTTTTAGAGCCACCACTTAATATTCAATACATTAAAGAGAGGAATTTCATTTGGGTCAAGTGTGAGTGAAATATATATTTCGATTTCACATATGTTATCAAATATTTTGATTAATTTTAAATAAAATTTATAAACTAAAAAAATGGCTAGCGCCAATATATAGATTTACTCGCCATAGATCCAAGAACCACTTACATACATTGTAAGGGAGTAGAACATAATATAAATAATGTGCGGTTTTAAATATGCTCCCAAGCATCTTTGAGTTGTTGTCAAAATCGAATATACCTTCTCAAACTTTATAGCCTACAAAAACATCTGGCATCACAATAGATATTGATTTACTTACCATAAGCAAAAGGCACCACTTATATACATTGTAAGGTTATAGAACACAGAAATATAAGTAAGAGTTGTTTCAAATATGTTCCTAAATATTTTTGAGTTGATATCCAGTTTGAATATACCTCCCCAATTCTTGTACTCTACAAAAATTACGGCTGCATACATTATAAGGGTGTAGAACAGATGGAATATAAGGTCATTGTTGGTTTTTCATCGACCGTATGGGGAATTTGTTCACTATTGAGTCTCCATTCCTTAACTTGTTATATTTGACACTCAACACCAATTGTTTTAAGTTTTATCACTCACACACCTTCTATGAATGGGACATCCGCTTATTCCTATAATAATACGTAAACATACCTAGAATGCCTTTATTTATAACATCTAGATGTTAAAGCAGAATTAAATCACCTTACACCTGATTTTATATATACACATTATGTATATGTGTGTTTGTGTGTAAATAGATAGACAGACAAGAGCAAGAGTTTTTCACATCTTTGATGTTGACTTGTAAATTGATTCTTCTTGAGCCCCTGCACATCTGGAGGGCTGAATGTGAAAAATCAGAACATTTAGAGGGCTGAATGTGAATTGCAACAAGTTTTGAGGGTCAGTGTGAAATACCGTCACAAGTTTTGAGGGTGTCAGTGTGAAATACCGTCACTTGTAGACATCCAACCGAAGCCAAACGTTGTTGCTCTTTCGCCGTCTAAACTCTGGACTCCCGGTTCAGATTGGGAGTCCGGAGTCCAAATTCCGCCACACTGAAAAATCCTTTACCTACAAAGGTACAAATAGTCAGCCACACTCGAAATTCTCCTTTGACAAAAGCACGTCCAATACTTATTATCAGAATGAGCTTCTTTAAATGCATCCATTTGGGTTTCAATCTGTTGATATGTTATCAAGAAATTTCATGCTGCCTGTTTGGGCACTATCAGTCGGTGTATCATGAGTTGTAGTTATTGTCGCAACCCTTTTTTCAAACCTTTCTCTAGCAGAAAAGGGATGGCTGAAATCCCACCATAGTTCTGAATGTGGCCAAAAGTCCGCAGCTTTTCAACTATATGGTGAATATCAGGGGACTTGCATGAAAACCCAGATATTGCTTAAGGAATCTCACACCAGCAAGCTTACAGAAATGAGTTTGATAAAATGGGCACCCCTTTAAGTACCAAATTGCTGTTACTAGTGTTGTAGGATATATTGGCACAGGGAATCCCTTATTAGTTGCTAACAGAGCTGACATGGAAAGCCTTACCTACGCAGGTTTTGGAAAAAAATTGTTTCTCATCAAAGATCGGTGTCATTTTCTGAACTTTGGTGGTTGGTAATTGATCTTTTCAGGGCTTTTCCTCTAGCAATTGATTTTCTGAGTTTTATGAAACTAAAAAGAGGTTTGATTTGATTAGGAGGCTCTGGAATTGGAGCAGAAAAGTAAAGTTCCTGGAAAGATGCGTGCTTGTGGACATGATGTCCATTTTGTTACGCTTCTTGGTGCTGCAAAGATGCTTCAGGACCATCAATGTGATTTGGAGGTTTATTTCTTCCCCTTTCTTTGGGCAATTCAGCTTTATGGGCATTGTCGTCTTTATCTGTTTTGAGTAACTACGACACTGATGCAGTTAAGTTTTGAGCCCTTTGGATTTTCTTGTGTGCGATGAATATTAAACTAAGACTTTTAGTTAATTAACGAAATTTTGTTTTTGCAAGATGGCCTAGTATTAGCAGTCAGTGTTTAAGTAGACGCCAAATTTTTCTGCTTGTTCTATGCATCATAAATTTCATTAGTTCATCTTTCTTGATGAGAGAAAGTCTGGCTCTTTGAAGGTCAATTGCTGGATCGATGTTTATTTTCATGGAAAAGTCACTATGCACTTGGTTATATTGTAATAAATAGTTCGTGGTCATAGATGAGGCAATTGCTATTTAGGCAAGCAGTGTCATTTCAAGTACTTTTTTTGTTTGGACCAAGTCTTATGGTGATTGATATGCCTTATTAGTTTCTTTGAAGTTAGTGGGAGCAAAATTTTAGAGATTAGGAACATTTTTTATGTCTTATAAAATTCTAATGGCTCTGTGGTCAGTTATCGGCTCAAATGCCCCCTGCACAGGTATGATTGGCCAGCTCTGTAAGCCTGATCTTGCATATTCTAGTATAATATTTGAGATCATAAGTTATCATAGTTATCATGCATGGTTTATATCAGGCTTGTAGACTTTATTATACCGTTGGACAAGAGTAGGAGTTTTAGTTTTTACGATCCAGTGGCATGATACAGAACGTATGACAACCTCTTTTCACTATCTTTCCCCTTATTTAATACCAAACACTCCCAAACTTTTAATTATTTTAGCTGCTCCAAAACCTTCCTTTGTGTAGCTTTCCCATTTCCCACCCCCACCCCCACCCCCAGTCTCTTCTTTTTTATCTCTGTTCTCTATCTCAACTATCCACATATTTCTCACCCTCAACCTTTCTATATTGGTTGTAGCTGGAAACCTTCACTCATGTCCTCTCCGCTGCTTCTTTCCACTATGTCCACCACCTCCCACCGTGTTCAAGACCCACAGCACCATTCAGTTTGTTGATTGTAGTCCCAATTTTGGTTCCCTTGGCATACAATTTAAATATCAATATCTTAGAGTGTAGCTCCTGCTCCAAGAATACTGAAGCGAGAACTGGTAATTTGAGCGGTGAGGGTGGTTGGCGAATTAACACTTAGCAACCTATATTGAATATGCCTAATCATTTCTATTAGTTCTCACACAATTTAATTTCATTAGGCCCACTTATGCTCATATCTTGCACTGTGTTAGTGTGTTTCTCTTATAAACCACAAAATTATCTTTGTTGTGGTTAACCAGACAAAGTTAATTGCATGTGGACTGCCGGATAATGAGATTCTCACCTTAGCCACAACATCTTATATATATTCTGTTTTGTCCATATACTGCCATCTGGTATAACATCACAGGTCATAAAGTCTCCTATAAATAATTAAATTTAAGCATAAAAAAGGCTTATGCATAGAGGTATTTTCACCACAAGTATTTCAATATGAACTAGAATTGCAATCCATGTACTCAGCCTTACTTCAACTAATTCTAAATCCTTTTTGTTTTAATGTGCTCTCCTCCGAAATGCTGATGTAAGAAATAGTTCTGATTTTTACTTTCATATTCTAAGAATATAGATTATGATAAAAATACACAATGGAACCTCATTCTATATGTCTTTAGAGTATTCGTCTGTAATTTAAACACTCATATTTGAAGAGTGAACCGTTATTTGAACTTATAATAATTAGAAATTTGCTACACTCTCTTGCAGTAGTAGTTCTCATCCTAGTTGTCAAAAACCCCAGTAATTAATACTAGGCGACAAGCCTAACCTATCACCTTGGCAGTTCCACACGCAATGTCTTCAAAATAAATTAAAAATTCATAAAGTGAAGATAAAAGCACAAAAAATAAGGATTAAGTATATCTTTGCTACCAGTATTTTCGTAAAGTATTCCTTCATTTTTTTCTTCCTTTTTCTCATTATATTTTGTACAAATTCTGAATTGCTGTAAACACTTTCTATGTAACTTTTCATGTAGTGTATAAATTTTTTTCAAGAGCAAAGTAACACTTGTACATGTCTATTTAATGTGTATAATGTTATAATACATATTGGTTTCAAAATCTAAATTTTTAGAAGATGTAGAGTAGGTGAAAATCTCCTGGGTGTTTGGGAGGAGCAATGCCACCTAGGCAGTCGCCTAAGCACCTAGGCAGTGACCAATAACAACTATGATGCGCGTTGTAGTCATAGCCCCTGGTACATATCCTTGATATCAATGCACTTAGTATCGATTCCTTTTGTTTTAAACCCACCATAATGGATGTGTCTTAACCATGTCATACACCTATCTAGATTTGTTAAAAGTATATATATACGTCTTTCTTTTACCCTTTATAATGTTGTTCTTTTGTTCTTCCAACAGATAAAAAGACTTAACAATCCATCCCTGAAGTTTCAACCTATATTAATTTGCTAAATCCGTCACTTAACACAAGTTTCAATTGGTGGATTAATCCAAATAATGTCATAATAATATTGAGAATCCCTCTTCTGTCTCTGAATTGGGGACTTAGATAATTTTCGCTGGAAATGCTATGTCATTTCTCGTCATTTAAAAATATAAAAATCGAGAAGAACAGATGTCATGTTACTTAGAATAATTGTAATGGACCAATAGGTTAATTAGAATGCGTAATAATCTTACTAATATTGCATGGTCAATGATCTCAATTTGATGTAGATATTTTCTGAGTGTATTTGCATCTTGTCTGGCTAAACTTGTATGAGCATCGCAAATGCATACAACTGGATTGAAACCTTTCTCTTGGCTTACAGAAAGTTTCATCATTACTGAATAGCAATATTTACGTATTTAATCACAACCATGTATGCTATAAACTAATATGATATGGAACCTAATATAGAGAACCATCGCACTTTGGAGTGTAACTAGTGCACAGAGTATATCTTCATTTCAGGCTCATACTATCATTTATAATAACTACAATCAAACAGAGTTTAATAGAACTTCTGAGTAGAAAACTATGTGTAGAACATGAAAGATCTTAAGAATCCCTAGATAATCCAAGGATAGCTGGTCTCTCAAATATAAAACCCCAATAATACTCTGATATCTATATTTTAGTAGTGCCTTCACTAGCTTTAAGTTGAGCCAGATTGGTAGGGCAATTTAACTGCCGAGGCTCTCAAGAGACAGGGTTGCCATTGGGTGAAACTGAGTCATGTTGGCCACCAGAATTGTTAACCAGCTGGTGTCTCCTCAGGACCTCCAACACCTCTGCGATTTTTGCTCTCAGTGCATCGGGAGATGCAAGAAGGTGCAGAATCTCTGTGTGGGCCAACTCCAGAAGCATTCCTGTAACTTTTGGTGCATTCTCAGGCTCCAACTCCTCAACAAGAGGATATAGATTCTCACCCAAGAATGTACACTGTTGTTTAGGGGTCAAATGTTGAAGGAGAAGGAACTGCTCATCTGGCGTCATATTGGCAAATTAAGCAGCCAAACCAATAGGTAGAGTGATGGGGAATTGTGGTCTTGCAGCATCTTGACCAGTGTCATTCATGTCATTTGGAAAGAAATGTATTCCACCCATGTCATATGGACCTAAAAGCAGTACATCAATGCCATCTGGTTTGAAGGGTAGGCGGGCAGCAATATTAGGCATTGGCACATCTGAGCTGCTACCAACAGGGGGATGATGATACTGCCTTCCCTGCATCTGCTGCTGCATTAATGGGAAAGATGCTGTAACTATTAACATTTGATAGGGAGATAACCATATATAATCTGAACTAAAATTTAATCAGAACCGTTTCTTTAAAACTTCCTGAATTTATCATTCATGAATGCAATAACTCTAGAACATCATGTTGTATAAATAATCATGAGAATAATTTTATTTCATACTATCTAAAATTTTGTCTCGTATCTATTTATTAATCTTCACAGCAGTTATCAGATGAAACTAATGTGAGTTGAGTTCTCAACTTATGTTGGCAATCTAAATTTGAGAAATTAATAAGCTTTCTTTGTCTAAATTGCACACAATTTGATCCTGTTCATTCTCATAAGGATTAAGATTTCAATTTCAGAATTAGAACTGGGTAAATATTTCATATATTAATTTTTGGC
Source organism: Paulownia fortunei (assembly GCA_019321725.1). Lineage (NCBI taxonomy): Eukaryota > Viridiplantae > Streptophyta > Magnoliopsida > Lamiales > Paulowniaceae > Paulownia > Paulownia fortunei. Next base: position 3,964,428 of record CM033105.1, on the reverse strand, counting down.
ATCAGAGGTGTTACACAGATGGTATGAAAGAATACTGTTATCACTATGAAATATTAGAGAGCTGACCACAAATTATGGAATTTCTCTTAGGTTGCATTTAGATGGAAGGAATTGTATTTGAGGGAGGATTTGGGGGAAAATTTTTAAATGACTCCATATTAGTTGAATTTCAAATCCACATAAATGACTCAAAAAATAGCTCAAAATGAGAGTTCAATAATTTGAAATTCATTGTAACAAAAATTATCTAAACAAGATCAATGAATTTGTATTATGGATTTGAAATTCTTAGCTCCAAATCCATCAATCAAACCACAACCTTAGAACCAAGTGGTTCGTCTACTTTAAGGACTTGTAAAAATGTATAGAATCCAATAACCAGTGCGCATTCCACTTTGATTCAGGAATCAAGAGAACATAACATGATAATTACAGTACCACAGATCTGTGAATGCGTTCCTCCACACACATGTTTATGTCTCATCGTATATTCAGGATATAGTTTTAAATGTAATGGTCAATAACTTTAAGTGACCATTTTGTTTATGTGCTTTTGTGTCTTTATATTCCTGAGTTAAAAAATAGAGACAAGAAGGCACAAATTTTAAGTTCCATGACAACCGCATACGGTTAGATGTAGGAAGCCACACACACACACACATATATACACACGCACATGCACTATGTGTAGCTCTAGGAAATATAAACAACGCCCACCACCTTCTCTCTCTCTCTCTCTCTCTCTCTCTCTCTCTCACACACACACACACACACACGCACACACACACTTACACTTAGAGAGAATGAATACATCTATAGTTTCAAGTGTAGAAATGAATCCAAAATTACTGAAAACTTGTAGCCACATAAAAATCTTACCGAACATGAGATGGGGAATCACATGATTGGCGTGAATAGCTATGTGATTGTGTTTTTTAGTAGAAAGTAGATGGATGATCTATGAATTACATCGCTTTAGAAGCTGAGAATAAGAAGGGAAGAACAAGAGGAGAAAAAAGATATATTATAATAGAGGTATGCTGCGGCGGGCAGATTAGAGACACATTATGAGTTTATAAAGGACTGGAAACCTAATTTTATTTATTACTTCACATAAAGCGGTAATTTTTTAGAATGTAAGAAACTAACCTTTCAAATTCTTCTTGAAGATCGCATCACATATGCTTATAATTCTTTATAAAGATTACAGCGCATTTGCTTATTACTTCAATTACAGCTTACCAAAATATATTCTAATAATCAATGGTTGTAGTTCTATGCGTGGTGTAAGTTGTAAACACTATTACGCTCTAAAGAGACATTGGTATTATTGTAAACTTTTGGTGGGTTCTGGTGAAGGTGCCTTAAATTTCACAAGGGCTCGAAATAAATATGAAAAACAAAGTTCATAAAAATCCTAAATTACTCGGGGAATAACCCAATTATGACTTGTTATATCCTAATTGAATGAAAGAGAAGGAAAGGGACGTGGACAGAGAATTTTTTTTATCATTAATTGTAGTTGATTAACTGAGTCGATATTCAGTTTTTCAAGTAATTAAATTACAAAAGTGAAGAAAAGTTTGTTCATATAGTGGGGCCAAGATCATGAAGTTAAATTGTTTTTAGAAGAGGCTTCAAGAATGAATGAGTTCAAACTGCAAAAAAAAAAAAAAAAAGGCTTTCCTATTGTAGTCAAACTGCATTCAAGGAAACAGCACAATTATGGATTCAACTGCATGTCTAGGGTGTTAAAAAGCTAAGAACACCTTTTAATACTAGAATGCACTATCATAATATCTGAATATAAGATTCCTGAAGACTAACTAACTTCCTCATGGATAAATTAAATTTAACTGAAAATTTTTAACTTATTTTGTTTATTGACCCTTAAAGTGGGATATTTCTTAATTGATAACATTAGTAACTACTAGCGAGTTTAGCAATACTAAGGTTGATAGTTTTCATTGTTTTAAATGGGCTTTTGAAGTATCACTGCACCAAAAAGTATCAATCCTGAAACTGAGGAAAATTTAGTATCAAGAAGAATTTCGGAAATCCATGTACCACTTTACCTGGTATATATGCTCTTATTAAAATTGAGAGATATTGACTATAAAAATATTGATTGATTTTTATGATACAAAATATTTACTTAAGTATGAGACAATTCATGGAAAAGAAGAATTGCTGGCTACTCAATTGCAAATTAGTACTAAGCCTATCTCTCTTTATTTGATCTGTTGCCGCCTTTTAGGAATGTGTCTAAGCCATTTTAACCGGTCCTCTCTGATATTATACACTGCCTAAGCATCTACATGCTTGGTTCTTTTTTATCAATTTCTTTTTGAAATGTTCACCTTAACATCCCAGGCTCAGTTACTCTGCATGTTCATGTTATTAATACCCCAATTTTCAACCCCAGATTGCATTATTGGTTTTACTACATCCACAATATTTCTTTACCATCTTTTTGTCAAGTGCTCACCAGATTTTATTCAAGTTTGATTATGGAAATTATATAGAAGTGCTATTGCAACAAGTAGTTTTGTTACATATAGGATTGAGATGCTTGTTCACAAATGAAATTGATGTATTTCTTTTTGAAGTGTGTACAAAGGTCACTGTGCAACAGTTTATGTATGAAATGTTATATACAAGTAATTCAATATAGAGATGCATCTTGATTATTAAGTCAGTGGGCATAGGTCTTACGACATTTCACATAATTAGTTCTCTGATTGAAGTTGCTGGAGCAAAACTAAAGAATTGAGAAGATTTTGACTCTTCTGTATTTTAGTAGCTTATGGATAGAAAGATATGCACCTGGACTGCTGAGAAAAATCCATCGTTGTAGGCATGAAATAGCAAGATCACTCATTTTTTATTTTTATTTTATTACGACACTTCATACTTCTTGTCAGGTTCCTTTAAGGTCCAATATCAGGCGATTGAAGTATGAGTAGATTGAAGTATGAAGTACCCCTGCTTCTTAAAGCAAAAGAGCATGAAGTTGCAATATCAGGCGATTGAAGTCTCAATAGTACTTATTTAATTTTCAATATGAAGGCAGCAAAAGTATGATGTATATTTGTCAGCCATGGATCATTCTGATTACATGATATTAAGTTGTTTTACCATGCTTGATTTGTTATGTGGAGTGGTGATTACATATATCATAAATTTCGACTGACCTACCTAGACATGTGTGTGACTTAACAGTTTTGCTCTTTTTTCCTCTTGGATGAAAGAAAAACCAGGGATCAAGCAGAGTAATCTGTGAGTCATAGACAGAACTAGTGAATTGCTAGATTCACACTGCAAACTGAGAGCAAAAGAGGTCTGTTTAGTTCTTCAGGAGGGCGCCTAGAGATCTCATCGTATATGAGAGTTATTAGTTGAAGAAGATCAATAGCATCTGTGGTATATTTTGTTGAAAGAAGCATTGATTGCTCATTGAAAATATAGACACAGTGTTTAAGAAATGCAAATCATGCAGTAGAGCAGAATTTTTATATTCCCTACATTAAAAGCTCCAAAGTATAGATTCTAAGTAGTTTTATGAAATAATATTGTAAGGTGGCATATATTAGAGTAGACATTTTTCTATTGAGTCTGGTCTCTGATGGTTTAGCTCAAAGCAGAATGGCAGGAATTGCCTCTTCAGTTGGTCCATTTAACAACTCAGGATCAGTAAATCCTGTTAACTAGGTCTGGATCTCCTGAGGTATAGGTTGTCAAGTTTCCTGCACTAGCAAGCTTAGGTTTCATAGGCATCAAAGGATTTAGGCCCATATGTCATGACAAATGTGTATCATTTCCATCTTCATTCACAATTCTTCACGTTCTAATAAATGAAAATATCTTCTTTTGGTTTATTTCGGCATCATTCATATTATGTGCTTGCCCATGGGTGAGATGGCCAACGCTGAAAATATTATCAGAAACTGTTTTCGCAAAGGTTATTTTTCATCTTGATCATCATTTTGACCCTACAAATAGTGCATGTCAATACAGCTTGCAATAGATTATTCTTTTGTGAATTCAAAGTTTCTTTCATTTGTATATGTTTTTGTTTTTGGGTGCTTATCTTGGTCTCCAACAAGCAGAGTTAGGGGGCTGCAGTGCTGGGATAGTAGAGAATGTTGATGCAATCTTTGCCTTGCATGTGTCTTCTAGTTATCCTCTAGTAGCTGCCACCAGATCCGATCCTGTTTTGGCCGGGAGTGGGTTTATTCAGTTTGATTACATCATCTTATTTTTGGGAGCTGATTCATTGGATCGACAGGTAGTTTTTTGCACTTGCACTAATGCTAACATTCTGAAAAGCAAAAACTTATCAATGTGTTAAGGTATTTACTGTAGCATAGAATGTTTAAATTGATGTTTAGTATCTGTCTGGTCTTAGAAGACCATGTCCTGCTGCCAAATCAAAGCTTTTATTTTGTTGTTCAGAATTTGTGTAGGTCTTTTTTTCTAGAGAAATTTTAGGTCTTCTTCATGTTGGTTTTTGTTTTGTTGAAAAAAAAGTTCCTCATGGTATCAAGTGTTTTCTGAACCACCACCACCCCACCCACCCACCCACCCACCCCCCCTTCTCTGTAATGGAAATGAAGTCTGCTTATCTGCTTTTCCACCTTTCTCAGTGTTGGATAATGTAAATATTAAATGGCTCGTCTCTCTAACAACTTGAGCTCATATAAATAAGGTGGCCCTTCATAAGGGTTGTTAAGCCTTGCAAAGCAAAGAACCTGGCCCTAATTCTCAACCATCCATCTATGAAAGAAAAGAAATCCAGGTGCTTGGCCTCAAAAGAAGAATACAACCTGCAAATTTGAGAGGCATGTTAGAGAAATTAAATATTTATATTTCTCTTCCATGGCAGTTTAAGCTTTTAGATGCTGTGATAATTCATTACTTGGCTTTACATGGGATTTTTATAGAACTATTCTGACTTTCAAATTCCATTGGTTATTGATATAAACTTAGCTCTTTTTTTCTTTTTTTGCAATATTATGTGAAGCAATTCCCCACGAGGAATGATCTGGTATGTAGTCATTGTTGCCAAATTCGTAGATTGTCATGCATTTACTGCAATTCCTGATTCTGTTACCATTGGTGGAACCTTCAGGGTACTTTCTTTATGCAACTCAATGAGTGTGTTGAAGGGGTAAATTTTTTCTTGTCTTTGATTTGGGAGTCCAGTTGAAGTGACTTATATATCATGAATAAATTCAATTTGTTTCGACCCAGTTTTCACCCCTTCATTTGCTTTGGGATACTTGTGCAGTTTATGCTTCATATAGGACAAGAGTAGCTCGTTTTAAGTTTATGTTTCTGCTGCTATACATAATCTTTTTGGAGACTGATTCTCCTCATATGCAATTCTCAAGCTGCCACCCCCTACTGCTCTACATGCTGCTATGCTGATGTGCAAAGAGTGAACATCTATTAGAAGCCCTTACGCTCAATAGCAGTAACTGTAACAGTAACAGTAAAAAAAATTGCAGGAGAACTTGTGGAACATAGCTGGGCATATGCTGGGAGACGAGAATATCAAAGAGGTCCAGCCACTGATTGGAGCGGAAGACTTACTGTTTTTAGCAGAGGCAATTCCAGGATAATTTTACTATGTCGGGATGGTTAAGGGCACTTGGGGACGGCTTGAAATTTAGGAATACCCCATAACATAAACTAAATGAAGATGTATGGTGCCACTTTACATGTATATTAGGTCGCAGCATACCTTGTCGAGTCTTATTCTCAAATGGGGGAAGTTGTCTTGATGAATTGTAAGTGCTGAAACTGTATTCATAGGTGAAAGCACTCAGATAACACAGCAACTGTTATATGAAAATTTTCAGGATTGTTGCTATTAGTGAATGCAATCCGTAGTTGGTTTGCTTTTTATCCTTTTTCCTATTGATTTCTCCTACTGTGGAAATAAACCATTGTGATTCAAGTCAAAAAGATTCCCAACAGAGACTTAAATTTAGAACTAAAAGGGAATAAATTGCTTTGCCAAGTATGTACCCCAACCCTTGGTCCTAGACTGCATGTATCAGGTTATTTTTTGTCGTAACATCACACATTATAGCAGTGGCATGGGTTATTCATCATAGCAAAAGATTGGCAGGATTTAAATTTGGAAATGAGTTTTTCGTGCTCTTTCATTGTTTGGAGAGGTAAGACTTGAATTCTAGATTAAGAAGATATTTTAAGATATTATCAATAAATAATCAATTTCAAATTCTTAAATTGTGTGATGATTCAAGTCCAAAAATTCGCATTTAATTTCAGTTCTTTTTCTTTTCAATATAAGATCCAAATTAAGTTCCATTCTTGGTCGATCTCCGTACAAACACGGACATGCATTAAAAAGGAGGGTGAAAATCAATATGATTTTCCTCACATTCTAACGCAGATGGAGTAACTTGTATCATTGAAAGTGCAAGAAGTCCATGAAATGCAATACGAATTATGGGGCAATATGATTTTTCAGCTGATGAGCTTAATGTATAGAGTATAGATGGTAAAATATCACATTGATTTGTGCCAAGAATTGGATTGAATTTATATAGAAATAGTATCTTCAAATTTCGAGAGGTCTTGCCAATGATTGACATCCCAAATCAAGTTCTAATCCAAGTGATAAATTCAAATTCCTCTTAACAGTTAGGGATGGCAATACCCGAATACTATAAATGAATTCAAGGCATGTATTAAATTTAATTTTCAAACTTGAACCACTCTAAAATTTTAGATATACTTTTTATTTTTTATATATTTATTTATATGATATACATACATCTAAATATATATAATACATATAAATTTGAATATAACATATGAATATAATATTTTTATATTTCACAAATATTTGTTAAATATTTTTAAATTATAATAAGTGGATTAATAGTCCAACCAATGACCCATCATATTAGGAAAAAAGATTCCTATCCATGAAAACCTTGACGATCTCAGATTTTGACAAAACACTAAAAAAATGGATTTTGCATTGGAGCCTCCTTTATTTCATCCGAAACTTGCTGGGAGTTTATGTTTTATTGGAGCTATATACCATTCCAACTCATTCACATTCGAGATACAAGCTTTATTCGGTGAACTGCCAGAACCTTGTGGTGATAAAGAGGATAATATTCTCCTCTAAGGATACTCATATACAACACTAATGGGTTGATTTATTCATTTCCAGGCACTTAAAAACAGTATTGCAAAATCAAATAACAAATTTTAACATAGACCGCCTCCACTTCTTGAAAAATTATTTAGAATCATCTAAAAGTAGATAATACGACCATCCATTGACAACAGAAATGATGTTCAATCTCCAGAAGAAGCCTTATATTAAATGCTGAAAATTTTCTATAGAAAATGTGAGCCAAACCAATGATCACTGAGTTGCATGTAACAACACCATAGAGAGAGAACCCAAGACTTCCAGTGAGAAGTTCAATGGGACTTAATCCCAGAACAGTAATAGCTCCCATGGTATATTTCTTTCCTCCTTATCACTTCATCATATTCATCAGACAAACAGCTGAATTCAAATTTTCAGAAGTCACAACTCAAAATTAATTCACCTCGATTATACTCAACATTGAGCAGTAATCTGCTTAAAACAGTCAAAAATCCAAAAATAACTGCCACAACAGCTTAATCCAGTTATTAGCAACACTACAACATAATAAAAAACAATTAAACCAGGTTCCAAACACTTGTTCACCTATTGAAACTAGTGATGGCTCCACTTTACTTCTCAGATGAGTTTGGTCCTCTCTTCTTCCCAAAGCCAACAACTGCAAGAAGTACAAAAACGGAAAACCCACATAAAATACATCATAAACAATAACTCAGAAATCTCTTAATTAAATAGCAAACAACCCACATCTTCAATTAAACAAAATTTCCCCTCAACAGATTTTTTATGAGGAGACAAACCCAACATAATAAAATGTTTGCATCATCAGAACATCTTTGTCATTTAAGATATCGAAGCCCTAAAATTCTTGGAGAATAAAATATAATTACTTCAATAGTCACTGATACACACTCAATCACCAGCTGCAAATTTAGCCAAACACTCAATTGCTGAAAACAAAGGGTTTTTACCAAAAACAACAGTAGCAGGGTATGACACTTACATGCATTACATACGCACATTAACGCACAAAAAAATGTGAGGAAAAAGAGTTACCGGCGGTTACGAAACGGCGGTTGTACTGCATGCGCTTGTGGGCGCGTCCGCGGGGCTTCTTCTTCTTGTCCTGCTTCGCCACCTTGGGCGTCTGTCCTCTCACCTTCCCCGCACGAGCCAATGAACCGTGTACCTTACCTGCAAATTTATTCCCCAATTAAAACAACAATTAATCGAATTAAATCACTAATTAACAGCGACCCAGATCAAATTACCCATGATTGATTTATTTCTCTGAAACGCCGAGAGAGTTTCGTGAGTTCTTCCGCGGCCGGGAGTGGAAATGGAGCCTCAGATGAGAGAGTTTTAGGGTTAGGGTTTTTTGCAACTTTTATAGGGTTTTTAAATGGGCTGGACTTGAAATGGACTTCTAAGTTCGCATTGGGCCTTTCAGAAAATAAAAATGTTGGGTTGTGGTTTATAGCACAAAGTTTTTGGCGCTCTTTGGCCCAGTCCAGAATGGACTATCAGTTATTTCTTTGCGTTTAATATTTATTTTCTTTTTTCCAATTTTACCTGTTTATTATTGTCATCATTTAATAATAATTACATATACCGTTTCTTTTACTTCTCCTTAGCGTTACATGTCGTTAATTAATGCATCTTTTACTTCAATTCAGCTTTGAAACTTATAAATTAATAGATTTAAATAATTTGTAGTTAATTAAAAAGAATAAAAAGGTACGTTTTAACTAAAAATTAAATATATATATCTCGTTTTTCTTTTGTTTGGATAAACTAAGTTTCTATTATTTTGTTATTATTGATAAATTGTATCGCGTAGATGATTTGTATTGTGGGTTATAATTGCATTTGCAATTTCTATATTGAATTTTTTACCATCTCTGGATATTTGACTTACGATTAAAATATTTAATATTTATGTACTAGATTTCATCTGTAAAATATTATCGTAAATTTAATAAATTTTTTAGGCCAAGAATTGTTTAACGTGCTATTGAAAAGAGTGTTATGACGGGGTCAAAGGGAGGTAGGTGCTCTACACCAAACGTATTATAATTTTATAGACATATGTAGATGGAGAACAATTTTTTTTCACACTATAGATATAGTGCATCGGAATGTAACGTTACTATTATACATATTAATGTATTTGATATTAGTTAATTAAAATACAGGATATTAAAGACACAACATTTAATATGTAGGATTATATTTTAAAATTTTATTAAAAAATATAATAAAAAATCAACCAAAAAATATAGAATGAATAATGTAAGAATTTACGGACATATGAGTAAAATATGAATGTAAGAGAATTACTCAAAAGTAAAAATATAATTTATTTTGATATTATTATTATTATATATATTGTGCTTGTAATTAAGTTAAATTATGCAAATTTTATTTATATATAGTTCTATATTATATAATGTATAATTGTAACACAATTTAGATTTATAACTATTTAATAATAATTAGTATATTTATAAATTATTAGAATTTTTATTTTTTATTTATATGATACTCAATTACCTAAAAATAATATTTATATAAATTATAATTAAATATTTATAAATATTTATTAAAATAGAGTATTACGCATCAAGTGTTATATGGAATACGTATAATTCGTATACTTAACGTTTCAACTTAAAAATACGAGTATTATTTGATAAATTCAAAATACATAAATAAAAACATTTTTCAACTAATCAGCAGTATAAATATTATACTAATATAATACGAATTTTAAGTGATAGAGACCATAATCACAACTTTATATAACAACCAACCAAAAATACTAAATTTTCTTGTTAAGATCATTCTATTCTGAATTGTCATAAATTTGTAAGATATGTTAAAAGTTGGATTCATGTGATAATAAATGCTAAAAAAAAAAAAAAAAATTGACACTTAATGCATTTTTTTGACTCACTCAATGAATGAACAAACGTTAAGCTTGTTTGCTAATGATGCAACCCAATTCAATATTTGATTTCTTCATATTGATTTTGCACCTTATTTTATGAACCTTTGTCTTCTTTTCGATTAGCACATTTGTTTTCAACTTTTGATGGTGTGGGTTATTTTTTCCAAAAAAAAATATGTTAATTTTTTAATTTTCATTTCTTACTGTGAATAATATTAGGGTTTGTTATTATTATTATAAGTAGTAGTAGTAGTAGTAGTAGTAGTAGTATGCCATATACTTATATTTTAACCCTTTATATGTGCATTGATCCTTATACTTGAGAATAACTTGGAATTTATGGGATGAGACTTGTCGTTTTTTTTATTAACATTTTATTTTTGTTGAACTATGAGGAGATCTAAAATCAATACAGAATATTACATCAAATATCGCTCTTGATGCTATTGATGGGAAAAATATTGTGTGCATGAAAAGTAAAAATATATATATATTTTTTAATATCATCTTGTCTAAATATTTTCTTACACAAAATTTCAGTTGTGAATTGATTTTGAAGAGTGTAGAATCATACTTAAACCACAATAAAAATCTTGCAACCTTAAGTTAATCCAATCATAACCTCAAGAGATAAATGTTGATCCAATAAGAGAATTACATAATCGTCCTATATCCATAGATAAATGCCCAAAGGCAATGACATATTCATTCTTTCTTATGTTTGAACTATATATATATATATATATTTATATGAGATTTCAACATGAGTAACATAATTAATGAAAGAAATCATTGCAAAATCATATGATAATTTACTCAAACATCATATCCCAATCCCCATATATTTTCATAATCTTAATCATATCTCAAATTTAATTTCCCAACACGTCAAAATTGATTTCTAACGTATCCCTTACTAATATATGCAAAAACTATAATTTTTTCTATATTTGGACAAACCCTTCATCATCAAATAAGAAATTTAGCACACAGTATATGTGAATTGGATGCAGTTTAGATAAAAAGTCTATTACCTTAAAAAATTCTTGATACATTTAAAGAAAATTAGTTAATATTTCCAAATTCATATCATAATTCAAGCTCTCAAAAGAGTAAACAAATGAGGAAGAAGAGGGTTTAAGAGAGATGTACACTCAATAATGTCCATTTACTTAAATTTCTTAAATGACCATTTACCATTAAAGATAGTACTTTATGTTCAAAAATGAATTTTCCATTCAAATTAAAAATAAGACATTCAATATATGAAATGAGGTGGTATTTGCAACAATATATACTTTTATTTATTCAAAATATTCCTTCAATTCCAATGCACGTTTCAAATCATGCTCTATTTTGTCAAATAACTTAAATTTTGTTTCTTAATCCTTTTTTATTTAATTTAATGATGTATGTATTACCAACAACTCTCACTAGTCACTGTAATTTTTAAGGACAAAAGTGTACAAATAACCCAAATTTTAACATTTGGTGTGGACCAATTTTAATGCTTGCCCTCCAAGGTATCAGCAAGCTTGACCAATAAGAATGAATCGTCTTCCACGTGTCAACCACGCATTGACCAACCCGTGACACCGAAAGCCACCGGGTCGAGATTCTTTTAAATTTGGAGAATCATTTCAAGGACCCGATTCACTTGAGTTTCTAACTGTCCACACAGCTATAAATTACCCCTACCAATTAACTAGGGTTTATATCACGTTTCAATACTCCCCCACGAATAATCTAAAGGCAGAAGAAAATGTCACTGGATACTGCGCCGCCGGCGCTGGATGGCCTCACCCTCAGCGATGCCGTAGAGGAGGCGCAATTCTCTCAACGTGTCCTGATCCAGTCTATCCTGGGAAGGTCCGACAAGGGCGCCGGGTTGGCGGGCCAGAAAGTCCGAATCGGGGGATGGGTGAAGACGGGACGGGAGGCGGATAAGGGCAGATTTGCATTTTTAGAGGTCAACGACGGGTCGTGCCCGGGGAATCTACAGGTGATTGTGAAAGCCGAGCTATACAAGCTGAGCGACGTCGTTCCCACCGGTACCTGCGTCCACGTGGAGGGCCTGCTGAAGTCGCCTCCGGAAGGCGTGAAGCAACGAATTGAGCTGGAGGTGGAGAGGGTTATTGATGTGGGAACCGTGGATGCGGCCAAGTATCCGTTGCCGAAGACGAAATTGACGCTCGAGTTTCTCAGGGATGTTGTGCACCTTCGCCCCAGGACCAACACTGTATGAATTTCCTCTTGTTCCCATTTCTTGACTCCATGTATGTGTGTGTGTGTTGCGCGAATGTAGAAAGTGTACTCGCTTATTTGAATCTAAGGGATTTTAGTAATTGGGATGCGATATTGGGAATGTGCCTGAATTTGAGGTTTTTCCGTGTTGCTGGAAAACATTTGTTTGGATTTCATATTTTTTTCTGCGAATTGATGCCTGCTGGTCCAGACTCTTTAGGCAGCATGGAGGAAAAAGGACTTGATTTTGTTTTCTTTGACCCTCCATTTGGATCTGGGATTTAGCATAGGAAAAGCAAAATCATCGGAAATATCAAGGAAAATGTTTTCATTTGTTTGGTTACAAGGGAAAGCTTCTACAACATAATTATGATACTTGCTAATTTATAGGTATATTTTTGCTTGCATTTGTAATGTTCTTAAATATCAGTAGTTTTAATGGAAAGGAATGAGCGTAAAATTGATATTTGATTATTTTGCTTTTCCTTCACAAAACCCTAGTTCCAAACAGGAGTTTATGACTATATGGAGTTTTTCATGTGGTGAGTTTTACTGATTTACAGTAACGTGTCAGTCTGTCTCTGTGCCAATATTGTGAGATGAACAAACTTCTTCTATTTTAATAGCATGTCCTACACACATTTTCACATGTACAGTGATTAAGATTGAACAATCTAATGCATATTTCTTGAATTTTCCAATTATATGTTTTTACATATGTTTGAAGAACCAGGAAGTGGATACATGGAAAACAAAATGGAAGAATGTTGCTATATGGTTGTTAATTTGAACGAATTTTGGTTTCTGTGCTTATGAATCTTTAATTCTTGAAGGTCCCTTTAACAGGAAATGTATTAAGGCTTTCTGATTATTTGTTTTATTTTGCATGAATACCATACCTTATGGATAAGGTTGATGAATCCTGTTTGTTTAATAATCTCATATTTCAATTCCCAGCGAGTAAAATGACAATCAGGTAAAGTGGCCACCAGATATGCCTTATACATGGTGAACATATAGGATAATTCACATAACTAAGTCCAATATTGCGCCAACTTCACTGAAATTTTGCACACCTGTTTGTTAATCGTGTAGTAGGTTTTGGGGTACTTTTCTTTGCTTCTTCTGGCCAATTTCTGTGAGTTCATGTGTAATAGAACTTATAATAAATGAGTGGATGCTGCTTTTGAAGCTGATAGTGATATTATAAAGGTAATAAAGTTACATTTTTTATTGTTCTTCTATAAGTAGTGGTGTTTAGCTGGAAACTTAGAGCAGAACTAGGACCTATGTTTTGCTAGATCATTATATCTTATGTGATGCCTCTGTGTATACATGCTAGTAAAATTATTTTTCCAATTTCTATCCCTTAATGCACTTCTCTACTGTTATTTTCTCACTGGATTTAATTTTTCTTTTGGTGGTCTAGATTTCTGCAATTGCTAGAATTCGTAATGCCTTGGCATATGCTACCCACACGTTCTTCCAGAAGCATGGTTTCCTTTATGTGCATACTCCTATTATCACAACCAGTGATTGTGAGGGTGCGGGGGAGATGTTTCAAGTCACAACAATAATTAATGATGCAGAAAAGTTAGAGAAAGAGCTGAAAGAGAACCCTGCTCCTTCAGAAACTGACATAAAGGCTGCTGAGCTTGCTGTCAAGGAGAAAGGAGAAGCAGTAGCCCAGCTAAAATCTGCTAAAGCAAGCAAGAAGGAAATTGTTGCTGCTGTTGCCGAGCTCAATAAGGCTAAAGAGAACCTTTCAAAGCTAGATGAAAGATACAAGCTGGCAGAGAGATTTAGGCTTAGTGGTGGCATTCCAAAGAAGGATGGAAAAATTGATTATGCCGAAGACTTTTTTGCTAGGCAAGCATTTTTGACTGTATCAGGGCAACTGCAGGTTGAAACATATGCCTGTGCACTCAGTAGTGTGTATACCTTCGGGCCAACATTTCGAGCAGAAAACTCCCACACTTCAAGACATCTTGCTGAATTTTGGATGGTGGAACCTGAAATAGCATTTGCTGATATACAGGTATGCCAGTTGTAAACTTTTCTATATACTTGTGCATAAGTTTGGGGTACCCATTAAAAAGAAGGCAAATCTACTTCTTTTGCCTAAGGTGCAACATATCCCTCCCCATCACTCTAGGATGGGAATGTGATAAGTGTAAAAGGATGTGCTCCTAAAGTGAGTGCAATCATATTTTTGAATGAAAACAAGAAGTATGTTGTACAGGTATTTTGTGAATGTTGAATTCATGATAATTAACCGTTGTATTACCTTATGCCCAAAATCTGAGAAGCTTTCTGCTTCTGTTTGTTATTGACTTCTTTTTTTTTTTTAATTTTAAAAGTAGGCTCTAGCATAGCAGATAACAGAGTTGAAAAACTTTTGTAGGATGATATGAACTGTGCAGAGGCATATGTGAGATTTCTCTGTCGGTGGTTACTTGACCATTGCTATGATGATATGGAGTTCATGACCAAATTTATTGACAAAACTGCTATCCAACGACTTGAAATGGTTGCGAAATCCAAGTTCCACAGAATAACTTATACTGAGGCGGTTGCCATTCTTGAGGAAGCTGCTGAAGTGAGGAAATTTGAGAATAAAGTAGAATGGGGGATTGATTTAGCTTCTGAACATGAAAGGTGAATTGTCTCATATCTGTTCATCGGCTGGCAGTTTACTGTCTCATCTTCTGTCCATGACTGGTTTCTTCTCAAATTAATAATACAGATACTTGACCGAAGAGAAATTCAAAGCACCGGTTATTGTCTATAACTACCCAAAAGCGATTAAAGCATTCTATATGAAGGTCAATGAAGACAATAAAACTGTTGCTGCAATGGATGTGCTTGTACCTAAGGTAGGCTTGTCTTCTATGTTTCCTTCTCTCTCTCTCTATCTCTCATAGACACACACAGACATTTTGTTCCAAGTAGACTGAAACCTTAGAGGTAATTGCTTGATAAAAGCTTGTCATGAAATTTTCTATAATTTGACTTTTTATGTGCTCGTTAGGTGGGTGAACTTATTGGCGGAAGCCAAAGAGAAGAGAATTATGAGGTTCTCAAGGAAAGGTAAGAGAAGCTTTGTAAATTTTATCTGCTTTACTTCACTGCACGTGGAAATATCTCTCTCTCTTCCCCTTGCTTTTCTTTATGGGTTGCTATTTTCAGTCAAATATTAAACCACCAGAAATCATGATAGATCATGTCTAGAGAAGGGCTTTTGACATTCTTTTATTTTTCAGGATAGTGGAGATGGCTCTTCCCCTTGAGCCATACCAATGGTATCTTGACCTGCGAAGCTATGGGACAGTGAAGCACAGTGGGTTCGGCCTTGGGTTTGAGCGGATGATTCTCTTTGCTACAGGCGTGGAAAACATTAGAGACGTCATTCCCTTCCCCAGATACCCTGGGAGAGCAGATCTTTGAAATTACTCATGGTCTTTCATGAAATCTTAGTATTACAACCTTGCATTGTGAAAACAGCCTATACAGAAATCATGATAGGAATCTCATTTGAGTCTTCTTAAGAAATCTACCTTTGCCATTTTGTTGAATTTTTTTTCTGTATGTGGTCCAATATTAGATTGTTCATCAAGTGGTTAAAGACTTTTATAATCTACCGTGCCCTCGAAATTTGACCTCTTATTACTGTCAAAGTTTCTCTTAGTGGGTCTGGACAGCTTCAAGCTAAATCATGTCTGAGGTCAGTCATGCAGCCATGCTGGTTACCAGTAATTATTGAAGACTTCCTCAAATGTAGTGCAGTACTCACATATTGTTGGCAAAGACCTTTAGATTGTGAAACACCATCCGGCTCACTTAATATTATTATGAACAAGGTGAACGAAATAAGTTTTTAAACTACTACGAAGTCAATTCCCTACTAACATAAACCATGGGCGCCCCTAATCTTAGTTACAAATTATTACTGTTGCAAACAAAGGTAAAATCAATTAATGATGTGGAAACTCGCAAGAAAATGAAGGAAACCTTATTCCGTGTGCGCTAACTGGTGTATAGAATAGACAAGCTCACCTGTCTCGAGTGTGGAGGGTATATGCAATTGTGCACAACTAGAAAGTTTTGTTAATTTTATTTGTTTTATATCATTATGGTAATTATATTTAAAATTTATAGAAGAGGTTGAATTAATTAATATCATTTTAAATTTTTTAATAATTTTGTTCCACAATCTTTTCCACAGATTTTTTCTCCGCTTTGATGTATTTTAATGATTGATGCATTGCCCACCAAAATTGGTAGGGGAGCTGGAATCTGCCTTTATATGGCCAATTTACTCAAATGAGTCATCTGAACAAGTCAGGAAACTTCGCCCATATATGCATTCTTACAAGGCTTATAAACTACTATGCATGCATACGCATTATGACGATATGGATACAGGAGATGAATTCAAAATATATAGTTTTTTATAATTTTAATATGACATAATTGTCCAATACATAAATATTTATATATTATAGGAGTATTCTATATATATGCATACATATAGTTGGTAGTAGATATGGTGATATCGATACAATTACTAAGAAAAAGAAATTCATGTCCAGCATGATGCTGGAATTCTTCTGGTATAGTTTGTAGACTATCTATTGCACACAAAAAAACAAAAAACTTTAATAGAGAAATGTGAAAGAAGAGAGAGTAATTTTGATGAGGTTGAACTATTTTTATAAGTAGTTTTAGATTTTTTTTTATTTTTTGATGATTTTTTTTTTAAATTACGCTTATGTTTTTCAAAAGGGTAATTTTGCATTCACCTCTTTTGAAGTTTGGAGTTTTGGCATCCACTTCCCCTAGAGTTTGGAGTTTTGACAAAGACCTCCTTATAGTATTATTTGGTCAAAAATTTTAATAAATTTTTATTTTAAAACCAAAATACCTATATCCCTATACCATTTCTTTTCTTTTTTTTTTTGTTTTGGGGTGGGGGATAAATTTCAATCACTGCATAATTTTTCTTGAAGAAAAATTAACGAGTGATATCAAATTTTGAACTTTAAAGTTTTTTTAATGACATAAAAAGTATAGATCATAACAAAAATAATGAGGTAGTGCCAAATTCTAAATTTTAAGGTATTTTCAATTGCATAAAAATTGTAGATTAATTTTTGTAAATAAGAAAATGCATAATTTCACAATTAATTGTATGGTTCACAAATTTTTAAACATAATTTTTAAAATAAAATGATCGATTTAAATTTGATTACAAACTCTTTATTAATACAGTAAACAAAAACCAAAAGGAGTTCTTTCAAAGGAGTTATTTTTTCATAAATAAACAACAGTACATCTTATATATATTATTGAAATTCATAATTTAGATTTTGATATGAGATCTTTCTTTTTTAGAATTGTGTATTTGAAAGATAACTTGTTGAATATTTTCAAAATTATGTATTTATTTTAGTTTATACTCTTTGTTTTAGTAAATATATTGTCTAAACTTTAGTTTTGATCTTCTAGTTTTTTAAAAATTTATGCATTTCAAGATCAACGTTTTTTCAATTATTATGCTTTGTTTCCTCATATTAAAATTTGTATTCTGTTTAGTAATTGACAAGGGTAAAATTTAATTTGATCCCTATTTTGTTTCATAAGAGTCATTTAGAAAAAAACTTTATTTTATAAAAATGTAATTCTCATTAAAGTTAATCAATATTATTGAAAATGGCCTTAAATTAATATAATACTTTATCTTCAGTTAAACTTGTTAGACTTTAACATAAATATAGTTAACAATCATATAACCTAAAATCATTATATAAAATTATCAAGAAATAAATTGAATAATTAATTAAAAGCGTACCTTAAATCCTTATGCGCTCCATGGGTTCTCTCTCTAAATTGGGGATAGAGGCTCTATAAGAGCAAAACGATTGATTTGACTTGGGGACCATAACCATACAATGTTCCTTATATACTAGATCAAATAGAAGCTAACAAATCCTAATTCGACTAGTATTGAGTCTTTACAGATTGGAAAGTGTAATATTCAAGTCTCACACTACTCACTTGACCAATATGATTCATACACTACATGCTACTTATATGCTAATTTGCATTAACATCTACATCGCATCTTTTATAACATTCTTAATCATTATACCTCCAATACTATCACTTGATTTTAGTGGTTGAGATCCTACAACTTAATTAAGTGATTCTATATTTAGATAAGATAAAGAATAGATTGATCAATATAATGAATATTCATAGGTTGTATGTTATAATTTTAGAAGTGTTAAATGTATCACTAGTAAGCTTATATGAGTCGATTCGATTTGATCGAGGTATTTTAAAGGTATACATCTATAGATTAACATATTTGGGATATCTGACATGATATAATATAATTTAAGTGTCATAATACAAGGTTCATATGTGCATGTGATTTTAGAAAATAAAAACTAGACGATCATTTAAGAATCGAATGTCGATCGGTTTGGAGATCGAATGAACAGTTAATAAATTAGGGCATAATGTATTATCCGATCATATGGAGATTAAAGTAGGTTGTACATAGATAAATAAGTAATGAGAAATACTAGATTAGGGCTGTATAATGTGTGAAAAATATCAGATTTGAACCACAACTTGCACCTCAAGCTTCCACCTCAACCTTTCTCTTCATTTCTACCCTTGAGCCACGACAAAAAACTATTTTCTGAACTATTTCACTTCCAAAACCTTCATATTGAATGTTAGAAATTGCTCTCAAGTAATTCCAAGTAAAAAAAAAAGTGAAGAAAGCAAAGGGAAGTAAGGAAGAGCAAGTTGAATCAAAAATCTGTGCATAGGTGAGCTTTAATTCATGTTTTGATTTAAGTTCTTGAATTGTCTAAGGGTATATGATTTTTAAAGCTTCTATTATTGATTATAATCATGTTAGGATTTTATTTGTGGTCTTTTAGTTCACAAAAAAGGATTTTTAATTGCAAAATCACAATAAAAATAAGTAGGGACAGAAACTATATACTTGTTGATTTTGATATTTATGCTTTATATATGTATAATAACTTAATTAAAACCTGTGTATTTCACCATATATGTATTTATATACGAGTCTAGGTGATGTATGTAAGTTTAGAGAGGTTATAAATTATAATATAGTGTGATAATTAAAGAGGTGCTCCAGACTGTCTTCTTTGAAATTCAGATTCTGTCCTATGTGAATGGTGCTGGTTTTACATCAATAAATCCATTGGTTTTGGTAATAATTTGACCTGGTTGTCTCTTTATATATGTTATCTAAGTATGATAAAAATTTGGGAGTGATTGGATGTACTTAAGGGTTCCAAAACCATTAATGTCATGAAGTGTGCAAAATTGTCACGGTAGGAAAATAATATATTTCAGTGTGTTGTGAAGAGAGCTGAACTTGGGAAGCTATATCCATGAGTTTTAGCAGTTATATGAGATGGTTACATTTATATACATGTTATATAACTGTGGTAAAAATTTGGGAGTGATTGGATATGCTTAGGGATGTCAAAATTATCATGCAACTAAATTGGATAGCAAAATATGAAAATGTGAATCAGTCCTATTTGATAACTTAGCATATTTCAACCTAGACATGTTGCTATTAAGTGTTAACAATTTGGTACATGATATTAGAGCTTATAATATTTAATTATATGATATTTACATGTATATAATATGAGACATTAAGGTATTGGATGGATTAGATTGGGTTCTAGTTTATAAAACTAGATAGTTTGGTGTTTAAAGTCTTAGTATGATATTTTATGCTTTCAACTTGCCAAATTGAGAATGGTGCTTGATGTTGGGTAATATTACAGGCTATTTTACATTTAAGATTGGAGGGGAACAATAAACAAATATAGACTAAGCCACCAACCAAGTGAAAGGTAAGTAAAGATCCATTTGCAACTACAATGTAAGAACATAGTATGTCTTGAAGCATGTATACCTAATGTGTTAATGATATTAAATCTGATTGAGAGTTTTATGATTTTGAAACATGCTGAGAGCAAGATGACTTGCATTTCATATTGAACATGTCATTCATGAGCATTTATATGTGCATGCACGGTATATGAGTATAGTAGAGGTTCTTGCATGCACGATATGATTTGAGACATGGTTTTCAGAAAGAAAATATTTTGGTTGGCCACTACTAGTGTACCGAGGCATGCGAGACGTGCTTATATGATATTTTGGGGCACTGTGAGTGTTACTTATCGAAGAATCACAGGGGTTGATAGGGGGTGTGCTTTGGTGGTCACGAGAGGGTGAACCACTTGACTGTGCCCTTATTGACTCCGCTAGTGGGAAGACTTCTGGAGGATCATAGGGGAAGACAAGGGGGGACCTCTGGTGATCCCAGGAGATGGCCCTTGGATTGAGTCAATTTATTTATGGCCATGTGATTATTGATGTTATTCAGAGCTCTATCCGGTGCATAGTATGTGGGCCAAGGGCCCAATAAATAAAGTGATTTTAATACAAACTCTTTGATTTATGAGTACTCAATTTGATACATTTATAGCATCATATCTTAGAGTTGAGTTAATGAGATTTTACATCATACTCTTGTCATGCATGATTTTTACTTATTGAGCGTTAGCTCATGTAGTTCATGTATTGTAGGTGATCATGGTGAGACTTGAGACCTCTGATTTACTGGCTGGCAGTGGAGCTCTTACAGGCTTTCAAAGATCAATATGCTTGGATGACGACCTGTTGAGCTATTTTGTGGGCTGTGTTTTTGATTTTACAGTTATTGTATTATATTAGTGACTTTATCCTGTATATCACTTTCAAAACTCCTTTGTGATAGTGAGTTCGGGTTGTGATGGTTTTGATAGACTTGGTTAATGTTTAATAACTACATATGTATATACAGTATGACATGATATGAAAGCACCTTACTTTTATCAATGTTTTGTTGAACTGAGTAGAAAAAAAAAGTTATACACATGCATACATGCACAAATTGTGTTGTACAGGGTGTTTATATATATATTTTATACATATTATTGAGAGGTTGTGATAAAGAGTGGTATCAGAGCCCAGGTCTTGATTCTGTAGACTGTCCATGTACATGATCTTAGAACTTGTGGAGCACAACCATGTCAGTAAGTTTTATTTTATGTTATATTGCATTATATATTTCATGAATTATATTGACCATTTGTTATAAACAAAATGGTATTGCAGTCATGGTGAGAACAATGGGTGAAAGTAGTAGTGGAGCCAGAATCCCAGAAGAGCAGACACCTATTCTGAATAATGATCGTGATGTTATATCAATCGACTTACAGAACTTGTTGAACGAAAATCAGAGCAAATTCAACAACTTATCCAGCAGAGGGATATGGGTGGACAACCAAGGGCTGAAATGGTTCAACCACAACCCCGAGTAGAACAAGTGGAGATAGTTAGGGAAAGATTCAGAAAACTAACCGCCGGTGTTTGAGGATGGACTAGATCCTACAGCTGTTGAGGATTGGTTGAGAACTCTTGAAAATATGTTTCACTACAGTAGAGTTTCAGAAGAAGAGAAAGTGATATGTGCATCCTTTATGCTTCGAGGCAGTGCTGGACATTAGTGGGATACAATGAGAAGCATCGAAGACATCACTGTTATGACTTGAGATAGATTCAAAGATTTATTTCGAAATAAATACTTCACAGCTCCATTTCGTGCAATGAAGATGAATGAATTTATACAGCTACGATAAGGAACTATGACAGTGGGAGAATACATTCGCAAGTTTGAACAACTATCCAGATTTGCCACATATATGGTCAATACTGATGCATTGAAAGTTGAAAGGTTTCTTGAAGGCTTGAGACCAGAGCTATATAGAGATGTGAATATGGCAGGAATCCAAGGAGTGACATACTCACAAGTTGCTGAGAGAGCTTTAGTAGCAGAACAAGCTGAACTTAGAATTTCTCGTGCTCAGGAGATTCGACGCCAATTTAAGCAAGGACATGGGCAACGATGGGTTGGAAATGAAAAGAAGAGACCATTTCAAATACAGAATCAAAAATCTAAATTCCAACCTGGACAAGGGCAACAATAGTGGGATCAGAGTAAGCGTATAAAGATTGATCAAGGCAAGACACCGATGTCGCAACCTGCTTGTCCAAAATATGGTGGTCACCACAGTGGAGTATGCCCGACAGAGACTAGAACCTGCTTTGTGTGTGGAAAGGTTGGACATATTGACAGAGCATGTCCAGATAATCCAAATCTGATAGGACAGAGAAAAGTACCAACTAGAGTCTTTACCATCACTAGATCAGATGCTGAGGCGAATCCATCAGTGGTAACAGGTAAATTCTCTATCTTTGGTACTCCAGCATTTGTATTATTTGATTCTGGAGCTACACACTCATTTATATCCACTGAGTATGTGAAGAGGCTGGGTAGAGTACCTGATACTGTTGAGGTCAGTTACAATGTGATAATCCCTTCTGGAGGCTCAAAACAAACTAACCATGCTTTAAGAGATTGTGTTATTCCTATTGAAAATAGAGAACTCTATGCTGATTTAATTATATTGACCATGAATGACTATGATATGATTTTGGGTATGGATTGGTTGTCAAAGCATCGGCTACAATAGATTGTCTGAGAAAGACAGTAACTTTTCAACCTCCTGGTGAGGAACCGTTCACCTTTATTGGAATCGTACAAAGTTTCAAATTCCCAATTATATCAGCATTAAGAGCACAAAGATTATTAGATAGTGGTTGTGAAGGATATTTGACGAGTGTTATGAGCATTAAAGAACAACACCATCCTATCCTCAGTGAAGTGCCAATTGTTTGGGAATATCCAAAAGTATTTCCTGATGATCTTCCTGAATTACCACAGACCGTGAGATAGAGTTTGTCATTGAACTAAATCCACGAACACATCCAATATCTAAAGCTCCATACCGAATAGCACCAGCTGAGTTGAAAAAATTGAAGATACAAATACAAGAATTATTAGATAAATGTTTTATCAGACCTAGCTTTTCACCATGGGGTGCACCGGTTCTATTTGTGCGTAAGAAAGATGGTACAATGCGACTGTGTATAGACTACCGAGATTTAAATAAAGTTACAATCAAGAATAAATATCCTCTGCCTAGAATAGAAGACTTATTTGATCAGCTCCAAGGTGCATCTATATTTTTAAAAATTGATCTGCGATCTGGGTATCATCAATTAAAAATAAAAGAGGATGATGTCACAAAGACAACATTTAGCATGAGATATGGACATTATGAATTTTTGGTGATGCCATTTGGGTTGACAAATGCTCCAGCAGCTTTTATGGATTTGATGAACCGGGTATTTAAAAATTTTCTTGATAGATTTGTTATTGTATTTATTGATGATATTTTGATTTACTCTAGCACAAAAGAAGAACATGGTGAACATCTAAGAATGATTTTAGAGGTTTTGAAAGAGAAACAACTATATGCTAAATTTAATAAATATGAATTTTGAATTGATCGAGTGGTATTTCTGGGATATATAATATCAGGAGCAGGAATATCTGTAGATCCAAGTAAAGTAGAAGCTATTAATAGTTGGTTACAACCTACTAATCCTTCAAAAGTACGAAGTTTTCTGAGTTTGGCTGGATACTACTGTAGATTTGTGGAAGGATTCTCCAAGATAGCTTCTCCTTTGACACAATTAACCAAAAAATGTGTGATATTTAAATGGACAGATGCTTGTGAGAAAAGTTTTCAGGAATTGAAGAAGAGGTTAACTTCAGCTCCTATTCTTTCTATTCCATCGGGTACTGGAGGCTTTGTGGTTTATAGTGATGCTTCAAAAAATGGGTTGGGATATGTATTGATGTAAAGTGGTAAAGTAGTTGCATATGCATCCAGACAGCTTAAAAAGAATGAGAAGAATTATCCCACACATGATTTAGAGCTTGCTGCAGTGGTGTTTGCACTTAAGATATGGAGACATTATTTGTATGGTGAACGATGTGAGATATATACTGATCACAAGAGCTTAAAATATTTCTTCACCCAAAAAGAGTTAAATATGCGACAACGAAGATGGTTGGAGTTAGTGAAAGATTATGATTGTGTTATCAACTATCATCCGGGTAAGGCTAATGTTGTAGCTGATGCATTGAGCAGGAAATCAACATAAAATACTGCAGTTTTAGCTTTGACTAAAAAATCAGAGTTAATTAAACTACAGAAAATGGATGTAGAAATTGTACAAGAGGATCAGTAGAGGCCAAATTTGCAGCTTTGACACTCCAACCGACTTTGATTGATAGAATTCAACAGGGATAACAAGTTGATGAATATGTTACTAAAATGATAAAAGATATGGCTTTAGAAAAGTTTTCTGATTTTCAGATGTCAGAGAATGGTATCTTGCGATTTCGAAAAATGTTATATGTGCCTAATCTAGACAACATTGGGGACATATTTTGGCAGAGGCACATTCAACACCATATTCAGTGCATCCAGGAGCTACTAAAATGTATAGAGATTTGATAACGCATTACTGGTGGCCAGGTATGAAAAGAGATGTTGCTCAATTTGTAGAACAATATTTGATATGTCAACAAATAAAGGCAGAACATCAAAGACCAACATGAACCTTGCAACCTTTATTTATTCCAGAGTAGAAATGAGAAAGAATTACAATGGATTTCGTGTCGGGATTACCTAAAACAGTTAAAGGTCACGATGCTATTTGGGTTATCATTAACAAGCTAACTAAATTTGCTCACTTTTTTTCAGTATGTTCTACTTATTCCATGGACCGTTAGGCACATATATATATACAGGAAGTGGTCAGACTTCATGGGCTACCACTATCTATTATTTCTGATAAAGATTCAAGGTTTTTATCTATTTCTGGAAGAGTTTACACAAGGCATTGGGAACACAATTATTTTTCAGCACTGCATATCATCCTC
This sequence comes from Paulownia fortunei, assembly GCA_019321725.1. Taxonomy (NCBI): domain Eukaryota; kingdom Viridiplantae; phylum Streptophyta; class Magnoliopsida; order Lamiales; family Paulowniaceae; genus Paulownia; species Paulownia fortunei. The sequence continues at coordinate 3,939,102 of CM033105.1, read as the reverse complement.
AGACTGATGGACAATCAGAGCGAACAATACAAACATTAGAAGATATGCTTAGAGCTTGTGTATTAGATTTTCATGGTCAATAGAGTAAATTTTTACCTTTAGTGGAATTCTCATATAATAACAACTATCAGTCCACTATTGGAATGGCCCCATATGAAGCATTATATGGTAGAAAATGTAGATCTCCAGTTCATTGGGATGAAGTTGGTGAAAAGAAGCTTTTGGGCCCAAATATGATTCGAGAAATGACAGAAGTTGTGGCACAAATTCGTCAACGAATGCAGACTGCCCAAAGCCGACAGAAAAGTTATGCTGATCAAAGAAGAAGAATGTTAGAATTTGCAGTAGGAGATCAGGTATTTCTCAAGGTATCTCCAATGAAGGGGATTATGCGGTTTGGAAAGAAAGAAAAGCTAAGTCCTAGATATATTGGTCCATTTCATATTACTGAACGAATTGGGGATGTGGCTTACAAACTCGACCTACCTAGATCAATGTCTCAAGTGCACAATGTATTTCATGTATCTATGTTGAGGAAATATATTGCAAATCCATCTCATATTCTGAAGAATGAACCTATAGAGCTGAAAGAAGATTTGAGTTATGAAGAAATACCTGTAGAGATTCATTTACGAGAAGTAAAACAACTCAGAAATAAAACAATCCCATTGGTTAAAGTATTATGGAGAAATCAATCAACAGAATAAGCTACTTGGGAAAGGAAAGATGATATGAAAGTTAAGTATCCAAAACTCTTTCGGTAAGTAAATTTCGAGGACGAAATTCTAATAAGGAGGGGAAAATGTAATACCCAAGCCTCACACTACTCACTTGACCAATATGATTCATGCACTACATGCTACTTACATGCTAATTTGCATTAACATTCTACATCGCATCTTTTATAGCATTCTTAATCATTATACCTCCAATGCTATCACTTGATATTAGTGATTGAGATCCTACAACCTAATTAAATGATTCTATATTTAGATAAGATAAAGAATATATTGATCAATATAATGGATATTCATAGGTTGTATGTTATAATTTTAGAAGTGTTAAAGGTGTCACTAGTAAGCTTATATGAGTCGATTCGATTTGATCGAAGTGTTTTAAAGGTATACATCTATAGATTAACATACTTGAGATATCGGACATGATATAATGTAATTTAAGTGTCATAATACAAGGTTCATATGTGCATGTGATTTTAGAAAATGAAAACTAGACGATCATTTAAGAATCGAATGTCGATCGGTTTGGAGATCGAATGAACGATTAAGAAATTAGGGCATAATGTATTATCCGATCATGTGGAGATTAAAGTAGGTTGTACATAGATAAATAAGTAATGAGAAACACTAGATTAGGGCTGTATAATGTGTGAAAAATATCATATTTGAACCACAACTTGACACCTCAACCTTGCCACCTCAAGCTTCCACCTCAACCTTTCTTCATTTCTACCCTTGAGCCACGACAAAAAACTATTTTCTGAACTATTTCACTTCCAAAACCTTCATATTGAATGTTAGAAATTGCTCTCAAGTAATTCCAAGTAAAAAAAAAAAGTGAAGGAAGCAAACGGAAGTAAGGAGGAGCAAGTTGAATTAAAAATCTGTGCATAAGGGATCTTTAATTCATGTTTTGATTTAAGTTCTTGAATTGTCTGAGGGTTTATGATTTTTAAAGCTTCTATTATTGATTATAATCATGTTAGGATGTTATTTGTGGTCTTTTAGTTCATAAAAGAAGGATTTTTAATTGCAAAATCACAATAAAAATCAGTAGGGACAGAAACTGTATACTTGTTGATTTTGATATTTATGCTTTGTATATGTATAATAACTTGATTAAAACCTGTGTATTTCACCATATATGTATTTATATACAAGTCTAGGTGATGTATGTAAGTTTAGTGAGGTTATAAATTGTAATATAGTGTGATAATTAAAGAGGTGCTCAAGACTGTCTTCTTTGAAATTCAGATTCTATCCTATGTGAATGGTGCTGGTTTTACATCAATAAATCCATTGGTTTTGGTAGTAATTTGACCTGGATGTCTCTTTATATATGTTATCTAAGTATGGTGAAAATTTGGGAGTGATTGGATGTACTTAAGGGTGCCAAAACCATTAATGTCATGAAGTGTGCAAAACTGTCACGGTAGGAAAACAATCTGTTTCAGTGTGTTGTGAAGAGAGCTGAACTTGGGAAGCTATATCCATGCGTTTTAGCAATTATATGAGATGGTTACATTTATATACATGTTATATAACTGTGGTAAAAATTTGGGAGTGATTGGATATGCTTAGGGATGTCAAAATTATCATGCAACTAAATTGGACAGCAAGAAAATATGAAAATGTGAATCTGTCCAATTTGATAACTTAGCATATTTCAACCTAGACATGTTGCTATTGAGTGTTAACAATTTGGTACATGATATTAGAGTTATAATACTTCAATTATATGATATTTACATGTATCTAATATGAGAAATTAAGGTATTGGAGGGAATAGATTGGATTCTAGTTTGTAAAACCTAGATAGTTTGGTGTTTAAGGTTTTAGTATGATATTTTATGCTTTCAACTTGCCAAATTGGGAATGGTGCTTGATGTTGGGTAATATTACAGGCTATTTTATATTTAAGATTAGAGGAGAACAATAAACAAATCTAGACTAAGCCACCAACCAAGTGAAAGTTAAGTAAACTACAATGTAAGAACATAGTATGTCTTGAAGCATGTATACCTAATGTGTTAATGATATTAAATCTGATTGAGAGTCTTATGATTTTTGAAACATGCTGAGAGCAAGATGACTTGTATTTCATATTGAACATGTCATTCATGAGCATTTACATGTGCATGCACGGTATATGAGTATAGTGGAGGTTCTTGCATGCACGATATGATTTGAGACATGGTTTTCAGAAAGAAAATATTTTGGTTGGCCACTACTAGTGTACCGAGGCATGCGAGGCATGCTTATATAATATTTTGGGACACCATGAGTGTTATTTCTCGGAGGATCATAGGGGTTGATAGGGGGTGTGCCTCTGGTGGTCACGAGAGGGTGAACCACTTGACTGTGCCTTTATTGACTCCGCCAATGGGAAGACTTCTGGAGGATTACATGGGAAGACAGAGAGTGGACCTCTGGTGATCCCAGGAGATGACCCTTGGATTGAGTCAATTTGTTTATGGCCATGTGATTATTGATGTTATTCAGAGCTCTATCCGGTGCATAGTAGGTGGGCCAATGACCTAATAAATGAAGTGATTTTTATAAAAACTCTTTGATCTATGAGTATTCAATTGTCCATCTCTTATATCAACATGGGATCAAAGCGACCTTTATTGCATTTATTCGTAACTACACCCATCAATGGTCACCACACCATTATATTCAATGACATAGATCGAGTATAGATGTGTAGCATGGAAATTACATGCAATGTGATTTCAAACATGCCTATTTCCAACTGGTCCTACTTTATTCCTTATGAGATCATGCAAAATCGCAAATAATTTAGAGTCTCAAAATAAATCGTATTTTTTATTTTACAAAAAATAAACCTCAAAATGTGTCTAAACCAAAAGAACATCAAAATACAAACTCCTACTAAAATGCACATCATCAAAGAATACAACACCCTATGAGCAGTGTGCTCATGAAACACCTTGGGTGGTAAACCCTTGGTGAGCGGATCTGCAATCATGGAGTTTGTCCGAATATGTTCTATAGATACTTGATAACTCTAAATTCTTTCTTTATTTAACAATAAAAAACTTGATGTCTATGTGCCTCGACTTAAAGGAACTTTGGTTTTTATTGGAATACAACACAACTAATTTATTATCACAAAATATCTTCAATAACCTTTCAATATTATCCACAACACGCACTGAGTGACAAAGTTTCACAACCACATCCTATAATTAAATGCCTCGTAACAGGCTACGAATTCAACTGCCATAGTGCATGTCTGCTTAGCACTCTTCCAGCTAGCAATTAATTATAGCCCAAAGTGGATCTCTGACAGTATAGACATCCAATAAAATCAGAATTAGAATACCGAATTATCTCCTGAAGATCTGATTTTCAATAAGTGAGCATATAATCTTTTATTCTCTGTAAACAGCATATAACCTATTTGGCTACTTCTCAATGATCTATTTCAGGGTTATTTAAATATTTGTCTAATATTCCTATTATGCACGTTCTATTTAGATGTGTACATACTTGAACATATATAAAACTTCCTACGGTTGACACAATCTTTACATTTTTTTTACTTTATCCTCATTATTGAAGCACTGATTGAAACTAAATTTGTCTTCTTTAACAATAAAAGTATCTTCCGATTTACAAATTTTCATATCAAATCGACTGAGAACACTTTTGATATAGCTCTTTTGTGATAATTCAAGAATACCTCGAGAACGATCTCGATGTATATGTATACATAAGACAAAAGAGACATCCCCATGATCTTTCATCTCAAAGATTCTTAGTCAAAAATTTCTTAGTTTCATGCAATAAACCTATATCGCTACTAGCTAACAGTATGTCATCGACATATAAACACTATGAAGATATATTTACTCCTACTGAACTTGTGGTATACACAATCATCAACCTTATTTATCTCAAACCCAAACGAGATAATGATTTGATGAAATTTATGATACCGTTAACGAGAAGCCAACTCCAAATCAAAATGAGTTACAACTGTCAAAATGATTCCAAAGAGTCTTTCAATTAAACTAAAAGAAAAGTCTCTTTATAATCAACGCATTCCTTTTGAATGAAATCCTTGACAACTAGATGTGCCTTATATCTCTCAATATTGTATTTTGTATATCTCTTGGTCTTAAATGTCTATTTGCTACCAATGAATTTCGTACCTTTAGGCAATTTGATGAGATCCTATATGTTATTATCTTTTATGGATTTCATCTTATTTTTCATGGCATCAATCCACTTTTGAGACTTATCTCCTTCCCCAAACTCAACTTTATCAAGAGAAACTGCATTTCCCGTCTAAGAATAACCTAGTCAAGGGATCATAAAACATATAATCCCTTGAACATTTAGAGTACCCAACAAAGTGACAACTTAAAAATCTGAAGTCTAGTTTTCTTTCATTTGGCTTTGAAGGTCTTATCTTAGTTGGACAACCCCAAATATGCAAATGCTTAATACAAAGTTTCTTGCATATCCACAGTCTATAAGGGGTTTTCACTATCACTTTGATTGAAAACTTGTTAATAATGTATGCTGTAGTTTTTAATACTTCTCTCAGGGCTTTTCGGTAAAGAAGAATACTAATCATATTTCTTGTCATATCCTTAACCATTCTATTTCATGTGTTTTGTATCATATGAACATGTATACAATGTTTCATTATATGAGACAATTGTATCCAAAATATGGGTTGTCATCAACAATAAAGAACTAGTATTGATAAGATTTGAATGTTGAAAGAGAGTAAATTTGCTATTTCCAAATGAACAAGAATAACTGAATTTGTCCAAAGTGAAAATAGAAATTATACTTTATCTAAATAATGATACTGTATATCTCTTTCAAATTCAAAAAATAACCAACCATTAATGATTTCATAAAAATTCATATAACATCAACTGTATCTATTTTGCCATAGCGTATATAGATGCATCTATCAGCATCACTTAGTTGTTGGCTCAATAGATAAACCTGCATAGACACACTTATGTGAGTAGTAAAATCAAAATCTACCCACCAGGTTGTCTAAGTACAAAAATTAAACTAACTTCAAAAAGAACCAAAGTGAGAAGTATATTAGCATACTTGGGATATTCTTTCTTTATGTGTTCACCCTTCTTGCAGAAATAATTGGTAAATTCATAATCCCGTTCTTTTGCGATATCTGTTATAGTGTCTCAATTGTAGCTTGCTTTCTTTTATCTTGAGAGGTAATTCCTAAGTGAGCACTTTTAGTATTTTTTCGCTCAAACTTTTATTCTTCTTGCACAGTAAGATATAAACTCATTAAGAGTCCATTTGTCCTTTAGGGTATTTTTACTTACTTTAAATTGATTATACTGTGCAGGAAGATAAATGAAACTATATGCACGAACAATTCCTTAGACAACTCTAACTTTAATGCCTTTAGTTTGGAAGCGGGATTGAAAATAATGTATTCCCTCATATTCTCTTTTTCTTTATACTTTATTGAAACAAGATTAGCCAAAAAGATGCTTGTTTCAACCATTATCTTTAAGGAACGTCTTGACACTATCCTCTTCAGACGTAGTGCCCCTAAATATTTAAAAAATTATGCACTTTATAATTATAAGACTCATGCAATTAGAATGACCCCACTTTTCAAAGTCCATTTAACCTTAAAGGAACTTTCATTAGTGAATATAGGAGATTGTTCTATCTGAAATGTAAAGTCAAGATCCATACACCCGAGAACAATCATAATGTTCTCTTATAAATTTTTAAAATTTGTGCATTTAAACACAAAAAAATTAACATTGGCAGATCTTATAAAAATATAAACAAAAACTTAATTAAGAGAACAAAACTAAATAACATGCTCATAATAAATATTCATGTCATAATATAATTATAAAAAAATCCATATGTATGCAAGGCATAATGGAATATTAGTAGGCCAGATACGTAGCACAACATTGATATTTAGTTTTTGGATAGAAACATCAACTATAAGTGATACTCTGCATGTAGTAATCAAATACTAACAATTAGTCATGTCAAACAATAACATTCATTTGGCCTGATTATTACTCATATGGAAAAATAAATAATCATCATGTATTTATTACCATAGGTATATCTGTTATTTGACCAAATAATAACATTCCTTTGAGTCGATCATTATTTGCATAAATAACAAATATATACATCTTAATATCCCAAAATAATAAATCTACACAATAGAGATTATTTTGCCAATGTATTATTTCAATCAATTTATTTTGAAATATCAGACAAGTAGGAACAAATATAATCCCAAATTTATCTTACAAATATATCATCTGGTCAAATAATAATCTTCCTTTGAGCCAATTATTATTCGCAGGGATATAGACATAATGCAAACCATTTACTTGATATCTAATATTTAAAAAATAAATTTAATAATAGAGGTCACTTTGGCGACATACTATTTTAATTTATCTTGAAATATAAGATAAAATTTTTAAAATTTTCTTTACTAGAATTTTACTGAAATTGGGTCGAGTCCTGCACGAATCGAATTTAAACTTAATTTTGAATTCAAATCTGATTCAATCCTTATGGGTTAGATTAAATATTACCTACTTTATTATCCAAACAATGAATCCGAACTTAAACTTAAAATTCAACCTTGTTTGAATTTCAAACCAAAAATCAATTAGGCCTAAAAAATCAACTTTATTTGAATTTAAAGTCAAAATTAAATTAAATTGAATACCAAATTAGGCCTATAACTAAATATGACCAAAAATTCAAACATATAAGTTTAAGCTCAAGAATATATTAAGCCCAAAATATAATCTTATTTAAATTATAAGGCAAGACTAAATCAAGCTCAAAATTATAATTTAACTTTAAGTCCAAAATTTCTTTTAAACAAAAAATTCTTGGGCCCAAAAGAAAGTTAAAAGGCCCAAATTTTTTTAAATTAAAACTCTAGATTCATGGTCTTTTTCCTCACCTAAAATCAACTAAAGAAAACAATAAGAAAATCAAATCACCCCATTTTCTTTTTGGTAACAATAACAATAAGATAGCAACTTTAATCCAGATTTTTCCTTTTGGTTTTGTTACACAAAAGCAATAATAAGTCTCAAAATTTAAAACTACAATTTTGGAACAAATCGATTTCTGAAAAATTAATACTTCAATGGAAAAAAAAATTGTTATCATAAAATTTGTTTGTGAATCCTTCTCTCAAAAAAGATTACGAAACCATATATAATCTTAATAACAAAATTTCACAAAAAGAAACAAAATTTCAGTAAATGAATTCTTCGTGAAATTATTTAACCCTAAAATCATATCAATAGAATAACTAACAATTTTATAAAATTTCATGATTTCTTCTTTCAAATAAAATTATAATACCGAATATAATCATTGAAGAAGAAATAAAATTTCATGATAATCTAACATGAACTGCTTTGATACCACTTGTTAGATTTTAACAGAAATATGGCTAACAATCGTATAATCCAGAATCATCATGTAAAATTATCTATAATACATCATATAATTAAATTAAAAGTGTATTTTAAATCCATATAAACGCATACATAAATTCATATCGGGTTAGCGTCTTCCACAATCAAATCTTTTTATATGTTTTATGGATTCTCATTCTAAGATGGGAATAGAGGAGAATAGCAAAATCATAATCATATAATGTTCCTTATATATTAGGTCAAATAGAAGTCCATAAATCTTAATTTGACTAGTATTGAGTTTCTACACATTGAAAGATTCATACTCAATTGAAATTTCTAAAATCCCACTGATAGATCATTTATTTAACTCTATTAAATTAGATAATCTATCATATAATTGTTATTTAAATATATAAGCGTCACTTTTGAGAAATTAAATTAATCCCAACAAAACTTAGATAATTGTGAATGATTTAAGTGAGTTTCAAAATTTGAATTATGGTTTACCATTTTTTATATTTGCTATTTAAAAAATGATTCTCAATTAATTTTTTAAAAATGGTAAAAAAAATTTATATCTATTAAGCTAAGAGTATTTTGGTTTCAATACAAGTACTTTTCAGAATTTGTGACTAAATAATACTAGAAAGAAGGTCATTGCAGAAAATAAAAATATGGAGCGAGGTGCAAGCCAAAACTCCAAAGCTCGTGAACGCAAATAACTCCTTTCCTAAATATAATAAAAAAGACACACCATTAGACGCGTTTGGAACCTGTGTGACACTATCATAGGTGTTGGAATTTTTTCTTTTTTAATATATGGACACGTAACATAAAAAAGTGTATTGAAAGCGTGTCAAAATATGATATCCGATTTGTCGGACATGATATATATGATATTTTAGAGTGTAGTGCATTATAACTTGTAAAGAATCAACGCCCCTACTGACTTGACCCCGCAATGGATGTGTAATTGTGCTTAGGAGGATATGTTCAACTGGGTGTATCAGCCAGTGATGACTTTTTAGAGTTTGCTTATGTTTCTTTCCATTCGATACCCATCGGGAAAAAGGATTGGAAGTTCAGTCAGATAAAAGAGAAACACCAACTCACAAGCATTTCCTTTTTAGTACTTTATAACTCACCAAGCATGATTGAATAATTTTCATTGTATCTGAAAAAAGATGCTCAAGTTTAAAAAAGCTAGGGTTTAAAACATCTAATAAACACTGAGGTCCTACAAAAATGATAAATTGACTGAAAAACACCAACACACCACTTTTGCATTGTGATTTAATCCTCATCTTCAATTATCTTGGTACCTAGCCCCTTCAACCCCTCCGATGGGATTTCTGCAACGGTAACGAGAGAATACAACTCTTCTTTGGCATCCTCATCATCATTCCTCTTGCGAGCAATCCGAACTCGGACTCGCCTTGGGACACTTCGGATACCCCTGCTCCAGATGTACTTGTTAAGTTTCACATCCACTCTAACATCAACAGTTCCCATGGCTTTCTGTGCAAATCGTCTAATCTCTTTGATGGCTTTGGGAGCCTTCTTCTTAAAGGTGCTATCATCAACAAAAGTTCAACAATTACCATGATAAATATTTCCACAAACCACCATCAAATTTAGTAATGATACTAAAAATAATTAATCATCAAGCAAAATTTGCAATTTCTGTGAATCTGCAAACTGATCCAATAGATTTACAGTCACTACAGTGGAGACACATGACCTTGTTTAAAAATTAACAGAAAAATAAAGAGGTCACTCGAGACGCTTTCTAAGGGAACAATTGTAAGCGAGATCACACATAGAGGAGACTAATACAGAAGAGATAACTCAGTTTGAGATTCACCTCGTTGATATACTTCTAGAGACAAAAACTACCATTCAATTGGAATAAAACTTTATTTAGATGGCTCTAATATTACACTGACAAATAAGAACCTAATTTGCACCTCAATGGAAATATACAAATACCATTGCTAGAGTCTTCATCGTGCATTTTTCGGAGGCATACAACAATGCGATTCATTGAGACACACAGTAAAATTTGTAGCTTTTGGCTCCAGATCCTCTACCTAAATTTAGGTATCTCAACCAAAGATCCAATGACTTTATGAACTTGACCATTAGTGGATAAAGAATGAAGCCCACGGGAGAAGATACCATACTGTGGAAAATTCAGAACAAGAGACAAATTTTTCCATTGAACATCTCATGGCTTACATCTCATTCTATATTTCATTCCATCTATTTTTAGTCTTCCATGGAATCGTGGTATGCATCTCCTTCTACTCTACAATTCATTTCCATCTGCGGATTCTAGTGTTTCCACCCCCTACCTACGAGCAACAAGCAATTCGAGAACATTGAAGAGTCAAATCTAAGCCAGCTAACCTAAAACAAATCCCAAACAAGTGCAATAGCTTTTATTGACTTCAAAAATTACCATATAACAAAATATATCATCCAAAGACACATAAATCAAAGCATCCAAAACGTAATCATTCTCAACAAAAACTAATCAGTGCCCATCATGAGTTGCACAATAATCACACTAGATACAATTCCAGAAAAGTACTCATCAGCCAAGCTATTATATGGCATGGTTTAATTTGATTTGAAGAGAAACAACCCAAGTATTCAAAGAACAATTAATGCTGATAAAATTCTTAAAACCATGCTACCCAAATACACAAGAAAACATAAATACATATTAATGGAGATATGAATAATAAGAGAAGTGTGTGTGCGTGTGTGCGTACCAGCCATGTAACCTCTTGTGGAGGTTTACGGTATATTCCCGAGCCACCACTTCTTCTTTTCTTCCCTTTGCTTTCTCAACCATTTTCTCCCTCAATCTCTCTTATTCCTATTACAACCTGAAATTGAACCAATGAATGCAAATTAACACAAATCAAAAACTTAATCATTACTCTACTTAAAGTCTTAAACATAACTCATATAAACCGATGAACGACTGTGTGTGCGCGCCCGCACGTTTGTCTGTGTGCGCGTGTGTGTTCGTGTGTGTGTGTGTTGAGAGAGAGAGAGAGGGAGAACCTGAAGCTTGAAAGAGTTTGAAGGAAGATGGGCGGAACAGTGTAAATGGAAACGGGTTTGAGCTAGCAAATTTAAAACCCTAGTGGCAGACGCCGTAATTTGGGTTTATTAGAGGTCTTATCTAATAAATATCATTTAGCATGCACCTTTTTATTTTATTATAATAATAATTTTCTTGTTTATTTCCTCGATAACGCAAGAGGGTAAAAAAGGAATATATATATATATATATATATATTTTTTTTTTTTAAACAGAAAATATTAAATTTTAAGGACTTTCTTCATTATCCTTTTCATTAGGCTTGAAGCGTATCCAAATTCTGCAAAGGTCTAAATAATATTTCTTGAAAATGCTTCTCTCTTTTTCATTTTTTTATCAAATCTTATTTTGATCTTGAAATTGCTTCTATAAAATTGAAAGCAATTTCAAGATCGAAAGCAATTTCAAGATCCAGTTTATTCGAAATAAGATTAGAAAAATCAAGCATTTTCAAAAAATATTCTTAAATTTACCTTGACTTAGAGAAAATAATATTATTTAATATTAAATTCTATTGCTTGAAAATTTTTCAAAAGCAATTTCAAGAAATTTTTAATACGCTTTCACATTTGGTGGCTATCATCATTTCTTGCCATCACATTTTTCGCACTTTTTGCTGTAAGAAATTTAATCATAAGTTTGAATAGTAACTTTTCACTTATAAAAGGCTTAATCTTATTTAAATTTATGGTTTTTAATTGATCCCATGCAGTAGTTAAGAAAAATTTTTGAACCCTAATTCAGTGCATTGTTCAATCTTTAACAATAAACTTATATGCCATAAAATCTTAAAGGTTGTCATTTTACTATGTAAAATTTGATTTTAAGTTTTGAATTATTTTGAGATTTTTAGTTTTTTTTTTCATTTTTGGTCTTTAAATTTATTTATTTATCATATTAACCATAAAAACACAAATTTGGGCTCTTTTAGATTTTATATAAAGCTCATGTCTATTTTCAAACGACGCTCAAATCTTGAAGAAAAAAGTCCATACAGTATCAAACTGACAGTAAATCTTAACTTACTTGGTTTAATTAACAATCCTATCTACTGCAACTGTGAATATAAGTAGCACCAAAAAATAAATTAAACTATTAAATACAGATTGATCATTAAAAATTTATTTATTTAGTACATTGTATAAAATAAATTAAATTTAAATATATTTTTTTATTTAATAAAATTTAAAATTCGATCGACTCAATTAAATTAGTAAAAAAATAATAAAATATATATAAAAATATCAAATTATTCAAATTCGATTCATATCCAACTTGATTAAAACTCGTTCAAACTCGATTTAATTAACAAACTAATTTCAAATATAATTTTTAAAACTTAAAAAAAAAATTAAACAAACTTAAATAATAATATATTCGGTCCGACTCGATTCATTTATCCAACTAAACCTAAGGCGCCATATCTCATTTAAGTAAAGCTCAATCCGTTTATATGATTAAATTAATTACCAGCATATATTTGTGCAGTAATTAGCAACACCAAAGAAAGGTAATTAGTGCCCATCACTATGTAAGTAATGATTTTTCTCATCAAAAAAAAGGAAAGGTCAGCATTCTCTGTTGGACAAAATAAAACTTGAAAGAAAATTAGCTCCAAAAGGTCTACATCATTGAGAACATTTTAACTAACTCAACAATTCTTTTACCATCTCGAGTACATATATCAATCTACATAAAGCCGAGGTTCGGAATTACTGTGAAGAAGTTGTGCAAATATCATGTTTGCTGGGATGATGCACTGCAGACTCGCCCAATACTTGGGGTGACGTTCTGGTCGTATGCCTGCAACCAATCATATAAATATGACTCGAGTAATTGTTCATGAGGTTTTGAGGCCACATGAAGATAGTCAACTCTTTACCTTCCACGAAAAAAATTTAAAGCAGCACTACTCCGATCAAAGTCTTCCTCTCTTGAATTATGTAGTCTAGTCCAGATATAAGCATGACCATCCACTAGGATGTTGCTGCTCTTTGAGAGTATCTCCACAGACTAAGAGCCAAAACTGCTGAGCCAGCAATGCCAACCAAAACCTGCAGCAAGAGAAACAAAGGAAAACATGTGGAATTTCAGAATGTGCAATAACATATGGGTGAAAACAATGAATACAAGTATTTTAAGACCGGGGGTCTGTGAAAATGGTAATGCAGGCAGCAAGTTGCAATCAGTTAACTACTGCCGCTCAAGTTTGAAAATGAGAACTTTTCCTTCTTGTGTTTTTATCTGAGCAAGTGTACAAATATAATTGAAGGAAGGAATAGCAAACATATCATACAGCACTGACCTTAGCATCTCTGGAGCCGATGAATGATTTTAGCTTCTTGAAATGGGATGACTGAGGCATTAGAATTACTAAAGTGTACTGCTTTTTGCAAGGAAAAGGTATAATTCTTTGTAAGGCTGACTGAGTTGTTAATGGCGTCAAGGTATTTCTTACTCTAGAACGTCCCTCCTCTTGAATCTGCAAGTATAACCACACATATGTGACCCACAAAAAGAACTTCCAGAAAACTTTTCTGTCCACCAAAATGATGGCAATATGGGGCAAAAGCTGACATCAGACACTCTCATGCTTTTTGTGATAGGAGAAGCAAAAACAATTGCTATTTTGCTTCGAAAAACTATAGGTCAATTACTATCCACTCTGCACAGACATGTATCTTTCTTCTAAGATAGAGAAAGTGAAACGGGAAACTCCTTTTATGATTCATTCCCCAACTTATGTTAGAGGGCAGCACAGCTAGGGCTCCTAATATATATTAAAATAATCTGCATAGCACAATATTCACATGCAGCCTCACAGCTACTCATTTTTTTTATTTTTTTATTTTGGTTGTAAATATTGTGATTTGTATTTAAATCATCTCATAATATTAGCAGCAAAATAGACCAGATATAAATCACAAATACTCAATGAATCAATGTGAGAAAATAATAATAGTTAAATTATGGGGAGTAAAGACACTTGTTGCTATCCTAAATCACAATTCAGGATAAAACCCATAACTCTGAGCTGGTGCCTCACTTCATCTCATGTGCATGTATACAAGAAAACTATAGTCAAGTTGTCAATAGACTAAAACTTGTGGGAGTGTAAAATTGTATATCACAAAACTCTGTACCAAAATGAACTATTCAAGGCCTCTCATATAGAAGTGAAAATATGATTGTTAGACTAAATAATGGCCCAAATAAATGATATAGCAAAATTATTTTATAATAATTCATAAATCATATCATAACCAGTAATATAAGACCATAAGAGGGATATCAAATTCACTACACATATTATCATGAATTTAATAGAACCACAATAATATGAGGTCATAACTTCAAATATAAATGTGGAAATAATTAATGCATAAAATGAGAACTTTATCGCTTATTTCCAACAATTTAACACTAAAACAGCAGCAGCCAACGTAGAGAACCCAGACAAGCTCCACTTTTTTAGGAAGTTCAAAGGCATGCGTGGTGAACTTCACAGGCCAGTAATAAATGGAATTGAAAAAGGTCTAACAACACAGTGAAACGAAGCAAATACCAGTAAGGGATCACAGAAGCTTCATTTCCAATATACTTTTGACCTCTATAAGTTTTTTCAACATTATCCCAACATGAAAAACACAATAACCCTAAGAACAACATACAATGTCTAAAAGAAAATAAGAATTTCGACTTGAAGAATAAATCAGCTTGAAGCAGTTGCATTTAAATTAGTCATAAAAGTGGAACAATATACTAAACCTTGAAAGAAGCACCAACATCACCAGAATAATTCCTCGACTGGTAGCTGCGCAGAATCCTCTCCAACCAATAATAATTCTCCTGGAAGCGTGACAAGAATCAGCACAAAGAGCAGCATTTAGTCAAGCAGCAAATTCAAACTAGTCATTATATATGTAGTTCGAAATCTCCTAGTTATTTTATGGTGATATAGAAAGGCATCTAAGAGCTCCTTTGTCATTTTGTCCAAAGCAACCAGATGGAATATTATTATTCTCATGGGAGTGCATCTCCCAAAAGTACACCTGTAATCCATTCTCATGGGCCCTCTGCTCAATTTCAAGGATGGTAGAAACATCATCATCTGAAGGTCCCTCCTCTTGAAGATGCAGGATCTCATCCAAGGCAAGATTGACCTGTACAGTGATTTCATCCAAGGCAATGTAAGATACCAACTTAATTAGAAGAAATGGCTGAAACAGAAGAAGCTCACCAGTGTTGATGAGATTTCAGGATCACAAGAAAAATTAACACTTATATCTCCACGAATGTTACCGACTCTTGAAGGTTTGTTACCACCAAGGAACACAGAAACTCCAGCTGAGTAAATCTGCAAAATCACATTGTTTCTCTAGAAACATTAGCTTGGACATATATTGCATATTCTTTAATAAAGCACAAAGATTTCATGTCCGTACCTGTCCATGCTTAAAACGGAGGACTTGTAGTATCTTTGTTTCCAGAAGCTTGCTCATTAATCCAGTCAAGTGAACATCTTCCATCTACGATACAAGTAGAAGCAGAACTTCATGTTTTCCATAGGCGAAATAATATAAGTCCCCATTTCCTACTCAGTTCAAAATGTTTTCCATAGGCAAAGTATATATAAATCCCCATTTCCTATTAAGATTAAAATGACTTATGTGAGGTGTAAAGTACCATATTTTCATTCTTAAGCTCAACTGGAAAACACAGCTGGACCGAACACTGGGCTTGCACCATGGGGCTCCGTACAACTTCTCTGCAAGCACATTTATTATGTTAGTGGTAATGTGCATAATTTGTGCATGTACAGTTAGTGAATGGTTAAATACACAAAAACAAATATCAATTTAAAGGAAACTTAGTCTAGGATAAAATTTAAATGTTACCCCAGCCAAGAGTTCCAACTCATATTAGGGACAAAAACAATATTCCATGGTGCAACTATGGATATTTGTCTTTTCCTTGCGGGGAAGAGCAAAACCATTTATCAAGCATCATGTCTAACTGCTAGAGAATCAAAGGGAATTAAAAGTTGACCTACCTAATTACAGTAGAAGGAAAAGTAAAGGGTAACCCTTTGAGTTCATCACGTTTGACATTCAGAATTGGCTTGGAAGGTCTTGGGATCCCTCCCTGCGTCAAAAATCCAAAAACTTGTCAACAGACAAGATATATCCATCACCAGAAAGCTTTTAGACAAATCCACACCACTTACCAAATACTGCAGTATCAGAGGGCAAGCAATGGCAGGGTCAATATTCCCAACAATGACAACAGTAAAAGTTGATGGATCCTTAAAACAATTGTTAAAATATTCACAAGCTCTGAAGGGATCAACTTTCCGTAGGTCATCAATTTTAATTGGCTGCAAGGAAAAATTAACCATGTTATTTTTAAAAGGTATACAATAAATAAATTAACATATGACCTAAGAAGGATAGATAGCTTACCCTAAAAAAATAGGAATTTCCATACTTGATCTCCCTCACACGGTTAGCAAATGCAGTATAAGGATCTCTCTCTTGAGCACGAACAGATTCTTCTGCCATTTGCATCACTATTTTCACGTCTTCCTCTCCTGGTTCTAGGTTTGTCACAAAAAGTTGATAGACCAACTGGGATGGAGAAAGAAGAACAGATAAAGAAAGTGAAAGATTAGTTGGATATGACATGCAATTAATAGTTAATATAATAAGAATTAATGAACATGGATGAGGTTCTTAAAAGCACTCCTATCAGTACTGTTTCCCTCAGAAAAAAATGAGTCAAGAATAAAGGTTCCAAAAATAACAATTTTCTTTTCATCTCTTTGGGATATTAATCCACATGAGAATCTTCAGAAAGTACCTGAAATACCCACACTGATCATCCTTTAGTGAAACTTTGCCTTATAAGGTCTGTAAGGGGAAAATATAGAGCTAGAGCAGACTTGTTTCCGGAATAACTTTATTTATCAAGTTCAAGATAGATAGGTTTTACTTAAAATTGGGTTCTGCATGATCTTAGTTTGGCTCTGTCTCATAATCAGATTTTGATAAATAACTATTTGCAACTTGACAATTAAAACGGACTTTTTAGTAATTTAAAATTATTTAATGGAACTGGTTTAAACCCACTCTGCCTTGAAAAATCTAATTTACAATACATTTGAATTGAAATAATAGAAATAAATCCATATCAAGATAGAATCGTAATATTAATATTAAGATTTCTTTTTTCGGACATGTTATGCAGGAGAGCATAAATTTAATTAGTACCAATATAAGCTTTCTACGACCATGTTATGCAGAAGAACATCAATTTAAGCAGTACCAACATATATGTTCTACTAAATTTTAGAGCATAAATTGCTAATAGAGATTCAGAAAACAAGCAAGCCAATGAAGTAAGAGCATGAGGCAGGCATAATCATCTCATCTCCAAAAATTGGCCCCCATGAAATCCAAAAGTTGGCAATAGCCTTACAGAAAAAGTAGGAACAACCAACTTAGATAATCCTTCCTCTTAGGAAATCTGGATTTAACACTTAGCAATCACTTCCATAAACTTCTTGAATATGACGAAGAGAGAGGTTGCATGATAAGTATTCATCAAATAACAAACCTGCAACGCAGTTTCCAAGTCTGAAGGCGAGCAATCGCCAGAGAAGCTTCGCATATATGCTCCAAGGCTTGTGCCTACTTCAGCTCTTTTACCAGCAAGCATATCCGTTAGCACTGAAGGCCTATGACCAAATACACCAATTTCACCAGCAATAGTGGGACCCATTGAACACGAGAAATATTCACATTCTTGGAGTTCAGATAAACCCCCATACGAGAAACCTGTGAATAAAACCTATTTAAACAAAGTGTTAATATTAAGCTAGATTTGTATCAACTAATATCGAACATTTAGCTTTCTAACATCAGATGCTGTCAACAGAATCTTCTTTGAGAAGCAGTCAATTGTAAATTTCAATGGGATAAAAATCCTAATTGATATAAAAGCGTGCAATTTTTTTTTTCTTTTTGCACCCAACCAATGCGAAACAAAGCATTATACTAATAAAAGACCAATATGTGTTTCCTCAGCAACCTGCTGAGGAATCCTGCCCCATGCAAAGTAGTGCATATGCAAAAATATTTAGAAGTCATACATTTTCAGTTAAAAAAAGGAGGGGGGTGGGGGTTTGTAAGAACAAACACATTGATCTCTAACATAGACCTTAATCTTCTTATTCCTATCACAGTGCAGGGTGCCTGCCACAGGCTTCATAAAACTATTAATTCAACCTGGATCATTTTAGTATTAAATTCATTGTTCCACAATAAAGAAAATTAAAGCGATTAGAAATATCATGGAGGTAGTACATGTTGCATCAATCAAGTGCTTGCCCCTTGATACTTCTACAAAGAGGTAATTAGAAGTGTCTTGTATGTACTGTTAAATAGGAAAGAGCAGCTAAAGCTGGAACCCTTTTCTTCACTAGTATGTGCAATCTAGTAACATAGTGCCTTTCACAAATAGTCCCTAATAACACCATAAGGTGTCATTTAAGAGCCATACTTCATTAAATTGAAGGAAAAAACAAAAAAATAAATAAGTAAATAATCATAAAACCTTAGACCAATCATTTGTGTATATCAACAGAAGATTATGCCTTTCAAATTAGTTATCCGACAAATAAGGTGAATATTCCATGCCAATAGAGAGAAACTGTGGTATCGTATTGATCTACTACATTAAAAAACAAAATAATCATAAGAATAATTTTTTTGGCCTGCACTGCTCAAACTTCAGTTTCTCAATTTCTGCTATTTAAAAAAAAAAAAAAAAAAAAAAAAAAAACCCACTCTGAATATAAAAAGATTTCCCTATATTTTTGTCTTTTATGTCTTGTCATCAGAGTGAACCCAGCAGCAAGGTTCAGAGGATTACCCATTGCACACCCTCAACAAGTCCTTAATGCCCACCCCCACGCGCTGGTGTTCGAGCTTTGAAGTACTAGCCAAATTTCAAACATTGAATTCTATATCCATTGCATTCATTAATATGAGTTTCTAAACCATAACTTAAGCTCCCAATACTGTTTTAACTGCATTACTATTACCTGGTCATCAAAGAAGTCTGTGCATTTATAGCAAACTCGCATGCCATTTGACAGCATCAACTCAGTCGCACAAATGCTGGAATATTCAAGCTGCTGCACCACATGACTAAAACATAACAAAAGAAATCAAATTCTGCAGCACAGTTAGAAATATAACTACCTATATCTTACTAACTAGTATTTGTAGGGAACACAATAAGCCAAATGACACAACTAGTAAAATCTAAAAAATAGTTGCTGAACTATTGAATCTAATAATATGCCAATGTACTTATGAAAGTTCTCCATTAATTATAACAATATAAGAAACATGAAGACCTGGAGATACTCAAGTCTAAGTTGAATAACTAGAAGATGATGGTACTAGACTGGATCAAGTACTGCATCTAGTGTTGCTATTCTTGAAATTTTACAAGGCTTAGATCCATCATATTAAGCAGAAGCACAAACCATAAATTGAAAAATTGTTGAAGACAATGATATGAGAATGGAAATAATATGAATATCTAAGGAGAAAAATCGAATGAACAGAAATGACAAAGATCTGCATCACAGCAAAATAAGATTTCAGTGTTTTATATGTGCATTGTAGCATACAAGTGAACAGAAATCTAACAAGACCATGAATGCCAAAGTTCATCTATGTCTTACTTTTGTTCTGTGTCAAAAGCTCCTTGAAACTTGCCTCTGATATACTATTTGAGCCCAGAATATAGCAGAGTAAAATTCTAAGGGACTTGCATCCTCAATCCTCCCCAAAAGAGAAAAAGGGAAAAGGATGAATGAAAAATCAATTTCGCTCATAATATATATGTTTCATTATCATTGCTCTTCACTATCTATTAGTTAGTGGTGTACAAACAATGATTTACTTTCAAAAAGTCGATTCTAGGGATGAAGGTTCAAGTACAATGCCAAAGGTTTTTCACAAGAACACCAGAAATCACAAAAAGGGTAGTATTTTCTGGTTAGAGATACTTCTCGTATTTGGAATGGTTGGGGTAAAGGGAATGTAAGCTTACCCTGGAGTTGGCTCTATGCTAACAATTTCTTCTGGGATGTTTTCATCATCCCAGGGAGAAATGCTTCCTTGTTCTTCGAAAGAATTGACCCTTAAAACAACAGTTCTCAAATCATCCACTGTTGCAGCAGCTTGAGGCTCAACTGTTTTTATAACGCAGCTAAATGATGTCCGAAAATTCTCTGAATATTTGGATACCTCAGAGGCCGATATATCTACCATTGACAAGAACAGAACAATAAAACTTAAGAGCACTTTACTATAAAGGAGCCACAAAGTAAAGAATTACAGAATACTCACAGGGTAGAAGAGTTTTATGAAGTTGTGCTTCATATTCAATCCCAACAACAGGTTCATTTCGGAGAAAATGCTGTGCAATGAGAAGGAAATGCAAGAGATGAAGCAAGATTTTGTTTGAACCAATTAAATTCAGAAGAGAGAGAGAGAGAGAGAGAGAGAGAATGTTACCTGTATATATTCATCTCGCAAGTTGGTAGATTGCATTTGATCTCGCTCTAGATAAGCAGATTCAATCTCTGACATCAAAAGAGCACAGGCAACGGATATTTCACGTTCAGAAAATCCATGTATACGAACCCTAGCAACCTGAAAACTCATGCATAAGTGAACTGAAGAAATAATAAGTTGGTTCATGGGGGTAGAAAACACACCTCAATCAGCATTGATTCCAGTGCCTCAGTAGTCCCATTTTGCTTACAGGATGAAGTCATTATATAGGCCTTAGTTGGACGAACAAGAACATCAGCAGCAGCTGAGCATGAAAAGTAGGCTGGATCATTCTTACGAGACAATTTAAAGAACCTTTGGTTCAAAGCATGAAAAAACATGGATTCAGCGAGTAAATTCCTGTAATCCTTCACGGTTTTCAGCTCATCCACTGGAACCTTGCAACTGATCATCACTGCTGACTGTTACAAATCCATTAAGAAAGCAATATTAGTATATAAATATCTAAGTTGCCAGCGAAGGGGCAGCTGCAATGGAAAACTGAAATTAAAAAAATAAGTAAATGAAAAGAAGATGAAGAATCCAGTATTAACCCCAGCTGCTTCGGATTCCACAAAGCTTGAAAAACGTGGCTCCTCATGTGATGGGACCGTGAACTGCGGTATGAGTGGAGGATCAAGTGCCGGAACTTTATCTTCAAAGTGAGTCTTTATCAACTCAACAACACTCTACCACGAAAGAAGAATGGAGGAAGGAGAGAGAACAACCAGTTAATCCTGATGCTAGGTGGATCTGTGTAAAAGGAAAAAGAATAAACAAAATGTAACCTGTGTATCAGGAAAATCTCCAACAGCAATCAAAGCCATATTCTGCATATGATACCATTTTTTATAGAACCGCTTCACAATCTCAGGGGTAACTGTACGGATCACCTTTTCGAGTCCAATGGGTAAACGCTCAGCATACTGCAACCAATGAAGTAGATTACGTCCTCCACAAAAGTTAGTTTTATGATACAAATATTTTTGGCCTTTAGTCATTTTCAAAATTTCCAACATTGCAGAAACCAAAAGGGGGAAAAGGTGGGGTGGGAACTCCAGCAAAAAGAAGGCCTTACTTTTGAACCCTCCATCATGAGAACCCAATGAGCGTCCTGCATCCTTCCATTAGCGTTTCTGCTTCCTCTATACTCTTCCAATACAGCTCCCCTTTCTTTTTCCAAGTCATCCGCTGATACACGAACCTGTACTACACGAGATATGAAATTGTTTGAGGAAAGAATACACTGTGACAATATTAATATAAGAAAACTTTACCTCAGAACTGAACTCCGCCAAGACTGAAATGGACTGAGATAATAGTTCAGGTTTGTCAACAGGAACAAATAACTCATAAACAGTTTCATCAGCTGATGTGACAGCGTTTTGGCAGGCACCAAATTCGGCCCCAATACTTTCAAGAAATTTGACAATATCATGGTTTGTATATTTCTTGGTGGCACTGAAAGCTAGATGCTCAACTATATGAGCAACTCCACGCTCTTCCTCCTCTTCTAAAACTGAACTGCCATGAATCAAAGGGTAAGCTCAGTAAATGCATCGATTATTAAGAGATTGAGCTGTCAAGAACTTACATTCGATTTATCTTTTAAGAAATGTTTACGTAGGTCTAGTACAAAGTATAAAAACATGTACTGTAGAAAGTTGTAGCAATCCCAGGATAAGATTAACCATGTATCTGGTAAATATTTTCTTTTGTGCAAGGGCCTCAGAAGAACAGTATCATACTAAAGTACAAATTTTTTTCCAGAAAAGTAATCATGATTAAGGACCTCACTCAAGTCATTATAACTCTGTTACTCCTACTTTTAAAACGTCTATGTATCCATGACCCTTGCACTTACCCAAAGGTTAAATGTTCATGGGTCCAACTGTTTTGCGGATCATTAACTTAGAAGCACATCAAAGTATGTGTCCAATAACCATCACAAGCAAGTTGAATGAGATTATAATGGGTATCATGTATGTATACCATGAAATGCAAAAATGACTATATCTATAATTCAACATTGATCTAAGAATGTGTCATTTGGACACACACTTCCGTGCTCAATACCCATAACAATACTCGTGACTGGCTACACTATATGAGGATGATGGGTACAGGATTGGAAGGAATGAACCTTAAAGCACTCACTTCATTTGTCCAACATTTCAAACAGACTCATCAAAAGAATTCTTGTATCACTGTTTATAAATTAAAAGGTACAAAATACTGAAGTTCTGCGAAACTTCCAATCAAATTTGAAGCCATAACAACCAAATCTTTTCCCATCAACCTAAAAATTTTCATCCTGAATTACTTAATACATAGATATGCATTTAATTTTTAGGGCAATAATTGAAAATAAATACCATCAAAAATAGGAGAGGAACTTCTGCTACACCACAAAATTGTCAATTAGTTAATGATATGAGTTGAGTTTTAAAAGCAAGGTGTTTTTTCCTGCCTTATTTAGGTTGTTACTCAACGCTTATCTTGGACACCAGTTTGCATCATCTGATAGTTAATGCCTCAAATGGGATCATATAATGGACACTCAAAAGGAAATACGGCCAAGCCATGGGGGTTGGTCTTTTAAGGGACCACAATGGCCATGTTATCTTTGCATTTTCTGATTACTTGGCGCTTATAGTACCATCTCTGCAGAGTTGCAACCCCTCCATAGCCTTGAGTTGTGCATAGCAAGAAATTTGACAGGAGCATGGACTGAAGTGGATGCAAAAATGGCTATTCATCATCTCCAGGATAATGGTCCCATTGCATGGAAGCTCTTCCATCCGATCAAAAGAATCAGAGAACTCAAGATATAACATAAAGCTCTATCTCACACATTTTCCGAGAAGGGAATTGTGCAGGATCTCCTAGCTATTGGTTGTTGCTGGACTAAACAAAGCACGATCTTAACAGGTGCATAATTATTGGTGCAGCTTTAAGGCTTTCTATGACTGGACAAAATTGAAACTCCATACAGTAGAGGTTAGGCTTTGGCTCACTCTTGTAAGGGAAGTGTATTCCCTTATTTCTTTGTGTTAAAACTTCATTGTCGTCTGAAACTGGATGTCAGATTTATGTCCCTCTCCAATTTTAAATCTTTTGGGAATTAATAAATTGGTAGGAATCCTTGCCAAACTCCCTATCTAGGCACAAGTGGCTTTTAATAATTGAAAATATTGCTATATGACTAATGTTGTTTGTATTATTACTATAGATTTTTTTATCTTCACTTATGTCCAACTCATGACATTCACATCTGACCCTTGAAAATGGACACAATTCAGTGACACCTCATATGAGTATTGAATACGACACAACCACAATTTTCTGGCTATATATCAAGAGTCACCTTTCATCGTATCATTTTTAAATCATAATGTTTTAGATCGACAATGCATTACTTTGGCTGTTTTCTACTGAAACTGCAAGTCACATAGTCCACATCAACGGCAGGATTGATAAGGCGGGAGATAAAGCAATAACTTCATGTACCATAGTTCTCAGTGTAGCATAAAAGATCAAAGAAAATAAAAATAAGTACCCTTAATAGTTGTAACTCCTTTCAGTGTAAAATGTTCAATTAATTGGGATCTTAACTTACGGGAGATTCATGCCATTTGGGAGAATGTTATTGGACGCATTAAATTACAAAGACAACATCCTAAAATTAAGGGTTTGCTGCCTGAAGACAAAGAACACTTACTTCACATTTAGCGAACTCATACTCTAGCTGAACTCTGTCTATAATATTTGTTTCTTCTTTCTCTTGGATTTTACTTAACTATATATTTGTCGACCGTCTCACTTTTAAACAAACAAGAGAAAGTATGTTTAGCTCAACTCAGACTCGTCTATCTAATAAGCAAGCCAAGATTGTTCCAAGAGCAAGCTCCTTAGTAGTTGGCTGTCACTAGTTAATACGGACTAGCTCATTAATATTGAGTGGAATGATGTCAGTGTGAGGTCCAGAATTAGAGCTGTAACTACTGGAGGGCAAAGTCAATGGTGATAAATTTCTCAATACTTAGTAATCAATCTTTATTTTCACATTAATATAAATTGTATAACAAGGGACTGTTTCAAGATATTTCTTTTTTCCCAAAAAAACTGAACTTCTGATCCAATGAGTAACATGCAAAAACCAAACTAAAGTTCGAAATACTATAATCCACATCATCGCCAGAACTCACTAGAACTCCTAATCAACACAAAATTCCGGAAAAAGAAAAAAAAAAAAAACAGGGGAAAAAACCAAAAAAAAAAAAAAAGGTGGAGGAATGGACGTACCCAACCTTAACAGCGAGAGCGAGAGCAGCTCTCATTTTGGGCTTGGAATTGGAGCGCACATAGTAAGTAAGACCATTGCTGAGGCGGCCGTAGTCCACGCCGTAGGGCGTCTCCGACAAAACGTCGTCGTCATTGACGTTAACCAGCTTGAGCGAGCGAAAGCGCTGTTTGTTCTTGCTCAAGATCTGCGGCGACTCTCCCGGTAACAAATCCATGCCCGATTTTTTCAAATTTGTTTTTATCTCTGAGAGTGAGATTTTTGTGTGAAGTGTTTATATTTATACTCCGATAAATAAATAAATGAATTCTTATTGGGGTAATGTTACGAGGTTTGGTATCTACGGTAATATACCTTGGTATCCACTTATTATATGACACGTATATTTTTAGCAAAAAATATGCTGTGGGTAGTTTGGGGAAGCAGCAGTAACTCAGAAACATGGGAGTTTGTAAATTTCACGGTATTGTTTGGACTATATTTTGAGTTGTTTCATGAAAATGTTTTGGGAAAATTGTATTTGGATTTTGTAAACTAGATAATTTAGGAAGATTACTTGGGTACCTTTTTTGTAATTTTAATAGCTGAAGATTACTTGGGGAATCGTGTTTGAAGATATTTTTGGGGATCAATGAGTTGCAAAATCTGGACTTTTTGAATAGATTGATTTGGGAAAACATATTTGATTAGTTTGTTTTTAATTATGAAATAAAGTTCATTTTTTCTCAAAATTGATTTTTTTTTTCTTTGAAATGTAGCATGGAGTTCAGAAAAATATAGCGTGAACTTTGAAAATAAAGTTAAGAAATATTTTGTTTTATGAAAAATATGGACATTTGAGAAGTTGCAACCTTTGCACAATTCGAATCAGACAATACCGAGTTAGAGTTAAAAAATATGGTGTTTTGGGCTCAAGTGCCCCTTAGAACTAATCCACTCCCCTTAGTTGATGAGGGGGTGTCGGATTCGAAAGATATAGTATGGGTTAGGGGGGTTAGGTGTCGTGCTCGCTTTAAGGGTGGAGTGGAGGATTCAACAGCCTTTTGTTCACTCATCAATTGAGATGGGTTGTACGAATGATTGCGTGGTTGAGATGTCTTTGTTATCTTTGGGGCTACAAATGTGTTTGCCTCCTTCTTCTTAGACGGGGCAGCCTCATCTCGTATCATAGTTCTCAGTATGGTTCCTTCTGCTTAGAATAAAGGCAAAAGGGATTATATCAATATAATGCAATTGATAAGATAGGAAATAAATGCAGAAAAATTGCACCTAGGGTACCGTGAGCTTCTTTTTTTCAATGCTAAGCCCCGAAGTGGTGAAAAATGCTTGATTTTTGGTAAAGATGAAAAGATTGTACGCATAGCAATTGAGTTCATTTAGAAGGCATTGTAATGTGAGAGGTGGATTTTTTACATTATATTTGGAATGTTCAAGGAGGTCTTCCCACCAAGAGGTTGGAAAGCCCTAAGGAACAGGGGAAGAGATGAAAAATATTTTTCCTTCACACTTTTAATTGAGTTGCGATACTTCTTTAAATAGTTAGCATCACCTAAGGATATGAAGTAGAGGAGACTCTTCATGAATATTGGGATGGAAGAAGGAAAATAATAGGGAGGCGGAGGGGGCTTTCCTTAAGTACATTATATTCATGATATAGCCCGCCACAAGGTGGAAGGAGTTTGAGTTGTGAGAGGATAATACCAAAACCCTAAGTTATAATGCAATAGAGTAAGGAATGGGAACAATAGGCCCCCTTCGAGTTTAGCTTGGTAAAAACATAAATATCTTGATAGTGGGAGGTAGTTTGGTTATTTGGTTTAGGTACAATATATCATAATTGTTAGGATTTTCCCATGTCATTTCCAACTTTCCTAGCATTAGCATGGGTGAATATGGAAAGATAGATCTCATAGTGAAGCAGTTATTCAGCCTCCTCAGGAATCCAATGTTCCAGCTTTGCATGATCATCTGTTTGCAGATGACCTCATAGTCTAGAGACTTAGATTGTTCAGAGGGTTTAGTTGGTTCAACTGAGGAATGATGTTTAACAAATTGAAGAGGTAGATGTCTTAGTACTTCTACAATCTCATCTATTATCCTTGGATTCAGGGACAAATGGTCCATAATTTTATTGGTTTTTCACATAAGATTATTCATAAAATTGATATAAATAAGAAGAGTATAAAGGGGAGGGAGTAGTACCAAGTGTATGAACACAATAGTGTGATGAGGTTGCCAGTGGAGCCTAGTGGCTGGAGAGACGGTGTAGTTGAAACAATGATGGAGAGAGACAACTTGTCGTGGTGCAAGATGGCGACATAATGAGGGAAAAAAGAGGCTAAATGTTGTGCTTTAGTGAGGACGAAAAGAGAAAAGTGCATTTCTGATGGGGCTGTAGTCTTTTATAGCAAATAAAAAAAAAGCGAAGGTTGGAGAGCATCTAGAATGACAAGATACATCTAAGTCATTCAATATGGGAAGCAGTTAGACATGTGTAGAGCTGATGATTGCGCTAATCATTATGATCGAAGTTGAAAGGACTGGTAGCTGGCTAGATTCTCAAGGAGTTAAATATAGATCTGATTTAGGCGAGAACCAAGTGAAGATAGTCTCGAGATGTCCAGTGGTGTTAATCAACTTGGTAATATATGATAAGTTTGACTTATCACCTCTACTCTCCCAACCCAACTCGAGTTGAACTATGAAGGTAGGGAGAATACTGATACGGCTGAGCCAAGTCTTGGTGGGCCGACCTAAGGTATGGTCCATGGTGTTTCTAATGTGAGCCTTTGACTCCAATATTTACTTGCCTTGTATTTAGTGGGCCGAACTGAACCTAATTGGCCAAGCTCACTGGATTGAGATAGTTTCAATAGCCCAAGCCTGAGAGCCTAATTAAAGACAATAAAGGCCAGACCTAGATAACTAATTCAAGCCCAATTAGGGTGCGCACAACCTAATTGAAGAAAAAAGGAAATACTTTGAGCACAAAAAATAAATGAGTTAATTTCACTTTACCCTCTCTACTCTTTTTGAGTATCACTATATTTTCTTGTACTATCAATTATCTTACTTTATCCCTTTATACTTTCATTCTATCTCGTTTTACCCAATTATACTCTCATTATATCTCACTTTATCCCATTGTACTCTTATTATCTCACTTTACCCTCTTGTTATCTTAAAAAATAATTAAATTATCCTTACCTATTATTTTTAGTAAAATTACTTTAAAATATTTTAATATTAATATATTTATATTTATTTTTCTAATAATTTCCTAACACTTAATATTAAATTTAATTAAAATTTTATTGTAGTTAAATTTTAATATTATTTTATAATTTAACATAGTATCTATTAAATTACTGTATAGTAGAATATTTTTTATTATCTAATACACTTTACTTATAAATTTCCTACTCATTATAAATTTAAATAACATATAAAATAATTTTAAATAATATTTTATTAAATATGTGAAATATGAGTAATAAGTTTTTTTATTGACGGAATAATCATAAGTTCATAGAAATTATGTTAAATTCAAATATAATCATTATAATCAAGTAATATTAGTAAAATAAAATATATATTTTTTAATTTAACACTTTATGATAATTTAATTATTTATAATGTATTTTATAGTATTAAAATAAACCTAAAAATTACTTTTTTTCTATTTAATATTGTTTCTATGAAATTTTGATAATTTCATTAATAATGAGAAATTTATTACTAATATTTATGTATTTAACAAAATATTATTTAAAAATATATTATATATTTTCTATATTTATGATGAGTAGAAAATTAATAAGTAAAACATATTAACTAATATAAAATATTCTACAACATAGAATATTCAATGGGAACTATGTTAATAAAACAATAGCCATCAAAATTTAAGTGAAATAAAATTTCAAAATTGTTAAATATTATTAATTAAATTAAAAAATTATTAGAATATAAATACAATTTTATTAATTTAGAATATTTTAAAGTAATTTTACTATAAATAATATGTAAGGACAATTTGATTATTTTTAAAAATATATGGGGGTAAATTGATAAATGAGAGTACAAGGGGTTAAAGTGAGACAAAATGAGGAGTAGAGTGAGATAATTGAGATTACAAGACTATAAAATGGTCCTTAATAACAGTATAAAATGATAAAATGAAATTAGCTCAAAATAAATTTCAAAGGGCATATAAGAGTTATTACTCTTTTTAGTCCTAAGTTTAAGGTATGTTGTCATTCTTTGAGCAAATTACCTACCTTTCTCCATAATAAATTCCTAACTTAAGTATAAGATTATTTTACTAGGTCAAACCCTAATATCTCTAACTATTTTTGGGTGCAGAAAATCCGTTGTGAAGGAAGATTTCTTGGTGCGAAGTTTAGAAACGCATCAAAAGTATTACTTATTTAAGATCAACCCATTTATGGCAATTTGATGTCCTTTGCCTTTAAAATAGGAGAAAGATGAAAATCCACCCGTAATTAAACATACAGCAAGTTCTTTGTTTCCCCTTCAAAAATAATGGTTTAAATTTAGAAGGGTTTTACCTATCATAGGAAACTCATGTTCAAGATAATTTGTTATTTTCAGTGGGTAAGTGTCAATATTAGAGTCTTTGGAAGGTGAAGCCAAATGGTTTATTCTAACGAATAGTGATATTTGCACTTTACAACTTATTTTATACAATTTGTTTTGACTTTTTTCGCCTCATAATTGTCATAATGCCCATATTTCACAGAGCATTGGATAAGTTTATTTGACAAAAAATACCCCAATTTAAAGAAGTCTCACGTGTAGTTTTGATCTAATGCCTAAGGCAACAAACTAGGTGATAAAACAGAATAACCATATGGAGTCATGAGGAAATATGAATTGTACTATCCAAAGATTCCAAATAGTTTAAGCTCCACACGGGCACACGAGACCTTTCCTGTTACAGTTTGCAGAATGAATTACTTGTCCTAGCCTTCAAATGATTTTAAAATGCAATTTTCTTCAAAATTGTTTTGAACACAGGGTTGGTAAGAAAATCAAACCGGTTCAAACTTCAAAAAGCCAAGATTGATTATATAGAAGAAATTATGGAACAAAGAACAGAGAATACTGGTTAAGCGCCAGTCATTGACTAGATTTCCCCAGGAACCCATGAGCTGCTGATGCTAAACTTAAAAGAGATTGACAATTTCTCAAGCTCGTTAAGATAAACCAAGTACAAGTTCAACTCATTAATTTACATATGCGCCTAAACATATTCTTGCTTCACAACATTTGTGGGCGCTCAATTGGCATTTGTTGAAATTTCGATAACCACAAAACCCATTGAGCATGATTCTTCACAAACGATGCACAGACATCTTCTCCGCAACTGATTTTATCTCTTTCATCCTTTCATCCACTAGTTGCCTCAGCAGATCCTCTTGATTGCACTGATTGTCATCCTTTTCTATGCTAGTAGATTCACCATCTTGGGATTTAAACATGGCAAACGACATATCCTGATCAAACTGAGTTGGGATATCAATTAACCGCTTCCCAGACCCTTCAGATTCTTTCCCAACGACATCGGCCTTTACACGATTTGAAATGATAGTCTTGTAATTCTCCATGTATTTTTCGATAGGATCTAAACTAAGATAGATTAGTATCTCCCAGCACTGCAGAAACTGCCTCTTGTTGATTTTCAAACTTTTCCTGACATCTTCAACAATATTTGCAGGAGGTCCGCATCGACATGGCTGGCTTTTCTTTGAGAGGTTTTCATGCTTTAATTGTGAAATGATCGGATTAAGCGCCAGGAGGATTGGGTCAAAAACAAGCAGGCGCTGCACATCAATGCAGGTTCTCACATGTTGAAGGGAATCCACTGGTTCTTCAACAGTCAGATCATAAACATCATCCAACATTGCAATATTGTTGAGCACTTTAAGAAGACTACAACCATAACCCTTTCGCTGGTAGGGAGGTATAATCAATATCTGCCAGCAACACAACTCATCATAATTTAATATGGCCAAAGAACATAAATAAATCTGTTCCTTTACTCTGCTTAAAAGTAATGTATTTCTGGATCTAGGTTTAAGAACCCACTGATACGAGCATACCTGACCAAGTCGCAGCCGCAGGGTAGCAGGGTATCGGTGAAAACGGTAAACAGCTGCAAAACCAAGCAACCTCATGGAGCTATCTTGTTGACCTTTCTGCACTAATATATAGATTTCCCATCTTGGATCAGTAATATCAATTGGATTGCTACCTGCCAGCAGGAAAATAGTCTGTATCAGTACAGTTATTTTTCATAAACCAAAAGCAAATAGAGATTTACCATCTACTAGAAGAAGAACAAGTGGAACCAATCGGCTGTAAAGGTGCCCCACCCCAGTACCACTAACCCGAAAAACCTGCAGCAATGCAACCAAAAAGAAATATATTTATTAAGCATGAAACTCAGTTGCAGATATATAACTGATAATACACGCATTAGAGATGGAGTTTCTATCAACGGAACAATGAAAACTCCTAGTCAACAAAAATTATCAACCACTCTCTTTTCTGTGAGACAAAGATAAGGGTAACAAAAAAGATATTTTGGGCATTGGTACCATAGATCAAGTCTGATAAAAGAAAGAGCAAGAGCATATGCATTTGCAGTGAATTAACTCTTTCCAACCATAATCAAGCTGCCTACTAATAGAACATCTAATCCATAATTTTCCACAAAGGAAAGAGAAGGATACCATGCTGACGAAGTGCTAGCATTGATAAGCATTTACCACATGCCGGCAAAATATCCTTTGGCATTATATTTTTTTCAGACCTAATTGCCAATTTTGACCTAGGCGCCACACTTTTCTGCCATGAAGTGAGGCAAAGAAAGGACTAAGCTAATAAAACACGTGCTTGATAGTATTTGCAAGAAAACTAAGATTCACTTCATAAGCTAAAAGGCACAAAACTGTCTACTAGGAATCAATTATTCAATAACACAATGCTCAGATATCTAGATGATGCTATGATAAAGGAAATAATCATAAAATAGCCAGGAGCAATATGAAGTTTGATGCTCCTAATTAATAACATTGCAGCAACATATAGAATTCACTGAATCTAAATTTGGAGGCCAGTCAAGGTATTAAGGGAATCCTGGAGAGAAATTTGTAAAGTTACGCAGCATGATGAGCAAGACTAAAATTTTTACTATGAAATTATGGCATTGCTTCTATTGAAGGGGAGTGAAGAAGGACGATACTACCTCAACATCAACAGGCTCTTCTTTCAGATGACAATTAGAGTTCCCACTGCAACCATTAGAAGTATCTTTTTGCAATACTTCTGCACTGGAGACAATGGATCTAAATGCATGCACGGTTAAACATACGAATGTTAGAAATGATAACCAACAGCATACACTAAATACTAAAACATATGTGCAAATTACTGATTCAGCATACTTTACATAGTGGCAATTGGTTGAAAATGTTTGAAGGAAGTCATCTTTCCTCTCAAAAAGATTCTCAGCAAAAATATTCTGTCAATATTGTAGTACCAATTATTGTTCGTATACATGATTTTAAAGTGAAGATCAAGTGAATTGTCAAACACAGGTGTTCAGAATTACCTTAAGAGAAGACTTCAGATCTGTTATTCCCTTGCCTCCCTTATAAAAATTACAAGAAGCAGTCAATAGAACATGATTATGGAACCAAAAAACTGAGAATGAAAACTTATTTGCAACTAAAACTTTAACCTCGTCAGAATATCACAATTTGGCAGCTATTGCCTGCATATCGATATGCATTATGAATAGCTTAATCATATGCAAGTAACCCCATAATATGTTGGCAACTAAAACTTAACCCAACTTGTCAGAAAATCACAATTTGGAAACTATAGTCTGGGATATTGACATGCATCCTTGATGGCTTAATCATATACAAATAACTTCTTAGGTTCTAGGATAAAGTATTGAGAAAATAAACTTGCACATTGGTCAGATATCAGTAAGTGAAAAGTTTCTGACATTGGTCAAATATCATTTCATTTTGCATGAAATGAAAAAGAAAAAAATTGAGGGGGAATCTGGATAGTTAGAATGTAGCCAAAGGTTTTACATCATATATTTGTACCACCTGTTCCCTCATTTTCTTTGGAAAACATAGAGCCTAAAGCAAAAGAAGAAACCTGGATACAAATACTCCAAGTAGATACTATTTTGAACTTATTTTACAAACAAATTAGAATTCGAAGACATGTATCCTGAATTTGAGGGGAAAATTCAATAGGGCATCGAACATATTGTCAAACCATTAGGAAAGTAAGTCATGAGACCAATCACCACACGCTAAAGTGAAATTATTGCTTAGCTTCACAATTTCAACATATAGAGCATCCACTAATTTATTAAGTGTCAAAATTGAAGGTAAAGACTTACATCTGATGTGCTCTCAAAAGAAATATCAGCATATGCATGGAAGGATATGCTGCTAAGCCAAACAGTGATCTGCATAATACAATACTTAGATGAAACACAGATGAGGACAAAAATAGGTCCAATACCAAAGAAATAAAGCACCTGTAATGTAATGACACTACAGAACAAAATCAAATAACAACACTAGATAGTGGTGTGCATTAAACTTTCTCTAATTTTACCCAGAATTTCAATCAGTCATTTATTTTGCTCCCATTGCACAAGCCAGGTGTTGAAAGGGCCATTGAAATGTAATATCCTCAATTTGACCTCAGCATATATCGCCCACAAAGAAAAAGTAAAGGGAACAATGTATGAACAAATTATTTGGTAAATACGCCCACTCATCATTCAGAAATGTAATGACGTGTCTGCTAGCTAGAATAACATGATCATACAGTTTAACATCCATTTGATCATTAGCTTCTTTTTTACCAACAGTCCTCTACACACACACAAACACACAGAGGATAGGAGAAATGGGATTTTAACTCAGTAACACCATCTAGTATATTCGATCATATGCTATAGGGATGCTACAATAGAAGAGCTCTCACTCTTCATATTTGCCATCAGATTAATGATTAGCTTTGAAATCTAGTAGAATCCTTGGAACGTTTTAAATCTATACCACAGAGAGAGCTCATATATGTTAAGAGGAAAATCCTATAATGACAAATATAGCCCTTCACTGACTTGGCAACAACCACCGACAAAATACCATAAATGCAATGTTATCAACAAGAACAAGAAAAGGTTTGGTTTCATTTCCATTGTTTAATTTTCACATTCTAAGGGTTAAAAGATTTTGCTATTGGTTTGAAAATTATAAAAATATTTTTTGTACATAAAGAAAGTGCATGGATGAACTGAAGTGGTGCGAGATGTATGAATAAGAGGTAACAATATCCATGGGTGGGCCCGTACCTTCTCAACGAAAAAGCCATCATTTGCGCACTAATGATTGACGGGGTTGGGGAATTGCTTTAGTAAAACAATGTTGTGAATTGGTAAATTGTGCAACTGCAGCAGCGGGTTATATTTTATTCGTAATGGCCCCTTTTGAAATGGCATTATTGAGGCATGTATGAAGCCAGTTAATAAGAATTTGTCATCTATACGGGACTGACAACATTGCACTGTATCCTTTTCTGCGTAGGCTACAAAAACCCAAGTGTAGGTGAGGCAAAAAAAATTGTTTGGAGTAATGAGAGGGTCGGTGGGAGAGAGGAATAAAAAATAAATTGAAAATCACAATGCAATTATCAGATACTTTTTGTTAAAGCCCCTAATAAAAACCGTCTTAGGATTTTTAAACAGTTGAAAACGAGAAAAGAAAACAAAAATCAAACCAAACATTCTCTAATCTATAGTATATTAAGAAACATAACTAAGCTCACTTGCTAAAGACTAAAGCAATGGTTAAAATGTAAATAATGGATTTTTCTCAGAAGCGGTATAAGCCCAGATAACATCACCACTCATTTACAGGTCTCTCACCACCTCATAAATCCCTGGACTTTCAGTCACATCTTTGGGTACAGACAATATCTCAATAATTTTTAAATATTGCAAAAAGTCCAATCATGTACTTTATTCACATGTCAAGGCCACTACATATGAAAATATTGAATACACACGTCTATATGTTTTCATATTTATGCTACATCAAAAAACTACACAACCTCCAGTATCCACATGTCACATCATACAATCAAATCAACTAATCCAAACACATTTTTATTTCCACATAAAAACCAATAAGAAAATATTTTCACCCAAGCAATGTGAAAATTAGAAGAAACTGAAAATGAAACCAACAAATCTATATTTTCTGTTTTCTGTTAAGAACGAACACTAAAGCTATTTGTTATATACTTTAAGGCAGATAAGTCAATAAAAGAGAATGAAGTAATCAAATTTAATTTGAAGAGCTCTACCTTCAGACCCTGGTAGCCGTATATCTTCCCGTCGTCTTCAAAAAAGTGGTTCAAGTCAACTGGTTCAATCTGGAAACTGTTTGGAGAATCCACTTCGTCTTTGCTAGACACTATGTACATATACTTAATTAGACAAACTGAGAAAATGAAGATAACCTCAAAATAATTGAAATTAACTGAACTCAAAGCTTCACTTGATAAACAAATTTTTTATGCAAAATAAGTCAAAATAAAAAGCCGCTTCTAATTACAGAAAATTATTTTTACATTATTTACCAAGTATTTTTGGGAATGTATACTCACACTCCTCGAGAAACATCGTAAAATTATTTTTAACGTAATTAACCTTTCAAAATCTATATGTAAACTCCTTGAGTACCAATTCTCCTTTTTATGGGCTCCAAGACTAATGTAGTAAGTACTCAACTAGCCAAAAAAGACCACTCACTTGAAATTAATAAGCTGTTATACTGCCGAATAACATGCTAAAATTAATCAAATCTCATTTCAGATTTTTTTCTAAAACAATCCTAACTACTAACTTCAATTGTTAAACTTTCTCTCAAATGGTACAAAACATAAAAGTACCCAATGAGTCATCCACTTGAAACGAGCAACAGCAAAGGGAAAACACTGTAAACAGCAAATGAATGAACAAATTAGACTGAAAAATTCACTAATAAGGCGAAAAAGTACCCAGATAAATTTTGATGCACTCATTCGCTTCGATTCCAGCATCTGCACAGAAAAAAGTAAATGACGTGAAAATCTGAAGCCACATTTCAAGGGAAGAAAAAAGGGACAATAAGAGGGAAAATAAAGCGAAGGTGAGGTGACTGAGTTACCGATTTTGGAGAATCCGGCACGGCGTCGTCTTTTGTTTTCGGAGATAGGGTCGGAGAAGGAGTGGTGCTTCGTTCCCATTTTTCGGAGATTAGGGTTTTGTTAAGGGGAGCGGGAAATGAGAGAGGCGGGAAATGAACTGCACTGTGTTTGCGTAAAGGGATTTTATAAGTTACTCTGTTCTGGGTCTCAAGTCCTTGTGCCTTGCACGTGAGAATATCATTAGCTTTTTTTTTTTCTTTTTCTTTTTTATAAAACTAATTGATCGTATTCAATTTTGATTTTCATATTATAAACAAGTTTAGCAAAAATATTTATTTTTGAGTTTGCATGATTTTAAAATTAACAATTTAAGTGAGTTGCAACTTAAATTTTGGGAGTGAGTTTGGATAATGTGTAGGGAATTAAATGCTTTGTTTGGTGTTATTTCGTTATTCTTATTTTTGGCATTTAAGATAACATATTTTGGGAGAATGTGTTTAGGTAGTGGAATTAGAAAATAAGTGGATGATAAGAGTGTGTATTTTGGATATATTTTATTTTAAATATTATATTAATGTTGTTTATTATTATTAGTAGAAAATATTTCAACTATAAATGACTTGTTAATATTATTTTACCATATTTTAATGGAAGTATAATAGGATATATGATTATTTAATTGAAGTTGTGATTTATAAGTATTTTGGGGAATAAAAACATATTTCTCCAAAACCTTAATCTCAAATGCATTTTCTATTTCGGGATAAAAAAAATATTTACCGAGAACAGAACCAAACAAAGACAAAATTTGTTTGAATGAGTTATTGAAAACAAATGATGTGATGTATTTTGTGAAAAATACAGACTGATATTTTACACTATAGATATATTTTTATATAGAATTTTGTCCATTAGCAATACCACATCAGATTTTTATAACATGTTAATATATATTTTGTATTAGATAATGATTGAAAGATATAAATATATAGTATTTATTTGTTGTAATAATTAGTGATATATATAAGTAAATATTTGAATGATGTAATAATGAGAATATGTATAAAGATTAGAGAACGGGTTTGGGAAAACAATTAACCACCCAGTAGTTCAAGCTGCTCAAGTTAGTCCATGTTTTCTTAATCCCATCGATTTTTTCCTATAAAGATTAATATGAAGTATA
Organism: Paulownia fortunei; assembly: GCA_019321725.1. Taxonomy (NCBI): domain Eukaryota; kingdom Viridiplantae; phylum Streptophyta; class Magnoliopsida; order Lamiales; family Paulowniaceae; genus Paulownia; species Paulownia fortunei. The sequence goes on along the minus strand of CM033105.1, from coordinate 3,901,422 downwards.
TGGACCTGTCACATCTGCTATAGTATATGGACGAGGAATTTCGTATGATGTAGATGCATGACTAGTAACTGCAAGTGGATCCCAGTAAGTAGGTGGACCTACCACATCTACCTCTATTGCGCTACTATATCTTCTCCTACTCGTACATCAATGTACACCTTGTTCTAGATGTGGCGTTGATTGTTAAAGAGCCACATAAATTGAATGTCGATAATGTTGGAAGAAATGTTTGACCTCAATATAAATCTCATCAATGGACCTCCTAAAAGGTTCCCTAACATCATCATCCTCATCGACACTAACCCTCGTTCTCTGAATTGTTCTTTCCTAAAACTCAAGTAGACAAGTTTATTATTAATTATCAATATTTATATAATTATACAATAAAAATAAATGTCACTTAAAATATATGTACCAAAGCAACCAAGGCTAATATCCCTGATGCATAGGTAAGTGCGTGGGAGATATGAAATGGCGTGTAATGCTATCATACCATGATAAATATCCACCTCCAAACTGTTAACTCCAGTACTATAAGGGGTGGATACAATCAGCATGCATATATGTCCACTGAGCCACACAATGCTGGTGATAAAAAAACCCAATTTTGAGCAGTATGGCCTTTGCAATCTACATTATGTAATGTTGCATGATGCGCATGTATATCTGGAGGAATATATTAGGTCATGTTGAACTGTCGCATGGCTCTCTCAGGATGATAGAGCTCTACAATGACATAGTAAATCAATGGACATGATGATTTCCACGCATCTGTAATATGTTTATTTCTAAGAATCTGAATCTCAGACTAGTTAAGGTCATATGACTGTCAAATAAACTGTTAAAAAACATGCAACCTTAAATTAGTAACTACAATGTGGCTATGTAATTAAAATAATCAACAATGAGCTCACCTACTTGCTTATCAATTATTCTGTCAAGAATATCCCTAATGACCCTGATAGAATGCCTCGTGGTGTGTGTAGCTATGATACTATATCCATATGCATAGTATAAATTAGGTCAATATAACATATGAGAGTATATATGAACTAGTTGATTTAAAAAATAAATATATTATTTATAATTTAATATTAATTGTTACAAGTGATACCTAGTACCATATGGAGGAATAGGAAGCTCATGCTTGTCATTGCTTACAACTGGTCCCATATTAATCCTGTTGCATAATTGTCTAGGCACTAAAGTAGTAATATGCGACCATGCCCAAATCTGCAATTCAATTACAAAGTAAACACTATATAATTACTTTAATTTATGACATAATAAAAGTATATGTAGGTATCATGTATGAAAATTAAATTTACTTGTAGAAGATGTATGGCTCCACCAACATCTTTCCTCTCTTTAACACTCGCATTACATAACTCACGGTACAAAAAACTAAGAAACTGCACTACCCCAGCTAAATCTACCATAGTCTGCAATACGCTCCATATAATATAAATACAATAATGACATCTTGTTGCCTGATGTATCCGGGTAAATAACACCTTCCAAAAGAATTAAAGCATATCCTTGAGCATATATCTCGATATCTATTTCTGGGGTGCCATTAATCACCAAATGGGCTATTAGGTAATCCCTGATGGCAGTCAACATAATACGCAAACCATACAAATGTTTCTCATCAGGTGTGAAACCTAGATAATGGAGTTAATATTGTTGCTACTGTGGTCTCGATCTCTTAATATCCATGGCAATAATGGGTTCTTCCTCTACTAGTAGCCCCCAAATGACTGCTACATTCTGTAACGTAACAGTTACCTCACCAACTCAAAAATAGAAGGTATGGGTCTCGGGACGCCATCTCTTAACAAATATGGCGATCAAGTGACGATCAATATCAAAATATCCATACCTATAAACTCCATAAAATTCCATGTCAAATAACATATGAATGATATGGTAATGCAGTCTGATATCAGGATCATCATCACCATAATTAAGTCTCCAAAATAATCCAACACCATGTCTAACGGATAAGATGCTATCTACATAATCCAAAAATACATTATCAGATTGGTGATATGCCTGTCTACAAACAACTGTTATCACGCAGGGACCATAAACTGTAGGAATGTCTATCCTGTAATAATAATCCCGATTAATAATATAAGTTGTGAAATAAATATATCATTCATAATGATGTACAAAATTTTAGTAACTGCATAAAATTGAATAAGTCAAATCATGAATCATACGGTAAACAAGTCAAATTAGATGACATAGATAAAAATTACAAATATCTTATGCAATAAAGTCATTTAACAAGTCATAAACTAGTCTTCACGAAGATAATACAAACTAACAATTATTTATATTAGTCCCTAACAACATCATCTACGTCATCGACTAGTTGTCACACGTTGTGATGTATCGCCCTGTTAACTTGCACGATATTATTGTCTACCACGTGTCTGAGGTCAATCCACTCGTTCGGGATTCGAGTAGTAGTTCTCATCCACGACGCTTCCAAACTTGCAAAGATGGATTGTGGCACAACTCAAAAGATGGGGTGTCTACCAATAATTCATATATCTTTTGATTAATATTTGGTTTGTTTTTAAGTGTTTTAGTTACTTTTTATGTATTTAGTTTGAAATATTGTAGGTAATAACAAAAGGAGAAGAAAATTGTAAGAAATTAAAAACTTGGTTGAAATATTGAAGAATTTAAATTATGGTGCGACTAATGGTAATTTTCATATTTCAATCATAAATATTTGCTCAAATATAATTTTGACATGATTCTTGAACCACTGGAAATGCAAGATATAGATTTATAACTTTTATGTTTACCATAAAATTCAATTCTGTTGATCTCAATAAGAAAAATTAAGTTCAAGAGTTAACACTGGGCAAAAAAATTTTGGGATGATACATCTTAGTATTTTAGGTATAACTCTCTCCACAGATGTCATATTTAGTTGATTAAAGTGCTTATAGAAACTTAAGACATAGAGATACAATTCATTAGAAGACATTAAAAGCTACTTCATCCTCAAAAGAGGTTAAAATTAGTTGCAATAGGCTGAACAGTGTAAAAGTACTGAATTGAATGAGGGAAAAATAGCAGCAACGACGCTTAGATGCCATCTGAGGTCGCCAAAATAGAATACAAGGTGCCTAGACACCATTTGAAGTGCTTAAACAGAATACATGGCGCCTAAGCACTAAACCATTTGAAAATTCTAAAAGTGTGATCTTTTGAATCAAATTTTGGACAAAAACTATTAAAGCCAACTTCTAAAAAAAACTTTGTGAACCTCTTGAAAGATAACTTACTAAGAAAAAGAAGTTTGGTGGAGAGAAAATGGGGGGAAAGCCATGAAAAGATGAGGAATTTTAGGATTTCTTTTGAAGAATGAATCATTGAGATGAGTTAAAAGGGAAAAATTGACTCAACCAATGGGGAATTGAGGGATTGGTTCTTGGAGACAAAAGCCATTCAATTTTCTAAGTAGAGGAGGGCCATTCTTAGGAAAAAGAATCATTTTTGAAGGCAAGGAGAGTTTTAACCATTCCCTTCACTTCACAAATTGGTGAACAATTTTCATGCTATTTCTTATATATTTCTTGAAGTTGTATTCATCTATGATGAATTAAATTTTTCTTTCTAGAGGATGATGTAGCTTTATTTGATCTTATGTTTTGAGTTTCAAACAATATTAGTTCAAATTATTCATTTTGTTTGTATTATCTCGTTTAGTATTACATTGACCATTAATTGAAATTGTTTGATGTATGAGATTCGATACTTGAGAGATGGAAGATTGTACATGATCATAAGAATAACGCAACCTAGGAATCATAGAGTTGAAAAGCTTATGATACCTTTGAAGTTTTAAAGAAGAATTCATTGAACTTTTGTAGAGTTTTATTCTTGAATTTTTATAGAGATATTGAAATTCATGTTAGAACTCATAGTCAATTCAACACTCGATAAAGGAAATTGATGAGTTTAGGAATTCTTAACTTACATATATTTTTGACTATGTTTTGGAATGAATAACAAATGTGATAATTAGGTGAGTCATTCCTCTAGAATTTCTTACTTATAAGGTATTTGTTGAATTGCTTCTAAAAACTATATTCTTGTCTTTACATTATTTTTATCTTACTTTACTTTGTTTACCAATCATTATTTGATTTTTTAGATAAAATTTGGACTATTTAAAATATGATACTTGATACAATTTTTTATTATAATCCCTATGAATACGATACTTAACTCACCATTGTATTAAAACTTGACACCATTAACTTGCGGTTTGCAAACTATTTTGCGAACAAGTTTTTAGTACCGTTGCTGGGGAATGGTTCAAACCTGCCACTATATGTGTCCACATAAGAAACAGTGCTATAGTATGATTTCATGAAGACTACAGGGTTAACCCCAAAATATCGACAAACTTGCATTGCATACGAGTGTGGAATTCCAGTGTGCCTCCACCAACTGCATGAGCACTCCGACAACTTCAGTTTCACGATGTGTGTATAAATGTTTAATGATCCGGCTTGGCACGTTATTACTGAATTAGATTGCTCGGTGTAATCAAACAAGTGAACAATATGGTCTATGGACTGATTTTGCAAAGTGTCATATTGTCTTAATACTGCATCGAACCACGGTTGGTTCTTCTCAATCATTTGACAACCATTTGATGTACGCTTAAAAAAATATTTTACAGAGTGATGAAATATTATCCCAATAATAACAGTGATTGGGATCTGCCTAGCATCTTTTAGCACTCCATTAAAGTACTCTGACAAGTTTGTTTTCATTATGCCATAACGTTATCCTTCATTGTGAGAGAGAGGGTGTATTGAGACTTATCAATGTTATCTAGATATGCATATGCATCCTCACTGAGACTCTTGATCTGTTCCACGCTGAACCAACATTATATGTCATGTCCTTAGCTTGATGCTTTTGAATTGCTTGTTGAAGTTTGAGCACACATGCCTTAAGTAGAAATGATGCATTCCATGATGGGGCTTAAAGTCAGCTATATATTCAAATGTTATAATAAGACCAGCGTGCCGATCATAAATAAGACATACACCTTCAACACCCCGAACAATATGTTTAGACAACATGTGAATGAACCATCTCCAAGATGTAAAGATTTCTTCATCAACAACTGCGTATACTAGAAGGAGAACATGTTGATTTGCATCTACCCCAACAACAACCATCATCTTATGTTTGTATTTTGTGTAAAGATGGGTTCCGTCAACACTTATAATATTGCGACAATGTTGGAATCCATCAACTTGAATGCCCAAAATACATATCTCAACATCTTGATTTCAAAGTTCTCAGTGTCAATATGATGTCACTTGATAATTGTGCCTCAATTATATTTATGTAGGGCTCCCATGTACTTAGACAACTATCTTACAGAGCTCTCATATATTCCATAAACATTCTCCCTCGCCTGTACCAAGCTGTGCCATGCGTTATGGTATGAAATTTTATACCCATATTTATCATTAATTGTCAGTTGGACATACTTAATCTCAAATGTTGGATCACACTGAACCATACCTGCAAGTAATGTAGCAATCATGTTTTTGCATAGGTTGCGATAATCTATGAACACTGCATTCATCAGGCACGTATGAGGGCCTCCATACTTGGTGATTTACCATAAACTGAGCTTATATTTGAAACCTGCTCGAAACCCCCAACCACACCATGATCCTGATGTGCTATGCTTGCATTCAACTTTCCATAGTTTTGGTGTACTCTCAACCACTTGATATTTATATTTTGTGATTCGTAGAGAAAAATCTTTCACCGCATACAGTAAATTTTTCTTATCTTTGAAGACCATACCCTTCTCAAATTATCATTTCATAGAGTTGTAAGACTTTATTTTTTTTAGAATATCAATAAAGTCCATAAGTACTTCTGGATAAGTTGTGTTGAAGAATGGAAAGGTGGAATACATCGCATAATCAACATTCATTGAGGGCATTGAGGTATACACTGGCATTGACATTTACTGTTGGGATGAGGTGCCCTTATCATGTTGATCATACATCTCTTGCATGTCATCAACATCTACCTCATCATTATCATCGACTTTACTATCAGAGCCACTTTCGTCGGGTTCAGAATCAATATATTATTGAGCACCAAAACTATAGGCTACTGAGTTAGGCAATTCATTGGCTGATCCGACATCCGCCGTTTCTACATATGTACTTTTAAATTGAGCATTATGATGTTAACTGGAGCTTGACGCAACTGCACAATGATCTTCAATCCCGACACTTGCCATTCCTTGCATGATTGTAGGCAAATTAATGACGGTATTATCTCTTAGATAGGATGCATATTGGTAATACTCATTACTTGTTGGGATATCGGGCATAATATTAGGTTGTAATTGTTCAGCTTGAACATAAAGGTGTACAGATCGATTTCCAACCTCTGAATCAAAGAAAAGCCACAAATCTTCGTCGTTGTTGATTGATATTAGATGTGACATATTATTTTCACAGTACTTGGTGAATATTTTCAACAAGTACTGATTATTATCAATGTCCGTCATCTGATATAATATTAATAACAACTTCAAATAGTCTGTTCTATGAGATATTCTCCTAACTCCAATTGCACGATGATCATGTTATAAAATAACCATTCTATAAAGTTTAACCACCAAAATGCACCCAACGCCGATGTTGCTCGGATTTGATATAATTTCAAAATTAAGAATATATTAGGTTAATTAACTAAAATTATTATTCATTAAAATTAATTATATAATTTTTAATATAATTTTTTGAATTTTAAAAAAATTATTTTGAACAAATGCATTTACAAATAATTATTTATTTATTTAGTTAATTATTATTTTATTATAATAATTAAAAACTTACTAGTAATTATCATTTCTAATTAACTAAAAATATTATTCATTAAAATTAATTTTATAATTTTTAATATAATTTTTTGAATTTTAAAATATTTATTTTGAACAAATGCATTCACAAATATTTATTTATTTCAATTAGTTAGTTAATTATTATTTTATTATAATAATTAAGAACTTACTATTAATTATCATTCCTAATTAACTAAAATTATTATTCATTAAAATTAATTTTATAATTTTTAATATAATTTTTTGAATTTTAAAATATTTATTTTGAACAAATGCATTCACGAATAATTATTTATTTCAATTAGTTAGTTAATTATTATTTTATTATAATAATTAAAAACTTACTATTAATTATCATTCCTAATTAACTAAAAATATTATTCAGTGAAATTAATTTTATAGTTATTAATATAATTTTTTGATTTTTAAAATATTTATTTTGAACAAATGCATAAATAAATAATTATTTATTTTAATTAGTTAGTTAATTATTATTTTATTATAATAATTAAAAACTTACTATTAATTATCATTCCTATTTAACTAAAAATATTATTCATTAAAATTAATTATATATTTTTTAATATAATTTTTTGAATTTTAAAATATTTATTTTGAGCAAATGCATTCACAAATAATTATTTATTTCAATTAGTTAGTTAATTATTATTTTATTATAATAATTAAAAACTTACTATTAATTATCATTCCTAATTAACTAAAAATATTATTTAGTAAAATTAATTTTATAATTATTAATATAATGTTTTGAATTTTAAAATATTTATTTTGAACAAATGCATACACACATAATTATTTATTTCAATTAGTTAGTTAATTATTATGTTATTATAATAATTAAAAACTTACTATTAATTAGCATTCCTAATTAACTAAAAATATTATTCATTAAAATTATTTTTATAATTTTTAATATAATTTTTTGAATTTTAAAATATTTATTTTGAATAAATGCATTCACAAATAATTATTTATTTAAATTAGTTATTTAATTATTATTTTATTACAATAATTAAAAAATTACTATTAATTATCATTCCTAAATAACTAAAAATATTATTCATTAAAATTAATTTTTAATTTTTAATATATTAAAATATTTATTTTGAACAAATGCATTCACAAATAATTATTTATTTCAATTAATTAGTTAATTATTATTTTATTATAATAATTAAGAACTTTCTATTTATTTATTAATATTTCAATTATACTTAATTATAACTTTCGAAACATGCATCAAATAATTGAAATAACAAATATGGATTAATACATACAATATGAATTCAATTTCTAACGGTATGATTATAATCGTTTATACATCTCAAATCTAATCAACATAATAATTTATCAAGTAATTATTCTTTTCAACTAAATCAATCTAGTATAACAAAACAACAAATAATTTTTACTTACAAGCTTGTACAAAAACTACATAATTTAGATATAGTTACCAAGGTACTAAAATGCTCATCACTTTCAAATCAACAATCTATTAAACAAATAAAAAATATAGAAATGATAATAAATTTTAAATTTATTAAAAATAAAAAAATAATATAATTGCACCTTTAAAAAAAAAACAAAAAAAAAAACTGAAAAGTTTAATCCGGTTGTTGTTTAAAGTAGGGTGGGATGAAGAAGTGTTTTAAGTAAAATAATTGAAACTGTGGTAAGAAAGGAATTGAAACTATGGTGTGGAGAAAAATTGAAATTGAATGAATTTGCTTTCGGAATAAGAAAGAAAGAAAATGGAGACGAATGTTTTATGGAGGTGGTTAGCTGGGGAAATTTATTGTGGTAGGTATCAAAATCGTCTCAGGAAGGTGGTGACTTTGAGCTTTTTGGCAAAGTCGCCTGTTAGGGGGCGAGTGACTTTGGCTGACAATCGTTATAAAGTATAGCGACTTCACTTATAATTTTACATTCTTAATTTTTCGATATTTTTGAAATAAAATTTTAAAAATATAATATTATATTAAAAAAATCTAATATAATAATATCTCACGTCAAAACTTATAGTTTTTCAAACAGAAATCATAACTTTGGTTTCAACATAATGCGGTTTTAAAATATCATTAACTATTCTAATCTTAATGTTTTTTTTTGCTCTTTATCCAATTTTATTTTATCTTTTCAATAATCATTTTTTCTGATTTAATATAAGGATGATAACGAAAACGAGTTCAAATTTGAACCCATTTCAATCTACTTTAAAACGAATTTTACCAATATAAACGAATTTAGATCGAGTTCTGAGTTTTTATTTTCAAACTCACCCAACGTAAATCCATTTATTTTTAAGAAAAAAATATAATTATATTTATATGATATTTCTTTCTTTAGAAAAATGGATTTATTTAGAAAAATTTAATAATATTATTTTTAAAAAATATAATTTTTTATAATTTTAAGTTATAAAGTGAGTTTAAAGATTAATGAGTCCATTTAAATTTGAGGTGAATTTAAATTTGAGTTATTAAAAATCGAATCAGAATTCAAATCCAAACAAATATGACACACTATCAAATTTAATATCTTCAAACATGGTATGAATTCACAATATAAAAGTAAATATTATATCCCCCAAATAAATATTCAAATATTTTACTTATAATAAGTTTGGGAGCAGGCATAGCTGCGTTCTGCTAACGCTGAAATTCTAATTCTCACACGCTCTAAGCACCGTGCGCCGCCGCCATGGGAGAAGCTTTGAAGTACACTCTGCCGGAAACCGTACGATCGGTGGTGTTCAAGGAATCCGAGCGGTTGGATGGCGCGTGCCCAAAAATCGAGGGCTACGATTTCAATAAGGGCGTGAACTATCACGAGCTTTTGAAGTCCATGACCGTAACTGGATTTCAGGCCTCTAATCTTGGCGATGCCATTCAGCTAGTTAACGAAATGGTTTGTTCTTTTTTGTTTGGAATGAGTTGCTTTCTTTTAGCTGATTTTAGCGGGAAAAATTTCAAAGCCATTCAGCTTGTTAACGAAATGGTTTGTTCTTTTTTGTTTGGATTGGGCTGCTTTCTTTTAGCAGAGTTTAATGGGAAAAATCTCAAAGTTATCGCTTCAAGAATTTGAATTATAAGTTAAAAACTTCCAAAGTTGGAACAGGATGCGATTCTCTTTGATGATGTGTCTGAAGCCAGTTGTTTGATAATAATTTTCGCTCATGAGATTTGAAATTTTGGAAAATTGGGTTGGTTCCAAGTAGTGCTTAAAATCATGAAAAAGGGTGTTTCATATTTTTCAAAAGTTTAGCTTCGAGGTCGGTTTAGGGGTTAATAAAGGCTTGGATAGTAGAAGATAAAGTGGAACGATAAGTTTCTGTCTGCGAACGAAGTGGCATGTGTTTTATGGAGTATGTAACATTTCTTGAGATTCTAAGATATGTCGCAGGGTATTGTCACTAGTAAACTCTTAATTATCATTGTTGATTTTTTCCCTTTTTGTTTGTTTGTATAAACCTAAGGGCTGTAGAGTTCAATAGATGAAGTTTTTCGAGTGTAGGCTTTGAAATATGTTTTTGCTTGCTTACTATTGGTTTACCTGTGGTTGAAGCTAGATTGGAGGCTTTCGGATGAGACTCTGGCAGAAGATTGCAATGAAGAGGAGAGAGATCTGGCTTATCGAGAGTCTGTCAGGTGTAAAGTATTTCTTGGTTTTACTTCTAATCTGATCTCCTCTGGCATTCGAGATATAATCCGTTATCTTCTTCAGCATCACATGGTGAGTGGTATTCAGAAACCACTTTTTATTTGATGTTATGCAGATTTTAGGTAAAATGAATAATGTGAGGGATGGCTGTTATTTCAACTCTATGTTACTCCACACTTTTTATACTGATTGTGGTGCTGCTTGTATGATGGATTTGAAATGGAAGACTCAGAAGCTGGAATTAGGATTGTGAACATAAAAGATGAAAGAGCCACTGAATTGGATGTTGTTCTGGGACTTTATAGTTATTATACTCATCAAACATTTTGATAACTTGATGAATAGCTTTGTCTTAACTTTTACGGCCTAATGGTTTCATATCATGTGATAGTACCTGAATTTCAGAGACAGGCTCAACAGTCTTGATTTAAATTGTGATTTCTCAAGCAAAAGGTTGGGGTCAAATTGTTTGATGTATCTGCAGGTTGATGTAGTGGTAACGACGGCAGGTGGTGTAGAGGAAGACCTTGTGAAGTGTCTTGCACCCACTTACAGAGGTGACTTTTCTCTGCCTGGAGCTGTTCTTCGTTCAAAAGGTTTGAACCGCATTGGTAACTTGTTGGTTCCTAATGACAACTACTGTAAATTCGAGGATTGGATCATCCCAATTTTTGATCAGATGTTGGATGAACAAAATTCACAGGTATTATATAATCTATTGTGTATCACATTTCACTTTTATCGTCTTATTTGCAAAATATAGGTACTTATTGAGAACCTTAGTTCCCCGTTAACATAGACCATATTATATCTTCATATATTAGAATGGACAAGATAGCTGAAGCCTGCTGTGAAAAAGACTGGGCTTCTTAAATTCTGGTTTACTTGTAATTTAAGAATTGAATTTTGTTAGCTAAGCTAGTGTACTTATAGTATGCACTTGGTATCTGGACTTGATGGATAGTGATCCAGGTCTATGCTATGGTTAGTTTGCCCTTATAATTGTATTATGGAAGAGAAAAAGGTGAAAAGAGGATATAGCTTGATCCTTGATGGTTAAAGAATCAACCCTTGCCATTACATTTGTAAAACTGTCTTCACCCTCTTCAGAAGAAGAAACAGAGAAAAAAGTACTATGATCTCAGGCAAGTTTTATATCCATGTGTGATTTGCATTGATGACTTTGATGTGTTCATCTCAACGAGCTGACATAGTCCGATGCAGTACCTGCTGAACCCCACTCTGTGAAAATTATTAGCGTTGAAAAAATTTAAAATTGAAAATGATGGTTATTTTGTGTGTGTGAATGTGTATGTGCATTTCTGCAATTTTTTCTAATATTTCCATGTTCTCTAGGTGCTGATTTTGATGAAATACTCCACCAAGATTGACAGTAGATATTTCATTATATGCCAGTTTAGATATTCCATTCTAACTCCATCTGAGCATTGCTTAGGCTTCGTTTTATATTTCTCTTCCATGGAAGGAAGCCATCTGATGGTAGAGAGGATTCTAGTTCATAATTTGTTTAACTTTATTTTTGCAGAATATACTGTGGACACCATCTAAAGTAATTGCTCGCCTGGGGAAAGAAATCAATGATGAGACTTCATACCTGTACTGGGCATACAAGGTACATGTTCTAGCAAATATTCTTTGAAGTTCTGAATATCTTATACTTCTATCTATATACTCATATGCCTTGAGCGAGCCTAACGGACTATTTAAGTTATTTTTTATTTCAATTAACATATTTAATGAATTAGTTCAATTTATGCTGTTCTTGAACTTTTGTTTTCTGTGATTTCTTATTATTAAAGGATTTTGCTTTATTATGCCATTTCCTTTCTTGGACTCTACCTTGGCCCATATAAGCAAATGAAATTCACTTTGGGAGTTTGGTGTGCCATTACAATGTATCAAATCTCTAATTGAATTTTTCTTAATTTGACTTAGATTCTTGTTTTGTTTGTTTTCTGGCCCATCACATCAACAATGTGTTAGTCAAATATGTTAATGGGAGGCTGACAATGAAGCTTATTGCTGTTAAACCTTTCACTAGCCCGAGATGAATTTAGGCTTTAAGAAGTCTTAATCTGAAGAGAGAAGTTGTGCTGCATTATTGCATTTATGTTGAATTATACCCCCTAATTTCGAACTTAGATTTTGTTAAACATGAATCATTGTATAGTCGCGATTCCTTGCCTTATTACAGAATGTGAATCTATGATTTGTTTTTAACAAATTCGAGCCCACTTGAAGCTTCGTGAAAGGAGCTCATTTGCTCTGTCTCCTTCTGTTGTGAGAATGTATATTTAAGGGAAATCATAAGAAGAATATCTTTTTTCTCGAATATTCCTAATGCTCAAGAGAAGTGCATGGTTAAAGCTGGTTATTACTGGAATATTACTTTCTGAACATGGTTTCATTGTAAAATGCTTGAAGACTTAAATTAACCAATCATATTAAGTATTAACCACACAAAAATGATGCTCAACAAATGGAATGATAATCTAGTACTGAGAACTTGTTGCTTTCACTATAAACTTATTGATGAATAGAGCCGTTAGTTAATTAACATATCTTATATGCATGTAGGTATTATAGGATCTAACTTTGGTTACTAAAATCAGTTGGCATTGAGCCTTTTGACATGTTATATTTACATGATATCTGAATTATCAGTCCTCCTGCATCCCTGCAGAACAATATTCCTGTTTTCTGCCCTAGCTTAACAGATGGTTCGCTGGGTGACATGTTGTACTTCCACTCATACAAGAACCCTGGTCTGGTGATCGACATTGTGCAAGGTAGCATACATCCCATAACATCTTGTGCTAATTTACCATCTCTAGGATGATTGAGAGTGCCTGCTGTATGAACAGATATTAGAGCAATGAACGGTGAGGCTGTCCATGCTTGCCCGAGGAAGACTGGTATGATAATACTTGGAGGAGGGCTGCCCAAGCATCATATTTGCAATGCGAATATGATGCGCAATGGCGCTGATTTTGCAGTGTTTATTAACACTGCACAAGAGTTTGACGGGAGTGATTCAGGTGCCCGTCCTGATGAAGCTGTGTCCTGGGGCAAAATTCGAGGTTCTGCCAAGACTGTGAAGGTTTGACGATTCACTTTTTTGGCTATATGGGTTGAAGTGATTCATTGATTCCTTAGTTTTTAGGTTTGCTTCGAAGCAATGTCTTTCACTTATAATTTCCAATTGCATTGGTGTTTTAAATACTGGCTTGTTAAAGTTAAAATGTTCGCTGTAGGCTCTAATTCTTGCCTGCGTTGGTTCTTTATCCAAGCAGGTGCATTGTGATGCAACCATTGCCTTTCCTCTCCTGGTAGCGGAAACATTTGCTGCCCAGGCAAAGAGATCTGCTGAGACAAGTTCTTGATTAAGATTTTTGGCCGCCTGCAGTTCCATAGCCCCAATCCAACCAGATAGATTAAGAAAACCTATTTGACAGATATAAACTTACGTTTATTTATTATGCAGGATTTAATGGAATACCATTTTTTTGTGAGAAATAGTTGGCATCATGTGTTTGTGGCTTCATCGAGTGAAAATTAATTTTTGTTCCTTTTAACTTGTTGGCTTTGTCATATGCTCTGCATCTGAGAAGCAATCTGTTACCCAAGAATTATAGGATAAAAAATAAATAGAAAAACAAGGAAACAGAAGAACAACATTGATGTATGTATGACAGTATCTATTGGAATAGCTGAGAGATGAAAGTTATGTGAGATCATAACACATACGAGGGATTTTTGTTTTTTCATACTTCATAAAATATTTAGCACAGACATTTTGAAATATTAATACAGATGATATTCTTTGAAATTTTCCACGGAATTAGTGTGAATCAGGCCCTACCTACCATTGAATTCTACAAATATTACTTCTTCTTCCCTTTGTTGGTTACAGAAACACGAGGTTTCCAACCCATAAAAATGCCAGAACACGTTCCACCTGCAGCGTCTGGATTTGTTCATATGATGAGAACTTGAAAGGCATGGATTATAACACCTACAGTTCATCTGATTAGAAGTACAGTTTGGACTATAATTCATTCAGATCTCTTAGGCCCTTGTAATGTTCTCTCGACAGCGATAAAAGAACACCTTTCTTTTTTATCAGTACAAACTAAGAATAAAACACGAAAATTAGGAACGTGAAACGAAAAATCAACACACATTTCCCTGGTTCAAGCTCTGCAATTTGCCTCACCTGTCCAAACCATGGTGTTTGTTTCTACCCCACATCATGTCCAGGGAATTGGAAAGGAATTGCTTCTCTATTACTTGACAGATGACACCTCCAAAATTATAAGTAAACTTAGCTACAATCTCCTGCACTTTATTCAAGATCTAACAAGAGTTCACTACATTTGAAACACTCTCACTAAGTGCAAAACCAGAAAACTTCATCTTACTTGCATTAAAACACCACAGTGCCTACAATCACAACGTGCACGCTCGGAATCCTTTATAGACGTCGACAGATGGTAATCCCATCACCTAGAGGAACTTGAGATATTTCCACTCGACTATCGGCTGCCAGACACTTGTTAAACTTGATTGCAGCATTCCTCATTTCTAACCATCTCCCAGGAACAGAATCCTCAGGCATTGCAACAAATCCTCCCCACAGTGTGTTGTCATACACAACTATGCCGCCCGGTTTCAAAAGTGCCATCAACTTCTCGTGGTAATTCGCATAATTAGGCTTATCGGCATCCACAAAAGCAAAGTCAAAAGTTTCTTGATTATCAGGCTGTTTCAGGAAACACAGATATGAGGTAAATTGTGATAACAATGCTATTTTATATGACCTTTTTTGCCGGTTAGAAAAGGTATTTTGGAGGTTAAGATCATAAAACAAGTTAATAACATGTAGGTACCGTTAAAAATGTGGATCTCCTAAGAATAGTCGAGGAACAAAGTGAGGAGGGAAAATAAATCTCAAGTGACTGATTCTTACATGTTCCAATAATTTATCAAGAACTGGAAGAGCCTCAGACTCGATAAAATTGATCTTGTGCTCGACCCCAGCTTTTGCAATAATAGGCAGTCCGATGTCGTAGGCACTCCTATTGGGGTCTATGGCTGTAATCTGCGGCAAACAACACATTTTGATTGAAAAAAATTACAGCTTCTCAGCTAAAAATATTTATATGAAGAAACTTTGACAAGAGCAGCATTAACCTTTCCATCGTCAGGAATTGTAAGAGCAGTTAGGAGCAGGGAATATCCAGTAAATACTCCAAGTTCCATCGTCTTTTTCGCATTTACCAGCTTTAAGAGCAAGGCCATCAGCTGACCAGCATCAGGAGCTGTACTCATGAAGCCCCTGGTAAAGAGAAAGAGCAAAAGTTACAATTCTGAATAAGAATTGTGCATGAGCCAGAATTCATAGTTTTGGGGGTAAGGTAAATACTTTGGTTCATGGGGAGAACAATTGCAAACTTTAAAGGGGAATTTTTTGAATATGTCATTTAATTTACATACAAAGTGAGAGGAAAACCGTGCAAGCAAGCCCTTACTGAACGCCCCATCACTTAGTTTAAAAATGTGTACGAACATCCATAGTTAATCCAAATTTACAAGGAGCAAGATTTAGATATAGAAAGCAATTACATTGGTAGATTTGAAGTGACAGCCCTTAGCTCCTTGAGAGGTTCTGCTTCACGAGGATACACGCTAGTCTCCAGTATATACTTCCTCACACAAACAGGATACACACACACATATATAAATATAGTGATTAATTATATTTGCCTTCAAGAAAACAATAATACTAAACACAATCTTTTTATTTTAACAAGGATGTATATGAAAGAATACATGGTACAAATCTGTGGTTTGCAACAATCCTGTCCCAGTAATGCTGCTACCCTTCCCTTTCTCTGCCATCACTCTCTTTACTGATACTAACTGGAAGGGAAAAAAAGAAGTAAAACATTGAAGCAAAACCTTAGTTTTTATACATACACGAATTCATGTAAGCTCCAATACACATACATATACAGGGGTGGAGCTAAAAATTTTAGATTTAGGGAACGAGATAGATTCACATGGAGGGCAATTCAGGAATTTGAATCGGCCAAAATTTTGAATTCCAACATATAAAATTTGAGATTTTAAATAAATAAAGGAACAAACTGCCACGTCTAGACCCCTACTCACTTCGGCTCTATTTATATATACATGTATATAAATATTTATACTGGCGGAGTGGCTCGAACAACATATAGTCAAATGGGGCTTCAAGAAATTGCAATCAAACAACTTTTTTTCAAAAAAAGAAGAAGATCATCATAGAAAAATGCATACATTAAATTTAAAAACATAAACATGCATAAGAGGGGACACACACACACACACACACACTGTGAGAGGGGTTTTATACCTAGTGCGTCTAGTGTGAGGAAAGGTGGTTTGTAATGTGTTGCAAAGCTTAGAGTGGTGGCATGCAGTGGTGGCTTTTTATAATGGAGTGAATGAGTATTCTTGAAAATGCATGTGATGAATTCTTGTTCTACCTAACAGTCTAGAGTCTACACTGAAAACTTTGGGAAGAACATTAGCAATATCCAAAAGGGCATATTATCTCGTGTTATAATAAAGACGTATAATTCCTTTGTGTTTTTAAAAACATACTAGCATTTTTACATGTGGAGGTTGTCAATGTGTTAGTTATACATGCCCATTATGAGACTGGTTTTACATATATATATATATATATATATATATATATAGTATTTTGCCTATTTTCTAGTTATTTTCTAGCTTAAGTGGCAAAATTATCCTATCCCTCAACATATATACTTATTACAAGCCCCATATATTTAGGCTTGAAATTCTAAAATTAAAGCCAAAAAGTAAAACCTAAAATAAACAAATACTTCTCCTACCCCCATTTAATTCGTTCTTCACATGTTAAATAGCTATCAAAATTCATAATTGTAACGAACTATTTCTTTTCTTTAAAGTTTGTCATTGCAATAAACATGAATAAATGTAACCTATACACACACACACACACACACACAAAAACATATTGAAAAATATTCTTGTGAGGAATTATTTAATCACACAATTTTCTTCACAACTATTTTCTTCACACAATTATTGATGAAAATTTCAAGAGGAAGTTCTTTCATTTCTTTTAAAAATGAAACTTCATGCTACGCTTTCAACTCAGAACTTGAACATTTTTAAACTAAAATTGAATCAAATATCCTTTTTAAGAAAAATCCATATGGTAGCCAACCTAAAATTATCATTTTAGTGAAATATATCAATGTTTAGAAACATTAGGGAAAAGTATGCTATGTTATTAAAAACATAGACTATGTATATCTTTTCTGAATAACACAGTAAATAATATTGCTCGTTCCCAAAAAACTCGTGGAGGTGATGTTATTTATCCTATCTACGTTGTTGTCTACCACAACGGTTATTAATGGCAGTAACTACCGAGAAGTTGAAGGAGTCAAACATTTATTGGAAGCAAAATCCATGTCGACCTATTTTAAGGCGACGAATGATGAGTCTGTCTCTTACACGTACTTCCGTTATTCCATATTTGCTTATTACTGATCATTTTTAATGAACCCATTTTTTTTTAATTTCTCTGGAATCACATGGATGCATGAATATCTAGTTTCTGTTCTTCCTTGTTGAATGGAATTCTGTATTAATTATAGTCAAGAAAGATACTATTAAAACGAATCCCGAAATATCAAGATGATGAGAAAACAAATTAACTGGAGAAAAATAAGAAGTGCTACCATAATTACTATTATAGAAATTTTTACATTTTTGAAACAGAAATTTGAGATAGGGGTCATCGGTGGTGTTGGTACATCAAAATGGATGTTTGGATTATGCTTTAGTGGTGTAATTTTCAAGAGGTTTCAATGAACCATCACCTCTAGTTTGCCTATAATTTATAAAGCCCCAAACTTCAACTATTAATCAAATGTACTTTACTAAGAAAATGAACAGAATCATATAGAAAATTTAAATGCAACATTACAAACATGCACATCTTAAAAAGATGCATGAAAACTTTTTTCTTTGCATTGGATAAATACAAAAAAATCCATAAAAAAAAATCAAAACGTTGTTGTAAGTAGTCACTTTTTGTTAGGACAAAGATGTAACATCCACCATAGCACAATATGTTCGTATCATGCAAGAACTTGGGGGTCTCAACCAACTAGGTAAAAATCGAGGGAAAGTCATCAGATAAGAAAAACCTCAAGAAAGGTGGATGACAAGGGTTGAAACTTCACTACCGAGGTGGATGGTAATTTTCCATTAATCCACTAACCCAATCCGTTCAACCATGTTTCTAAATTAAAGTAAGAACATAGTAATGAAAAACATAATTAATGATGTATAATAATTCAATTCTTCAACAAAATAAATAAAAGCACATCAATTATATAATACTATCACTTAAAAAATGACAAATTCAATGCATAAGTTAAAATGATCAGCAAATTTGAAAGTCTAAAATGCAGTTAAGTGTTGAACAAAATTTAATAATTCCAAATCCTCGACTCTATTGGAGAAAGTAATGGATAATCATAATTGTTCACATTTTTAACATAAAAAAGATTAAGTTATGAAATTATATTTAATTAAGCAATTTACGTGTGTGCACATTTGGGCTGCTTACTTGCACACTTTACAATATATGAACTAATTGATGAAATAATTAGTCTGACTTATGATTGATTGATGCAGCTAATACAAGCAATCATTTTTCATAATCGCCCCATACACAAAATTTGTGCAGATGAACAAATCAATACATGGAAAAAACAAAACATAGTGCCATAAACATATTAATTTAACGAAAAATTATCAATAAGCAGTAAATATAACTAAAATGTTTACTCTTTCTTGAACCCAGCTCCTATTCATGCCGAATGGGTCCAAAATGAACAAACCAATGTTACCAAGTTACAAGGAGATCTCCAATTAGTATGTCCAAGAAAAATGTCTGAATCAAATCAATCTGGCTCTGTTTACAAGTCACATCAGTGCCGGAAATATAGTAGTTCTCATGCAAAACCGCTATATGTCAATAAATTTAACTTAACATGACACTCGAATCTGAAAAATACGCATCTTTTGCCCGAAAACAGATATCGGGCACCGTTATAATCAGAAAAATATCCGTAACTATGACTTTCAACGTCTTACCAAGCAGTGTGCATGAAAGAATAGCATGTATCGAAATAATGTGATACCATAACTTTCAAGAACGATTCATCCGAAGAGATTGTATTAGCGCATCATAATCAGGAAGCTTTGGATGAACGTGACTAGCTTTTTTGGTACCATCATCTTTATTTGAAGAAGTCTTGTTCGATGCTGTGTTTGGATTTTCATTGCCAATCGGTACCTCTGACTTTTGCTGGGGGCTTGACGGCTCTTCTACTGCAGGCGACTTCTGAGAGATCTTAGACTCTTGCATTGTCGTGGAAGTTGCTTTTCCTGAGTTTGATTTCTCTGGAGTTCCCCACAAACTTGATTTAGGAGGTTTAGAAGCCACTTTTGCTGGGGTAGGCTGCTCAGAATTTCCCAACTGACTAGAGTTCCTCCTTAAGGACTGAGATTCTTGTTGTTGAGTAACAGGAGAGTAGGAGGTTGAAGGTTTTCTTCCCAGGTTAGCATCAGAATCATGTGCTTCAGACCTAACCCATATTTTAGACTCCTTATTTACAGAAGTTGCTTTTCCAGAGTTGGGCTGCTCTGGAGGTCCCCAGAAATTTGATTTAGCAGGCATAGAAGCCACTCCTGCTGAGATAGGTTGCTCGTAATTTTCCCATTTATCTGAGTTCCTCCTTGGAGACTCGGATTTTTTTGGAGTCTCAGAGTTGTAGGAGGTTGTGGGTTTTCTATCCATGCCAGCATCAGAATCAAGTGCTTCAGATTTAAGACGCATCTTCGAATAAGAATTCATCCCGGAACTAGAAGGCAAAGCTTTTGTTCTTCGAGAAATCCCACTTCGCAGATGACTTTTCCTAGTAAGGGACTCCTTTGGAGAATCCTCATCCAAATCGCTGCTATCAGAACCAAAAATTGAATTTGAAACTCCTAAACTTGACTTTGTTTTAACTTCCTTTACAGCACTAAGAGCCTGTTTGTGACCAGAACTCTTTTGTAAAGATTTTTCTTCCTCAGAACTGTCACTATCTGATTCATAGTGCAGATCTGGTGTCCTTGGGCTTTTCTTATGATCCAGCATTGTGCCTATCTCGGGACGCTCAACAGGAGGGGGAGGAGTGGTGGATCTTGTAATCGTGGCAGTAGTCTCAGCTTCTTTCTTGACAGATGATGACACATCCAATCGATTCTTCAAGAAAGGCAGATGGTTATGACCCTTATGGCGAAAACCACCAGTAAGTTTTTCAAAGTTCAGCCTCTCCCCACTTTCAGGACTGAATTCATTGCCAATTTTCTTCGACTCCATCTGAGACTCTTTAGGTCCCAGTGGTGGCTGCTCAGCAGATGGCTTGACAAGACTTAACTTTTCTGGAGAATCTGCATCAAAAATGTTAACTCGGTTTCTTTCCCAGTGCATTTCCTCAGAGGAATTCAATTCATCATCCGAGGAATGTGACAACGTTTTACTGTCAAATACTGAATATTCTTCGTCCTTAAACGGTGATCCAACTGATTGCCTGGTTTTATCCCTAAATTGTGATCCAACTGATTGTCCGCTTTCATTCTGTTTATGTAGAAGATCTCTAGAATCATCCACCTTATTGTGCCTAGTATTCATGTCCTCATCGCTCTCAGAAGTTGGTCCGTCGGAATCATCAAATGTCACTGGCGCATAATTATCGAGTTCTGAATCATCTCTCAATGTCATGTTTTCGGAAAAATCAGGGGATGATTTCTCTCTAGTGAAAAATAATGGTGGGGTAGACTTCACTATTTTGCTTGAGCTAGATCTAGGACTCCAAGAATCTGTGTTTATTGACAGCCGCTCTGGTGATTTTTGGCCTAATGATGACAAATGAAATTCTAAGTCCTGCTCATCATATGTAGGGCCCTTATCAAACCCATGATCATCAATATCTGAATCAGATTTGTCAAAAACTACAGCAGCAGATTCATGGGAGCTTGTCTGGGGGGCTTCTCCATAAATGTCTCTCTTACCAATACCCACAAAAGGATCCTTACCAGCATCATTTTCAAACTTTTGGTACTCAGAGTTTGAAAATACATTCACATCATCAGAAATGCTAGATTGAGAACAAGAAGAGCTTACACTGTGCTGTTTCCCAATCCTTTCTTCTCTGAGACTCTCAGCTTTCTCTGGCCAGTCGTTTGCAGTTTCACTGAAAGACTGTTTCTTCATACTCATTTCATCTTCAGATACCTCCTTGAAGGAGTTCTTCCGAGAATACTCATCTACAACTGGCACACCATGATCCAAATAGTCATCATCAGCTGAAGCTTTAGATTTTAAAGAAGCTGATTGACTAAATTCCTGTGAACCACCACCACCACCATCCTCCTCGAATTTCGTAGCTGTCTTCAGATCATTAGGTTTAATCCCATCAATTTGCTCATTCTGTAACCTAGTCCGTTCAGAAGAGGATCTGTCGACGGATGCTTCAGAAAATATTTTACAGGAAAAATTTGAGTTCAGGTGCGTTTCAGGTCCTTCATCTTTTAAAATATCAACATCTGACATACGTGATTCTGTAGAATACTGCCTCAAAATCCTACCATGGCTTGAAAGTTCTGCAGCAGCTCTAGCAGCAATACTTGCTCGTTCTGCTGACTCAGCAGCTGCCTGTGCCGCAGAGGTAGCATCCTTGAATTCCATATTCCACCTGTGTCTATCCCGGGGGCTGGTATTGCTATCTCCTTGTGCCCTCCCGTTACCCAATGCTGGAAAAACAAATAATAAGCAATAAAGCGCTAGAGAAGAAATAACAATCCACAATGGAGTCAGTAGTTCCTATTCAATTGACTATATTATATACACCTGGAGGCCTTGCTTCAGGTTGGAATGTTGTGCTGACACCAGAAGTTTGGGCAGAAACGAGCTTTTCTGCTCTCACTGAGGTTCTAGCATCCTGCTGGGAAAAGTTCAATGGTGAACTATGCATGTTGTTGTTGCTTGGGGGAGCTTGGACTTGTGCAGCTTCGAAATGAGGAGGTTCAGCATACAGTTCACTCTCCTTCCCGAAGGAACTTGGTCCACTCTGATAAAATTGAACAAATTAACAAGTTTATATCAAAATGCTTGCAAATGTTCTTCCACATAATAGTGCACCACAAAACTATACGTAGAATAACCGGAGCAACTAAACCCTACCAGCAAGTCATTGGGAGGTATGGAGTCTTTCTCTTCAAATGAATTGAGATCCCATTTAACATTGTGCTCCTCTGCTATTGCACTCAAAATTTTAATTTTGGTCTGTCCATCAGGTGCCGTAGCAGATAACTTCTCAACCAACTGCAATAGCATAACAAGAGACAATTAAAGATTTATGCCACTGAATAAAACCCAATGCACAGTCACTTTCCTTGCATGTTAATTTCAAGTGCTAAATAAAATAAATAAGCTTCCAAACATACCATGCGGCCTACACCGCACTGTGGACGAAGTTCTATGGCTGCAGTAGTGAAATCTTTTCCATATTTTGCCGTAAAATGCTTCCTTACATCTAGAAGTTCAGGTACATCTCCACATCTTGGAGCTGCAAATACTACACTTGCAATTGCTTCCTTCAGGTCAATGGGGCAATTCCTACAGAGATAATTGGAAAACAGAAAAAATATGACGCTTTAGAAACAGTCTGAGGCATTATATTCAGTTCGATATTACATGCAAACTAAAATCAGAAGACGTAAATCCACTTTGCCTCCTATATGATCTTCGCTTTCATTTTTCTTAGTGCATGTGCTCACTGGTAGAGTTTAGTCTAAGCAATAAATTGAATATTGTAGATGCAAAGAAAATTATGCCAACTTGAAAAAACAGAGATTTTTGAGAATTCTACAGGGCATAGTATACATACTTTTGTGACTCAATAATTGGCAGACGTGCAACAATAAGTTCACAGTATATCTCGAGAAGATCATATGCGGCCATCATCTTCTCTTCCCTAATCACATGTTCAACCTGAAAATTTATAAGATAGGAATAAAAGGATAAGAGTAATGATGGAATACAAGTGATAACCAGAGCACAAGAGGAAATCAATGGTTCCAAATTGGCATAAGATGAAGAAATCAAAAGCACACGTGAAATATACGAGATTGAGTTTCATCAGACTCTATTTTTAGCTTTTCTCCATGTTCGACGAATAAATTAAGAACCAAATCATTATTTCTGTCATAGAACAATTGCAGCTACAACGACTTTGGCCTGAGCAAAAATAATTGCAAGTAGCAAGACCCCAAGTTATAAACCCTGACCATGTGCATGCACAAATATCACAAACAGAAATCAAGTTATTCTCAAAAGATACAGCAATAACATATAAATTGGACTGCAAATCATGCTTTTACTGAAAAAGTGATATGCCGGTGACATGCGCAAGCATTTCTAGGAAGATTATTTTCCTATTTCAACACAGCTAAAGCAATGTGAAAAGAAAAATAAGTCTAGTGTATATTGGCTATGAGGAAGTACAACAGACTCCATATGACCAACTGTATCACAGTCCAAAAATGATGCTAACTTATTTGGCAGGTAATAATAAACTTCCATTTATCTGAATGGAAGGTAAAAGTCAAAACACACCAAAAAAAACAATAAAATCCAGGTAATGACATACTCTTGACAAAATAAAATTTTTGACTGTAAATCACATGCCAACGAGGTTTTAGAAGTAGACAATCTATTAAATCAATTATAGTTCAAGAGATTCAGCTCTAGGTTGTCCAGAACTTCCATTGCATAACACAAGAACATAAACCATGCACATCCAACATCTGAGGGAAGCGGCTAGAGCAACTGCCAGTGCATTGGAAAATACGCTTGTTATGCAGAAAATTGCATTTGGATGTGTGCACATTAACTTTCATCAAGCCCTTTTCGTATCTCTCATGAAATAATGCTTCACACACAACCAAACAAGTCCCAAAATAAACCATAAATAAAATTTTCAGACAAATTTTCCACATCCGTCTTCACTAAATCAATTCTACAATTCTACAATTGCCTTTGATAACCCAAATAAATATTTGTTGATCTAAACTTCTTGCCTCCTAACTCTGTGGTCCATCAACTGCATCCACAGTTCCACCAAAAGCTCTCCCCTCCCCCACCAGTATCTATGCCACTTCACAAATGTGTTCTGCTTTAATTGTAAGCTGCTCTGATAATTAGAATATGAGGCAAACACAACACACACATATGATCTGAGTTTTGTCTATCAATGTCCTGAATTTGCCTAAAAATATAGTAATATCAGTATACAAAAATGAATAAATAGCATATTTCTTTGCTTTACATAGACAAATTAGCACACAAAACAAGCAGACAACCAAATCAAAGGAAACATCAATAAAAAATGCTTTTTATGTGCTTTGAGCCTTTTATTTCGGAAGCATAAGAAATCACTGAAAGTTTCCAAACTCAACTGATTATCAATCCTTATCTCAACATGACCTCTTCACAATACTAATCTGGAGAAATTATCTTTTCAAATCTTCAGAGTTCAAAGTAGTGCACTAAGAAAAATATCATCATCTGAAAGCATTCAAGAAAGGGCATTACCTTGTGTGTCTAGTTAATTCATTGTGTTATTAACACAAAAAGAAGACTTACATTCAGATTCCTGAGGCAACATTTGGTAATCATGGTTTACTAGATTCTCATACTAATCCTTATTGTGGTTATAGCTTCTTACACAGACTTCATAGAATTAGTTTGTTGAATTTTAACTCACTTCCTTTCTAAAATCTCCAATAATACATCTCTAAAACCACATTACGTGCTTTTTATAAGTCAATATAAACCAGAAGAAGATGTTTTTAATCCCCCATTACTCCATTAGTGTTCTTATCAAATGAACTGATTCTTAGCTACGCTTCCATTTAAATCAAAAGTAATTTTCTGAAAGAGTCATTCTAAGCTTAAGTTTCCTCCAAACCCCTCTCCCCCAAAACATTGGCTGGGACTCATGGTAATGCATGACAGCAATATGATATTCAATCAAAATATTCACAGCACATGGTTATCCCTAAACAATATTGGTCAAAGATTTTAGATAATGCATTAAATCCAGGAATTCATCCATCTTAACATGTCCATTTCACATTGCAAATCAAGATCAGAAAACAAAGTTATACTCAACAAACAAATTAAAAGTCATCCATCTTAACATGTCCAGTTCACATTCTAAGTAATATAGGTTATTACTCGAATTCGAGCAGTCCGATCCTGGCCAGACTCAAGCAACTGTGCAATTTCCCTCTTCATCTGCTTCACTTGCACCTCTTTCTTGTTCCTCAATAGCTTCAACCTTGAACCCGCCAGCCTCAGCGACGTCTTGCTGCATCAAATACAATATCCAACATTAACATATTTTAAAAACACAAAATCAACAACAATACACGTACAGACAGAAAACACGGTATCATAGTAGATAGAATTAAGTCATTAACTAAAGCATATTACAACACTAAACCACCCACATACTTCGAAATACCAAAATCATAAAAGCAAAGAGACACACACACACACACACACACACACACACACACACACACACATATATATATATATATATATATATATATATTCACAGAAATTTAGCGTGAAAGTATTTGAATGTCTGAAGAATTGAGGATGATCTACCATTTGGCAGGATTGAAGCTCCTGGAAAGCATGTCCTTCGAGTTCTGCAGAAACTTCGATTTCTTCATCTTCTGGAAATTGCAATCACTAATGCTAATTTTTGTAGCTATTTACCGACAAGAATCTATATGAATTATTGAAAATTTTCGATTCGGACAGTTTCGAATTTTGCCTTAGGATTGAATATGTTGACCGAGGATCCGAGATTTATTAGAGAGAAACAGAAATTTGGAGAGAATTTTCTGCTGAGAAGCAGAGAAGCATCGGAAATTGTCTCGGTCGTTATTAAATTTCTTCTTTTGGTTGAAGATGGAAATTGTAATAATGTAAAATTCGAATTTCCAGGTTGGGAAAATAATTAAAATAAATTGACTTTTCGTACTCCGACCCAATTGCCCTTTCAATAATTAAAATAAATTGACTTTTTCTAATCTGACTGAACTGCCCTTTCATTGTCTTATTAAACTGAAAAAAGTAGTATGTACTCATTAGAGTAAATTGTATAATGAAATACAAAAAAAAAAAAAAAGAATTATGTGGAGAAAGATGGTAAAGAAGTGCACTCTCTATGGCTATAATACAGGTTTATTAGTATTTTGTACCATTGACTTTAAAAAAAATTAAATAGGATATACTTTAGATATATTTTATGCACAAAATGTATATACATAGAAAATAAAAGTTATTTCACAAAATTGTATTTCGACTGATAATGGGATCGAAGTATAATATAAATACAATTGAGGAAACAAGATTATTTCTTTCAAAGTTGAGAGTAAGTTTGCGTTAGATTTGAGTCCTGTTGATTATTATAGCAAAATTGAAGAATTTGGTTTTTAAGTTCGAGACAAGCATCCTTACATATAGAGTAGATTTTGATTCAAATATTATCAAATTTATTTTATTTATATAATTTTTTTATCTTATTATTCATTATAATTTATTTATTATCGATGGATATAATGGTGTGCTGATTAAGATTCTTACATTATTATTAATATTCTTATATAATAATATGATTACTATTTTTTTTTTTTTTGAAAACAAAGAGAATAGATTTAACCTAACAAGTATTGCAATTCACAAGACACAAGAAATTAAAATTGAGAAGATTTGAAGAAAACTTTATAGTGAACAAACATATAGATAACCCTAAATATTTTTTATATATCAAATAATTTCAAGTCGTATGTTGCAGATTGTTACTACATTAGCAAACATTTTAGAAAATTATTTTCAAATATGCTTTTTCTTTTCTCCAATTCCTAATCACTCTTCTCCAAGCAAAACCTCCATGACTTTTACACAGACATTTTAAAAAAATTAAAAAAAAAAACAGAATTATAAATGAAAAAGATGACCAACAAAGAAGCAAACTCATGTTCCCGTATCCACATGGACTGCGCGTTTGGTCTTTACAACGTCCAAATTTATGAACTTGTTGAGGCGAATTAGAGAATGATTGGAAGTCGTTTCCTTGTTTGATATAATTAGAAAGTGGGGAGGAGGGAGGCGAATTAGGGAATGATTGGAAGTCGTTTCCTTGTTTGATATAATTAAAAAGTGGGGAGGAGGGGGGGGGGGGGGGGGGAAGGAATATGGAAAATTCAATCAAATCCTTACATAAAACAAATTCATTCCCTCTAGATTTGAAGTTGGAGTAAGGACCCGACTCGAATATGTAAAAAATTAGTAAAAATATGAGCTTTTTTTATTCTCATATATCCAAATAGATGTCATGGAACGAGCCATTGAAAGTAATTTGTTTTCCCTTCTTTCCTTTTCTATGATATTATATATATATTGCAATATATATTTTAGTACATGTGACATAAAGTATGATTTGTTATTGAAATTTTTTAAATTCCACTGCGATTTGTTTCCCTGGACCGCGCATACCCAACTTAAAATCTCTCTCAACAACATCATTTTGCTAAGAAGTTTTAAGTGCTAAGAGTAAGTACAAAATCTCATGATCTAGCATAGTCCTTGAACTCAATATTAATATACTCGCCCCTTCGACATGATCTTAGAGAATTTAAGAATTTACCTAATTGTCTTTTGGCCTCTGCTTGGAATTCTTTAAACTTTCAAAAAGTTTCAAATTTCTTTTGCATTAGGTAAATGAAACCATATCTTGAGTAATTGCCAATACATGTGATGAAATATTCATAACTACCTCTAGCTTATATGGTTATTGAATCACAAAAAGTTTCAAATTTTTTTTGCATTAGGTAAATGAAACCATATATTGAGCAATTGCCAATACATGTGATGAAATATTCATAACTATCTCTATCTTATATGGTTATTGTACCACAAATATCAGTATGTATAAGCTCAAGTGGTTATTTAGCCCTATTGCCTTATTATAATTGAATTATATTATTTATGTGATTGATATACAATAAAAAAAATTATTATTCACAAAGTTAATATCAATATATTTGTCTTGTTGTTCACCAAACTCAATTTGTGCAAGAACTTTCTACAGTATAGTACCATACATTCCTTAATCACTCATTGCATTAAACAAATCTGACAATAACTTGTTATTGCAATACGATGTAATTGTTGTTTTCATCATAGCAATGACCTAAACATTATTATTATTATTATTGTTATTGTTAATGTAAACTGCTTGTAGAAGCCGTGTCAGGGAGGGAGGGTGGCTCGGGAATTGACCCATAACGTGCAACATGCTAAAGTCAACTGTCAACCAATTATTTGTACTAATAGTCTTCTGCATTCCGCGTGAGTGGCACTCGGAAAAATTTGCGGAAGTTGGAAAAACATAGATATATACAAAGAATAAATCTGTACAAAGTGAACATTTCGGGGAATTCGTGTAGTTTAACAAGTTTCGTTCTGATCCCGACAAACACCCAATTTTCACTGTATTTACGTCGCACCGCGTGGACTTCAAAAAAGAAATTCCACTAGAAAATAAAATAAACCCATTTTTGGAGTCATTTTCTGTAGGTGCAATGCATCCAATTCATCGGATGAATGCCCTGTGGATGCTAGCCACCATCCATCCTCCTATGAGTCTATGGCTCTCATCCATCCTTCTATGAGTGTTTTCCACCTTAGAATGACCTGTGGTAGTGAGAGATACAATTCCATGATCCACTTTTGGAAAACCTCAGGGTTGAATGGATAATTGTTCCAACAGAGAAGCATACACTGATGCACATACACAACCAAAATGATAAAGTTGAACAAAATACCATAAGATAGAAAACACATAGAAGCAAATCCTTTCAGCCAAGAATCTGAATTCATGTTTCTTTTCCAGCAATTGGCAAAACCTATCAAGGACAGAAGGCTCGTTTCCATCAAAAGTAACACGCTAGGTTCTGGGCAATTGAATACTTTTAACTGGAATTACCTACGCTGGCTTCCATAAATTTTGTGCTGAGAGAGTTGGAAGGATTTGTCCTCCAGTTTCAAAACTTTCAAAACTTACATGAACTTTTAGAATCAACAACTGATACATGAATTGTCATAATCCACATTCAAATGTCATAGAAAATCAACATTTTTGGGATATCCATAGCACACAACAGCAGTGGCTGTTACAACGAAATGAGATTGAAACGCAAAAAATGTCAGTTAGCAAGTACCTGTCACCAAGATCCATAGAAATTTTTTTATCTTTTCAGAGGGAAAATGTCATGATGATACTTTAAGCCTTAAACAGGAACAGGAGGCGGAGAGATTGAAGCAAATTGACATCTCTCTGAAGGCAATCTCCACATTCCAGAATGGTAATTTCCTAGGGGACAAACTTTCCAACCAATTCACCAGATTTTTCCCTTAATGGTGTCCTAAATTCAACTAACTTATTAAAGTTCAATCTTTGGGCCACCCAACTGACTAAACAAAATTGCCATATCCATTCCCTGTACCATTGTAGGCACTGTTGTATCATATGTACAGCTCTTAGAAAACCCTTCCTTCCCTGATTTATGTACTTTCTTTATGCACCTTTTGAACTTCTCATGGCATTTAATGTTGGTCATACCTGAAAATATTCAAATCAATCAAGTCAGTCAATATTTAAGCAAAGATGTAAGTATATGTAAACAAATAAACCAAGTCATCTCTAGGACAAGTTTTACATGGAAAGGTCCAAAAAGGAAAAGATTAATTCAACAAAGGTGAAGAAGATCAATAGCATACACGAATTAAAATACAATGAACAACTCAAGGTACGTTAAAAGTGCAAAGCAATGTAAGTAAACATCTCAGGGGTTAGTTAGTATCATGCTCGAGACCCATGAGGCAGTGGGTCACAAGAATTACCTCTGGATCCAGAATGCAACATTAATTAAGCCCACTAGCCCCCACGGCACAACTTGGCAACACAAGCCTTTTGACCCCTCATCATAAATGTGTTCATTTTTCATCAGGCTAACAATATTGGATTCGGGTATTAGTGTTGCTTCTACTTACGAATGTGACCTTCTTGTGGTGGCATGGCAATGGCCCATTTTCTCTAGAAGGAACATATATCTACTCTTCACCATAATCCTACCATCCATTGGGTAACACGTGTTTTTGGTCATGCTTTCAAAGTCTTCTAGGTTATAATAAGTAGAGTTCTGTACTAGTTTTCCAAACAATATCTCAACTGCACTTGGAAGTCCTTGGGCAGAAAATGCCTATAAATTGATAAGGGCAACATAGTTAACTAGCTAAAAATAATATCCCTTTTATCGCAAGGCCCTTGGCCCCTTCTTTGATCATTTTTTCTTAAATCTTAGTTGAGAGGGAAAAGAGCATTAGCATTATAACACTTAAAATGTCCATATGGGCTTTACATGGGAGAAATCAAAACCTTATGTCTTTAAGAATGGGCTTCACTCAACTATAGAAGTCCATTTTGAACTAGTAAAACGTAAAATACTCCCTCCGTCCCACAAAGGATGTCTTGTATTCTATTTTTATTTGTCCAAGAATATTTAATCTATACTTTAAACATTATGCCCATCAATTAACATTTATGAAGTATAGACCATTCTTATTGTGACAAAGTGGTAAGGACAAAGATGGAGCCAAATTGGGGGATAGGGGGGTCGCCGGGGATGGGCGGGCGGGCCCCCCCCCAAAAAAAAAAAAAAAAAAAAAAAAAACTACATAAATTTTTTAAATTAGTCTAAGTTTTATATATAAAATTCTAAATTTTAAAATTTTAACCCCTTAAAAAAATAAAAAATACCTCTTTATCTACTATTTTTAAGTAAAAAAAAATTTCGCCCCACATCCCTGGGTAAGGAGTTTTACATATGGATAATACCTAACATTATAAAAATAAAACATAAATTGGCCTCACATCTGCAAGCATTCTCTCTCTCTCTCTCAAATGCAACGTCTCGAAAGACATTTTCTCAATTTAAGAAGTTAATTATGTGGTTGTTTTGTATCTTTTTTTTTCTTCATGAATTGTAGATTAATATACTTTATTTGATTTTTTTTTGTAATTTTTAATAAATGAGGCATAATTTTAGAAGAAAGTGGCGGAAAGTTGACTTTTTTTATGAGAGAATATTGTATTTGCTTTCCATTGATGCCAATTCATACACACACACACACACACACACACACACACACAATAGAATGAACCTAGTCTCCTACGATAAAGATAAATCTAACCTCTTATAATTAAGGTACAACTAACGGATTCTCTATAATAAATTTATAGCTATATAATCTCCTAAAATCAAGGTGAAGACAACCAAATATGTTTACAAAGTTATATTTTCAATTAAATAAAAGCTTTTAATAATTATCTCTATCATGTCTTTCAAGATGGAGCTCCGGGAGGAGAGTCTAATCTTGTCCCTAAGAGATAGAAATCTTGTACGTTGTAGTGGTTTGGTGAGCGAGGCAATCTACTAGTAGATGGACCGATGAAACATGGGCAACATGTAAAGCCTAAGTCTGAACTTGATTGCGAATGAAGTAGAAATCAATGGCATCATGCTTCATGTTGGAGTGAACAATACTGTTGGAGCATAAATGAAAAGCACCTGTGACCGAAGTAGCTAAACATGGAGTTCAGTCAGGAGATAACACACCAAGTTAGTTCGGCAGCTGTGGCAGCAATAGACCTATATTCGGCTTCTCTAGAAGAGCTTTTTGGAACTCCATGAAATGGGATTGCGACCAAGATGTAAGCACTGGTAGAGGAGAAATCATCCAGCCCAATTAGCATCGGAGAAGGCATGGAGTGATAATGAAGAGTTAGAATGGAGATAGCTAAACATGGAGTTCAGTCAGGAGATAACACACCAAGTTAGTTCGGCAGCTGAGGCAGCAATAGACCTATATTCGGCTTCTCTAGAAGAGCTTTTTGGAACTCCATGAAATGGGATTGCGACCAAGATGTAAGCACTGGTAGAGGAGAAATCATCCAGCCCAATTAGCATCGGAGAAGGCATGGAGTGATAATGAAGTGTTATGAAGAAGACAAATGGCATGGCCAGAAGTACCATACTGATAGCGCAAGAGGCACTTCACGATAGACCAGTAGTTTGTGGTTAGACAATGCATGTATTGAGACAGTTTGTTTACTGCAAAAGAAATATCCACTCGAGTGAGGGACAGTTACTCAAGCTACCAACAATGGCTTTATATTCAGTGGGCTTGGCGAGAGCAGAGCCAGATGCTAGTAAGTAGGGGACTGGTGAGGAGAGGAGTGAAGTGAGTACTGGTTTTGCTATCTGTCATGTTTGGTACTGACAAGGTTTAGAATGTACCCACGTTAAGACAAGAGTGCCTCGATTTTATGGGATTACTTCCACACCAAGAAAATAAACAAGGGGGCCAAGACCCTTAACAGGGAATCATTGAGCAAGCGAGGTAACAACCTGTTACTGTAATAATAATGTCCTTTTTTTGATTGGCCTCCTCCTTTCTTTAATCCGGCGTCGACCATAAGTTTGATTCCATCGCGTTCAGTTTGAGCTAGGCGATCGACAAGGAGATATATACAATAGTTACCAGTTTTGAGTACAAAGAGAGATATATCAACATGTAAGTTGTGAAAGTCGGTGGTGATCGAAAATTGGCGAAGTTCATTGTACCAGGCTCGAGGATCTTGCTTAAAGCTGTAGATGGCTTTGTGAAGTTTGCACATTTGAGTAGGATGGTCAACATCAAGAAACCCTTGTGGTTGATCCATATAGACGTCTTTAATGAGAACTAAGATGCCCTTGTAAGAAGGCATTATTGACGTCAAATTGGTGAAGATACCAATCATGATTGGCGGTAATGTTGAGAACAAGGTGTACTGTGCTAGGCTTGACTACTGGACTGAACATGTTATTGTAATCGACACCCAATTATTGGTGAATCTAGTAGGTGGTGGTGGAGTGTTGGTGGAAGATGGGCGCCATCCACGTGTGCAGGAGCCTATGTTATTGCGATGAGTTGGATTGGCTGGAAAACACTTCTGGTTAGGCTTCTTCTATTACAGATGTGCTTCAAAAGTGAGTTGTTTTTCATGAAGTTCATCAAAGGTGAGAGGTGTCACGGGCTTGAACGATATTCGCAAGGCCTTTGTAATCACTACGAAGACTATCAAGAAATTTTTCTGTGAGATCTCCAAGGTGAGCCAAAGAAAGCAAGTTCATAAGCTCAACCTCAGATGAACAGTGACACTCTGAGATCCTTTGATAAGGTTTTTGAGGTGGCCTTTGACTTGTTTGACGCATCCCCGAGATGGCTTAGCATAGGTATTAGCAAGAATCATCTATGCTTCACGCGAGGTAGTGGCTTGAGCAATAAAGGAAAACATAATAGCAGAAAGGGAGCCAATGACAGCACTGACTTTTAGTTATCTTGATGAATCCAGAAAGTGGAAGCCGGGGTTGGGTTGAGTTGTTTGATTTGTAGTGATGGTGAGGGGTGGGCAACGCTTGGTACCTTCAGTGTAACCAATGAGATCATAGCAAATGAAGAGGGTTTAAATTGGAGTTTCCATGAGATACAATTGGTGGAGGTGAGTTTAAGAGAGACTTGAGCAGAAACGTTATTTGTGATTAGTGTTTGGTGTGCATCATCTATATTTTGGTTTGTAGTATTGGAGATGACAGTGGTGGAAGAGTTTTGGGTGGTCATGGTGGCTGAATCTTTTTCTTGAGAGAAAAAAAGGCTGTGATACCATGTAATTGGGAATCGTGAGAAAGAATATTGTATTGCTCTTCATTGATGTCAATTGACATATAAATATACATAGTACAATGAACTTAGTCTCCTATGATAAAGGTAAATCTAATTAAACTCTAATTAAGGAACAAATAATGGATTCCCTATAATACATTTACAGCTAAACAATCTCCTACAATCAAGGTGAAGACAACTGAATATGTTTACAAAGAAATATTTTCAAATGGATAAAAGATTTTTTGAATTATAATCTCTATCAGACGCCGTCACAGCACCACCACCACCACCCTTCTTTTCCTCTTTCTTTCTTCTATTTTTTCTTTCATATTCCTTTTCTCGTATTTCTTCTCTTTTTTCCCTTTTTCTTATGTTTTAGCATGCCTCCATTGCTGCAGTCGTCAGAGTAATACCTAGCATCGCTATGCTATATGGATTTACAAGTCAACTTGTGAAATTTTAATGAAGATGGAATTGCTCTGGATCCAAAAGGATGTCAAATTTGATTATTAACTTGTGAGAGTAATTTCCTTACAATTTTAAGGGTTTTTTTTAGACTTTTCAGTCCAATGTCCAGTCTAGCAGCCACTATGGGTTGGTTCACAAGACCAAAAAATTTTGAATGCCTAATCCAACAAAAATGCTTTATTATGTGGGGCATCTCCTTTGAACCATGATGTCATTCAACAAAGTAAACAAAGTATTAGAGGGATAAAATAGCATATCCCGCCTAATCAAATAATGTAAACAGCCGTCGAAGTACATGATATTGTCTGGGTAAAATAATCATTATCTTTCTTCAAATCCCACATTTTATCTATTACCATTCCTTCATCCCATCCCTCACAGTAATGAGGCCTATATACAAGCTTCTTGTTGACAAAGGTTTATAAATCTACAAAGAACCTATATGCTTTTGTCAATAAGGATGTCTACCTGAATGCACGTGCTACCTTCAATTTCTAGTAAACTATTTCAATTTATGATCACCTTTAGATGATCCTGCAACATGATTATCCCTTACAATCAAGACAAATGAAAGAGAAAATCATGATTCATGGGGAAAATCATATAAAACGGGCATGACACAGAAAGAAGAACAACAACGGGAACTCTACAAAAGTGACTCTATTTAAATTTGTTCTTTAGAGCTAATTTAAGATTATACGAAAGAAATGACAAGTTGGAAAAATATTCAACAATATTATGAGTTTTTTATTGCTATATAGGAGTATATCCTCACCCAAGTTGACCAGGTTCAACTTCTCCCATTCCTTGACATTTTAGGACTATAGGTTAAACAATCAGCAAACTTAGTGGTAGCAAATCCTAGATGATACTCTATTTAGCTTTCTATATTCATTGATCAAGAGGATATGATCATGTAAGTCATCTTCAATGTGGAATTGCACAGTCCTCCCAGATGATTATACAAACAGGATCAGATTTCAAACTTTGTTTAGCAAACTTCACGACATGTGAACATGGGTTAAGAAACAATACATTCATAGCCACTTGCCAAGGAGATTGCCCTAATCTTTCCTTTTCTGCCTAAAACTCGTTAAAAAAAACAACAAAATGAAGACCTCTGAGTTGAGTGAGTACGCGTCTACCAGTGTTTTAAAAGGCAAAGGCATCGGATGAGGCATTTCTTATGTCTTGGGTCAAGGTGTATGCCTTAAGGTGTAGGGTGGAATGCCCCATGAAATTTCATAATATTTTGATTAATAATAAATACCATTAATTAATAAGCTAACAAATTACAAAACTAATAAAGGAAAGATTATGGATGAAACTTTTGAGATTCATAAATATGAAGGGTAGACATTTACGACTCTTGTAATATAATATAATTTTTTTTTATAAATATTGAAACAACGAGATAAATAAAGATAATTTTTAATAGAATGAAATTGTTTTAGTGAATTTGAACTTTAAAGAGGTTCATGATAAAAAAATTGGATATTTGAGCATTCCAAAGCTGAAAAAGGAAATTTTTAATTTACACCTCTTTTAGGCATTTGTCCAGATTTTTGTGGTTCTTTGGGTTATACACCCAAGCACATGCCAAGAATTCCCAAGCATGCACCTTAGAGAAGAAATGTATCCAAGCATAACCTTAAGGCATTTATGGCTGCCCCAAGGTGCCCGCAACAATGCGTGCCTTTAAAAACAGGTAAAATTTGAATGACACCTAAAACAACACCACATTTTTCACATTCTTCTTGTTATTACAGACAATTAAATATGAAATAGTTGTGGGCAAATAATAAGAAGTTATAAGGTTGTCAAAGGATTATCCATGGATGGTTAACTACAAATTTCTTTGATCTATTTTGGGGTCTAAGTTTCTGTAAGGCTAAAAGGAGAAATTTCTGCAGGGTACCCCGGTGTTACATGGCACCCATTGTTGGACTACTTAGAAACATCTGAACATTGATCGAGTAGGCTAAAATAGAATATTAAAGATGGATTTATAGTAGCAAAAGAAGGTATAAAATAAGGTATGAACATACAACTGAGTTGGCTAAGGTGGTACCCATCAAAATAAATTTGAGAGAATGATTCAGATGGATGGGCGCACTCAATTAAAGACGCAACATGCTTCCGCAGGTAAGGCCAACCATTGGACTAGTATTAGAGGCATACTTAGAGGAAGCGATCGACCTAAAATTACCAGCATTCGGTAATTTAGAAGGATTTGAATATTCAGGGTATAAATTTACAGAAAAACCTTGATAAGGCAGTGGTAAAAGATGATCCATACAATTGACCTCATATCAATAAAGAATAAGATTATTATGACTTTAGTTAAATTCATATTGTCTAATGATGGAACTCCAATAAGTGAAAAAATAAAATAACCTTAATAGATTCGGATATGAAAACTTCCCATTCCAACATTTTTGAGCAAGCAAAGACCATCAAAAGGAGGAAAATGACTGTTATACCCCTCACGAGAATACCTAATGTTCTTCCACTCAGATGGCTCACATATGTTAACTATCTCATGCAAAGAATTAGGTTTTAAAACCCTCCACTTTCGCATTTGAGATTAACCATTTCTAGCATCAACTTCACAAGTCATGTGTTCCCATCGCAGCAGCACCCATCAGAGGACCACTCAATCAAGCAAAATGGTGAGGAGTCAACATTTAACACCCATTCCCTTCATTAAAACCCACAAAAAATGCTGAAGCTCAATCATTTCTAGGGGATGGAAAAGCCGTATATAGTTGCTACTTTTTGAGAGCACAGAGAATTATATATTATCAGGCCAAAATAATATAAGATATAATACTGTAACATGAAAACTATTCATCCCAAATAAACCAGGCTACAACAACAGGATGCCTATTTTACAAAAAATCAGAAAACACAGGCAGATTAAAAATTTGAAGTAAACAAGTTTCTTTCTCCTCAATAGACAAGAACAAAGAAGACATTAAATCAGCTAAACACAGAAGAATCATATTAATTAACTAATTGCTCTCACCTTCCTTCAAATTGCATCATCATAAGATAAGTTCTATCTCCTACTCATATAATTGAGTTTCAATTTCATAATCACCATAATAAAAGAAAAAAATGCATCCACAAAGTAAACTTAGCGGTGAATAAATACCCTTTTTCTCGACACATTCATCGTGGATCTTGCAACAAGCATCCAGATCATCACAAGGTTTCTCCCCCGGACATCCGGTCCACCCTACTCCGCAGTACTTCCCGTACCTAATCCCAATTGCTAAAGCACACATTTCAGACGAAAAAAAAAAAATCAACTTACGCACAAAAAATAATCCACCAACGTTAAGCATTCATTGGAGAAACACTTACTATTACAGTTCTCCGCCACGCAGGTTTTGCTGCATCCGACCTGTGATCCACAGCCAACAGATTAATAAAAAGAAAAAAGAAAAAGGAAAATTTGAATTTGGATGAAAGAATGAGAAGTCAAAATGAATAATGCCTGAGAATTATTGGAGGATTCAGCAATCACAATAAAGAAGAATAAGAATGCGGCGGCGACGGCTGTCCGGTGTAGAACAACGGCTGATCGCGGCAGCATTCTCTCTCTTTCTGAGATGATATCCTAAGCCGCCTTTATCTCCTTTATTATTATTTTTTTCTTTTTTATGTATCGTCTCATGGTTTTTGGGTTCTCTTGTTTCTTATTGCAGCCACTAGAATTCAAGATATGATATTACCGAATGGCCCTCCCGAAGGTTTGGAAGTATCCCATTGGTTAGCCGGCTTTTTCGGCATTCCTCATTTTTAACGCTAGGTGGGACAAAATGGGAAAATTACATTTATCTCCCATGCCCTCATTCATAGCACCTTGATCCATTTCAATTATTTTAAAATGTGGACATGAACGTCCCTATCGATTCTGTTAGTCTACATTTGAATTGGATTGGATTGGATGGTCATTCAATCAAATCCAATTAAAATTTTAATTGGCTAAAATTATAAATCAAACACCAAAATAAAATAATCAGTTCGATATCAATTTATTTTTTAATTTTTTAATTAATTAATCTATTTTTTAAAAAAATAAAAATAAAAAATAGATAAAACTAAACATAAAATTGTAAATGTATTTTTTTATGTATTATTTTATAGTTTAGGTGAGTAGAAAAATAAAGAAAATAGTATAAAATAAATAATAAGTATTAAAAAATATATAAATATACAAAAATTAAAATTCAATTTTTTATTTCATAAACTAAAAATCAAAATCAAACTATATTAAAAATTTAACAATTTAAAAATTAAAAATCAAACCGAAATTTTTTATTTGGTTTGGGCCAGTTAACGGAATTGTGAGCATCCCAAATTTGGATAGACTCATTTTTGTTTTTCAAAATAATTTTTCATTTTCAATTCAAAAATATATTTATTTTATTTTTTCTAATCTATTTTAGAAATAAAGACAATCTTATTTCCAAATTCACACACTATTTTTCAAAAGCATACAGTCATTTTTCAGAAAAAAATAATTTTTTATCTCATATTTGAAAATAAGTAAATAAAATAAATCAAACACCAAATCTGCATATTAACTAAATTTTATCGAATTTTATAACTCACTAATCCCAACACATTTACATTTGAATATATTTCCTGATGAAACTTCTCAAAAATAAAAATAAAAATAAAAATTCACACCAATAGAGCATATGCATTTGAAGAAATCATTTGAAAATAAAGATTTTAAACGATTTCAAAATTAGATAAAATGTTACGAACCTAATATGAAATGCCAGTAATCCGAGTGGAAGAAATTAGGATATTAAAAAACATTTAATGCTACCCATTTAACTAATATTAAGTGGGTGCAGAACTATTAGATTTGCTCCCAATAATTTTACAAAATAAAATATTAATATTATCATATATAATCTAATCGTTTTGCAGATAATATCATGTTCTGGAGCTTGTAACAGTGGACATAATACAAAATTCAGAATTCACGATATGAATTTCATCACCCATCTCTTTTTTTCTTTTTCTTTATATATATATATATATATATTATATATATATATATATATATATATATTTCATGACTGGTAACGAACAAACCCAATTTTATTTATTTATTATTGATTAAACATTATTGCATTGAATTGAGACGCAGGCACGTTAATCAGACCACCGGAACCATCATCTGCCAAAATAGTATTGATACTAATCCTATTAAAGAGTTTTTAAAACATTAACCATCTGCTTCTTTTACTCTCTAATCTACAATCCATAATTGAGATGCCTACACTTTAGATTCATTAGAAACATATAACCTTTCAGACCACGCCATTTTCAATTTTAGGTATTTTAATGAAAGATACGAAAGGAAAATAAACTTTATTTTTGATAAATGTCTAGTATATCCAGTAAAGAAGAAATATAAATAAATGGCAGTTCCATCATTTTTATAGTTACTTGTAACACCAATAAAGTTAGGTTTTAGATAGCTCAAAACAACGATTCACACATGATAAAATAAGAATATCACTATACACTATTTGGACTTTGGATTTTGGATTTTGACAAGAAAAAGGGAAAGAAAAATAAAAAAACAAAAAATATCAAAATAAATAAAACACAATTACTATCTTCCTTAATGTTTTTCATAACCCAAGTTTCAACATAAAACCAAGATATCAATAATAACTAACATCCTTCCTTTAAAAAGCTTTTAATCAATAGCAAAATTACTTTAGTTATGATTAGCACAGTAGGCTGCACCGACACTTTCATCCATGAGATTGGCAAGGAGGAATTTTTGTTCATGAATTCTAATTCAATATTTGTCAAGCTACCCAAATCTTCACACATGTATCTGCTACGTGCTGATACAATAACAGCTTTCTAGTAATGGCCCAAATATCTTTGCCCCTCTTTTGTGCCCTACAAACATATCAAATTGTGGCGGAACCAGTCATGATGCTAAAGTTATTAAAAAAGACCAGTAATTATCACAATACGCAAGCTACCCTAAAGATCAAAGACATTAGGCTATGTGTAAAACATTATTAGGGGAAGATAGATCTCATTGGTAATCAGGAAGCCACCATCGAAACTTCTCTCAGAGCTACATTCATTGCAGTAGCAATATCATCTAAGAAAAACAAAAATGCTATGAAGTTTAAAACCACTCCACAGAAGGAATTCGGATATCGAATATACTAATTATTGAGGTGTTAAAATTTAGTCCTGATTTCTCAGCTTCAAAAACTTTGTAGGAAAACAAAATCTTGCACGTAGGACGCTGATGAGAGTCTCCCAGATCATGACTATGTGAATCAATTTGCCCATAATTTATAACCCAGTTGGTTTTTCAGGGATAGTAACCAGTAAATGTAAATCCCCTTCCAACAATCTCACCAGCACAAAACCATGCAAAGCATTCAAGCCCAAACAAAGCAGCAATGCCAGCATCCTCAACCTTCAGCTCCTGCCTGTGCTTCCACATATTCTTGACGTAATCAAGTTCCTTCCAGAATGACTCCGTACGACCTGGAATGCTGCAATGGAAGTAACAGAACTAATGAAGAGAAAAGAAGGGAGAGACCTTACTGATAAAAGTGTGCATCTTTGCTTTATGCAAACTAATAAGCTATGGCTCCAAAAAACTGATTGATTTGACAGTTAAGGCAAATTATACGACACATAAACCACAATAAACCATCAAAGGTAAGTACTGTGCCAAGAAATGCAAAATTGATTCCTTTGCCATGATATCTAGAGCCATCAGAAGATTCAACACGGAAGTACACAATCTCATGCGGCCTGGGGTGGAATCAGACACATAACACTAGAGTTATAGTCATGTAAATTGACAGACAAGCGGACAAAGATTATGCTAATTGCCAATTGATTCATAATTACATTTCGTTGCCAACTGCCACTCAATGCATCAATTGTCATTACACAAGTCTTATGAACTACCTCAAGTGTTTCGCTTCACATCAGTAGGGTCAGCCACACAATTACATGGTTTTCATCCGCATTAATTCTCCATGGTCATCCAAATCAGGACAGTAATGTCTCACGCAAAGGTGGCAGGCAATAGAGATTTAGCTGATTCAACACTTAGAGCCATTAGTCCATAAATCCTTCAATCTTCTTAGATGCTTCAGTAGATTAAACTCTTTCAATTGAAATGTTAGGAACTGCACAGGAACCCTCAAAAAATTGTCGAGTTCCTTTCCAATTAGGAAACATTTATCAATCTTGACCACTTCACAACTAGTTCACATGTCTTGAAGTCAAGACATTCAGTGAAAACAGCAGTTTCTCAATGTATATATCATAGATAAGAGTGACAGTGATTACCATATAAGGAGTAATGAATTTACACAAAATTTCTGAATTATTTACAGGTGAAGTAAAATCTAACATAATTAACAATTGAAATCATACAGAAAATCTAAATCCTAAAAAGAAAATCTTGAAATGCCATATAGAAACTCACAAAAAAGAAAGAAGAAA
Source organism: Paulownia fortunei (assembly GCA_019321725.1). NCBI lineage: Eukaryota > Viridiplantae > Streptophyta > Magnoliopsida > Lamiales > Paulowniaceae > Paulownia > Paulownia fortunei. Next base: position 3,858,793 of record CM033105.1, on the reverse strand, counting down.
AAAAGAGTATGCTGCAACGAAGTCAAAAAGTAACCTGGCAAGACGAGTGTAAAACAGCTGCTTGGCTAATTCATTACATGCCTCCACAGTTGGTGGCTCTTTAACATATTGTTTATTCTGCTCCAACAACTGCTTGTAGTAGGTAGTTCCATGCTTGGCCACAAATTGTGTGGCTTGGCAAGCCTTGGTTTGCAATTGCTGTAGCTTCGACGCCATTAACTCCCAAAGTAAATTCTACACATCAAACAGAATGATAATGATAAAAAAAGACAAAGTAAAAAAGGACAAAAAATGGTTGCAGAAGTGAATTTCTAACATGACACAAAAATATACCATTCATCAATAGGCACAATGCACAAATCATCCCAACTTATGTGGAGAGAGAGAGGAAGTCCACATTTATACACTAAAACTTGGGTACGTTTTTATTGCCTTAGGCTTCAGGTGAATCAATATTCTAATATTTTATGCAATCATTTTCATCCTTCCCATACTTGCTTTGCATGGATGCCAGTTTCGAAATCCAACTATCTGTAGTAATTTATGGGTGGTCAACAATTATAGAAGTTTGATAAATACTTTGCCATGTTTTTGAAAGCACTACAAAACCCAGCAAACTTACTAATATGTCAGAACTGATATATTTTAAGCAGCAGGCCAAGATTGACAATATCTGGCATCAGATTAGCTAAAACCCTGCAAGGACAACTCAATTCTCTTCTTTCTTTCTCCCATTCAGTATATGAAGTTTCCAGATTTTTTTTCCCAGAGCCACTAATTGTCATCCTGAGTAGGATTTTTTTTAACTAATCTCAAAAGCCTATAGGAATAAAAGATCCAACGTGCAAAACCACCACATCCATTCAATAAGTTAGATTCACAACACCCCAACACAAGGTAAAAATCAACACAACCAAACAGAAATCCCAACAAAACAACAACTTACACTAAATAGAGATGCAATTTTAGCATAATAACCTAACCATTAATTCTGTACAACTTAATACAAATCGACCCAGATACAACATCAGCTTCATTTAGAAGCACTAGTACCAGAAACGCAAAGGCAATCTTAAAAAAGCAAACAAACAACCCAAGCACCACCGCAACAAGTAGGACTCCACTAAACACTTTTCAATGGACGAGACTTGTTACTTGCTAGTACATGTTGTGAAACAATTCCCCATTAATAAAGCAAAGGACTCCTCTTCAATCAGACTGTTTTCCTAGCACGTAAATGCTAATTCACAAAATGGTGGCTAATTCAGAAAAATTCTCTCTTAATTCAACCCAAAATTAAATGTGCTTCACTTATTGCCCGGGAAACAAAATAATCAAAAAAATAAGACACTGAATATTACATTTAAATACCTTCCTTTACAACAACGCACATGAAAATAAAGGATAAAAAAATATTTAATGCTATTTAGCAGAAGACTATTTTCACTATAAGAATAAGAGGCATTTTTTTCTGAAAAGAAAGAAAAAAACAACACACTCTTAACAAATCCTATCTCACGCTGTCATTTCAGTTAAATTGACAAAATAAAACGAATTATTTTCCTCTATACACATATTTCACATTATTTCTTCCCTCAGCAAGTCCACCCTCAAAATCAAAGGTAACAACAAAAAATAATAATAAAATAAAATCATTTAACACCTGACTCATAGATCACAACTAAGTAAACTTTATTCAGCCACATCAAGTCAAAACCCTAAAAACAACCAATCAAATAACAGATCTGAGAAATACACCCAAAAACCCAGGAAAAGAACGCGTGGAAAAATGAAAATACTATCATAATGGAGAGAAAATGTATTTGCATCATCAATTTACCTTTCCTTCGGGCACTGAAAAAAAGCGCTCCGGTTTAGATGAAGAGGCGAGGGGTTTTTCACTTCTCTAGCCGCTAAGCTATTTGTTTTGAGAGTGAGAGAAAGGCGTTGAGGTCAATGAGGTGAGAAAATGAGAGAAAAGTCTACCTCAATATTTCTAGTAATATTTAATATACCTGATTGAGTATTTTCCTTTTTTTAAATTATTAATTTGTTCAAGATTGATTTGGCTTGGGGGAAAAGAAATATGGATTTTTGGGCTTGAACTTGGATTTGGGCTTTTAGCAAACCCAACAAGTACTGAGCATATGGACCCAAGAAATAAATTAGGTGCTGCTTTTTGTGGTAGTATGCTTGATTTTTTTTTTATATATTTTTTAATACAATCTAATTTTTTTTTGGTGGACAGCAATGGAATTATGGGAGATCGAACTTATCTCTAGTAAATAATTTAAAGTTTTATATGAAAATTATACTAAATTCAAGTATTTATTTTATTTATATTTTGAAATTATCCTCTTATACGAATCAAAATATTTATCTCGTACCTAAAAAAGAAATTCTCCTTAGAATAGGAAGACTTTCTTTGGTCGTGGACACAAATCTCCACTTATAGTAATTACATGTGCGGCTACCACCGCTACCCGATATTCTCTTATATTATATTATAGTGCACGATACTTTAAAAAATATTTATATTGTGTTGGATATGTGTTAGATATGCTACGTTTTTTGTACATGTCCAACATGTCACTTGATCTGCCATGTCCGACACTTTTTTGATACAAAATGAATCTTCTTATTAATATATTTTAGAAAGTTTAGAATTATAAAAAATTAATAAAAAATCAAAATTTTATAGGACTACTCATAAAAATAGTGTTACCTCATAAAATCCACTTTTTTTTTCTCTCTCTTTGCACTTTATTAAAGTAAAAAGATTTTTCCCCCCAGTCTATAGTCTCCAGATTGCACCATTGGAATTCTGGCACCAGTATCAACATGAACTTCTTTCTTTATAATCGCTCCATAGATGTATTAGCAATTGCATATAAATTTATGTATATGTACATGCATGTATTTATATAAATGTTTATACAACATATATATATATATATATTAAATAGTCATGTCGAAACTTACTGTATTCTAAAAATAAAAAATATTTTGGTATCCCATCTCTATATCATGATATACCTGTAAAGCTATATCATGTATTCTTTTGTCATTCAAATCTAATCCAATATTGTCTTCATACACTGATATAAGTTTGCCTATTTTCGTTCTCTGCAGACTCTCCTTATAGGTTTGCTTCTTTTCCATTTAAAAATAAAGGGACAACTATTTAGATATAATTAGTTTTATTTCACATTACCTTTTTATATTCTTGTTGAGCATTACTAACCCCTAATATTTTCAATTATATTATTTTGTACCTTTATACTTTCATTCTTTATTATTTTAACTCTTTATACTCTCATTGCTACACTTCATCCCCGATACTTTTAAAAAATAACCAAATTACCTTTATCTAATATATATAATAAAATTTCTTTAAAATATTTTAAAATAATAGACTTGTATTTATATTCTAATAATTATTTAATTTAAATATTTTAATACTTAGCATTAAATTCATTTAGAATTTTATTGCACTTAAATTTTAATGTCTATTAGCTAATACATTTTACTTATAAGTTTTCTACTCATCATAGATATAAAAAAATATATAATATATTTCTAAATAATAATTTGTTAAATATGTAAAATATTAGTTTTAAATGTCTCATTATTAATGAAGTTATCAAATTTTCATAGAAATAATGTTAAATACAAATAAATCATTTTAGACTTAATTTAATACTATTAAGTAAATTATAAATAGTTGAGTTATCGTAATTTAATAGATACTATGTTTAATTTAAAAAATATATATTCATTCTAGCAATTTATTTTACTACTATTACTTGATTATAATGATTATATTACAATTTAACGTATATAGTTTGTATGAACTTATGATTATTGTGCTAATAATAATATACTATTTATGAAATATACTATATATTTTTAAAATTTATGAAAATTAATAAGTAAAGTGTATTAGCTAATAAATAAATCTTACTATACGGCAATTTAATAGGAACTATATAAAGTTAAAAATAATATTAAAATTAAGTACAACAAAATTTTTAATAAATTTAATATAAGTGTTAATTAGTCAAATTGAGAAAATCATTCAAACATAAATACAGATATATTAATATTTTAAAAATTAAAGTAATTTTACTAAAAATAATAGGTAAGGGTAATTTGGTTATTTTTATTGATGCAAAAGATAATTTTTTAAAACTTGAATTAAATTTCAATTGTCCATTTAATTTTTCATCACATATTCGTTTAATTAAATAAAGCCTATCACTATGATAATGCAAATATGGAATTGAGTAACAAATAAACAATCATATATGTAACTAGATATTGAAATATTTACAGTTAAAAAGGAAAATTAAAATTGAAATATATATTGATGGCTAGCAAAAATTTTAAAAATTAAAATTTGTGATATGATATTATAAAATTAATTTTTAAAATTTAGATTAAGAAAAAGATTTGGAGGATAAGAGAAACATCTGTAAAAGTTAAAAAAATTAAAACAATTAAAAAATTTGCTGTAGCAAAAATGTAATTACCAATAAGGATTTGATATGATTTGCAAATTTTAAATTTAAATATCAGCTTATAAAATTTTAATTTAAAAAACTATTGCTCTTCATCCAGATATAATTTAATTTCAATAAATTTTCTTATTGTAATCTATTTATGTATCTTACTTTTAAGATGATTTTTTTTTTAAAAAAAAAAAACTTATACTTATGTTATCACAAAATTAGAATTCCATTTAACAAAATATATATACTACGAGAAATCAAAAGGAGAACTAGAAATAATGTACTTTGAAATGTTATTGTTAGAATTTGTTACATCCAATTTCAAGTTCGTCCAACTATTAGTAAAAATAACTTTAATAATGAAAAAGTAAAAATTACTCAATTTTTACGTGCCGTATTGCTCTCAATATATCATTGACTTGAATTGAATTCTATACTATTGAAGTTCTGTTAAAATTCTTTCGGTTGAACTTGTTTAACAAGATTCCATAAACTTAAATTATGTATTATTGAAATTCTTTCGATATTTTTAAGATGACAGTACATCTTGATTGCAATGATTGGAATATGAACCGTAGCTCCTTGGTGTATGTGTAAACTTAAAAAAATCAACTCATATGAAGTTTCGCCTTACAGACAAAATTCTAGTAGTTTTTCTTCTTAAACTCTCAAGAAATCTCCAACAAAAATAAATATAGAAAATCATCATTTTAAAACTCTCTAACAAAAATAAATATAGAAAACCACCATTTTATTCGCATCCTTGCATTACAAATCTTCTAGATAAGGTAAAATATGCTCCAAATCAACTTCTTTCCATGTTGGAATCTTTCATCAATATTTTTCGGATATCTTCCCATATCCATTCGATTTCATATTGAGATATCTAAGCAGTTTCCTTCTTCAACAAACATTCTTTCCATTCTTGATTTTGCATTAATTTCAAACTCTAAATCTTCAAGGAAAGCTGTCATAAAAAAATGATCCAGGCAATCTCCTTTATTATAGCAGTCCAATCTTACAAGAAAATAAATAATAATCATAAACAAATTTGCAGCACCCTAAATTAAGTAGGATTCTTCCTTAATTAGTTTTGGCAATAAATCCTAACTAGAATTTGCATTCAACCAAAATATTCAGAAGTTTTAATTATCATGGTAAGAAATTGTTTTTTTTTTTAATAATTTAATATTAATTCAAAAACACTTTATCAAAATAACACACACAGAAATTTTTTTGACAAACTAATGAAGGCACCTCTTGAAGAGGTATATAATTTAAAAAATAAAAATAAAAACAGCAAGTTGTCTGGCTGATAGCACTGCAGGCTGTCAGCTAGACAGCTTTAAAAGTCGGTTTGACCGGCTTGAAGCCAGTCTAACTGGCTTTTAACTTAAAAAAAAAAAAAAACGTAAATAAAGTAGAATTTTTAAAATCACAATTAATTTATATATACTTAAAATATATATGATGTTATATTTATATCTAATTTAATATTTACAGGAATAAGAATAATAATAATATAATAGGAATTATATTAGTAATATAAAATATTAAAAAAAATATTAGTAATATAAAATATTAATATTATAATGTAAATAGCATAAATATTTATATATAATAAGAACAATATGTACTTATACCAAATATTTGTATATTACTATATTTGCAATATTAATATTAACAGTGCATCATAAATAGTAATCTATATTTATATTTATAATATAAATATATATGAATATTTACTTATATTATTACTATTTATTTTAACAATAATCATGTATTATGTCATTATTGTTAATATATATAATTAATAATTGATGTTATTAATAATATACACTTAGATATAAATATTTATAAAATTAATATATCTTTAATCGCTACTTTGTTTGGCTTTATTATATATGTAATAATGAAGGATTTAGTCAAATTGAGATAAATGCAATAAAATGAAAGTTGTTTATACACAACAAAATGAACATAAAAAAAAGCTAAATGAAAAAAACTATATTGACGTCCTAATATTGTGCCACAGTGCCACAGTGCCACAATCACATCGTTGCCTTTGACATCGACCCCTTCATCCCTCTTCGTCAACAAGAGTGTCGTGTGAATTATCAGCCTCTATTTGATAATCTCCATCATTACAAACACTTATATTAATATTTTGCTGACTTAATGAAGCTATAATCCTCGACCTTCACATGATCATATATTATGGTAAAAGGAGAGAATACAATCGGTGAGGTATCAAACCCTTGATGTATTGGTGTAATGTTGAATAAATCTATGAAGTTGGTGCGATGATAAGATCCGTGTCTACTACTCTAGGGTATGATGCATTAAATGCCGACATATATGGTGTAAATAGAGATGGCTCATTAGGCTATGGTGGATCAAACACGCAACACCCCACATATATGTTAGATGAACCCGCCACATCAGTCGGAACGTACATGGTAGAAGCGCCACCATTGAATACAGGTATACCCCCGTGATTGATCACTCTCTACAGAGCTACTACGCCGTGTCCTATGTGTATCCTCTGATGACATTGGTTCTTCCTAAGTCGGAATGACTTTTTATTGTGGTTGGGCATTTATGTTTTGTCGTTCACAAGTTACACCTAAAACATTATTGGTTATGGCCTTGTGTTGTTGCTTTATTTCAACATATGATGCCATGGTTTCTTCCGAATCAGGTTTGCTGCAAAATGGATCCTCGTTTGTTTCAGATGATCAACCTAAAATGTATATAAAATAGCATAAAGTTTTTTGAAGAGATAATAAAATTCAAAAAATTTATTGTAATATCATTACATACCACATAGTCCCATGTAGATATTAGCATATAATGCCCAACGCCCCAATTTGATTGGATATATTATACTTATTTTCTTTTGTAAAAATAATTTTATTAGGAATCATATTAATAAAAAAGGTATTTTATTTATCTTATGTCTTGCATCTTCTATTTCTACACATTAGATAAAGTTCTTACACCAAATTTAGCTATGGGGCATGGTCGCACATATGATGGCGATCATGAAACATGCTTTTAAAGATTTTGTCTTAAATAAGTTTTGAGTTGAGAGTTTTTTTAGATAGGATATCAAATAGCTCAATAACACTCACACATATAATACATGCTCGTGAGACGAGAATGTTACATTCCATTGGCATCAACGTAGAGATGCAAATGTATGTATGTGGGTGCTTGTTAGGGAACAAATACACCGATCATAGCACGCAAGAAATTCTTAGTTGGAGGCTTTGCTTGTCGAAATAAGAATTTCTGTGTTGCGATAGTACATAACTAATCCTCGAACTTGAGGCACAATGGTAGCCTTGTGTGCATCCTGCAGCACTTTGATATATTTTTTGATTGTTTGACAATCACAAATGGGGTATGTTGGATATTGTACTGATGTGCATGGAGGTTTGTCAGTGGCCAACATAAAATTCGACACTTGTCTTTTTAAACAAGAGAATTTCTTATGTTTTTATAATTTGTGATTCAAAGACCTTGGCTAAAATAAGGTGAATCGTGATTCATCAACAATTATTGAAATTTGAAATGGGATTACAGTTATTGAATCATTTAGGGTTTCGACTTATAATCCATTCCCTAAATTCAATTAGAAGATTAGTTATCGAAATGATCGTATGTGTATGATACTCACAACTGAAATAGGTTTGTTCGCTATTTTACATAAGACTAGTTTGCTATGATTACTTGCTATGTGTTTTCATGGATAGTGAGGTTCTTGGAATTAAAGAGTTGATTCTAAGTGAATTAATTAATTGGAATAATTGTAATTCATAAGTTGCAAATATTACAAACCCACTACTAGCTTAATAGTGAACCTAAGAGGGTCACACATTTTTATGGAAAATAACATTTTTAATTTTAAAATTTATCCAATGGTTGGAAATTAATTAATAAATATTAATTAATTAATTAATTAAGAGTTCTATTTAATTTAATGATTAAATTAAATTATTCAATTAAGTAATTAGATTATTTAGTTGAACCTAATTTGATTAGAAAGCCAATTGGAGAAAATTAAATTAATCAATTGAATTGAATAAATTGGTATTGAATCAATTGGATTAATTTGTAAATTTTTTAGTCTAAACCCAAAAATTAATGAGGACCACTTAAGAAGTCCACTAAAATATAAAGAGAATAAATTAAATAAATATAATTTATTTAATTAATATATTTATAGATTAATAAATATAGTGACCGATTTTATGGATAAAATCGGCCACTAAGATTTAATTTATATATAAATATAATTTTAATATATATTTGATATATATATCTTGAAATTATTTGAAGAGTTCAAATTAAAGAATGACAATTTTGATGATTAGAATAGTTTCAAATTAGTTCACATATATAGGAGAGAGAAAATAGAAGAGTTGTTTCATATTTATTGTTTCAAGAACTTAAATAATCAATTTTTATTATTTTTGAAAATTTACTCCGATTTTAGATTACAAAATAATTAAAAGGATACTAGCGAATTCTTTTAATTAGTGTTGCTCTTCCGTATTGTGGACCTGATAGAGGGGAGATACTTAGATCCCTATGAGTTCTGATAGTCCAAGATAATCAATTGATTACTTCATTCCCTACAATAATCGGAGTGCATGGAAGTTATAATCTGAATTTAATATTTATTTATATATTTACTTGAATAAGCACGATCGTTAAAATTATTTTCGAATCGAGGGGTTAAATTTATATTTGAAAAAAATTTTAATTTTCTAGTGCGTATGCCCTTACGATTATAGCGAATCCAACAATAGATGCATCACCATGTCGATATGTAGATTGTACATACACAAGACCAGGGCCTATATATCTACTTGTGTTTTGTTCAAACCAATCCCTATATCCAACAACCTCGAGGGATGACCACCTATAACCAGTCTCGACATGCAACTCTTATCCTTTTCCCCATTGTGATATATAAGCTATATGTTTAAAACAATAGACATGGGACATTTTTTAATGCTTATATTATATATATAAATGTATACTTATATTATTTATTAACATATAGTTAAATATATATATATAAGCATATACTTAAATATATTTATATATATATAAAAACATAGACTTAGATATATATATATATATATAAGCATATATTTAAATATATAAATTTATATATATAAAAACACAGACTTAAATATATATTTATATAAACATATACTTATATTCTATATATATAAACATAGATTTAGAGATATATATAATCATATATAAACATATACTTAAATATATTTATATTAACATTTACTTAAATATGTATATAAACATATTCTTGAATATATATATGTGAATATAAACATATACTTATACATATATATAAACAGATATTGAAATATATATAAATATATACTTAAGTATATATATATTTTCTCATATACTTATATTATATATATAAGCATACACTTAAAAATATATATAGATATGAGCATTTACTTAATGATATATATATATATATATATATAAACATATACTTGGATATATATATATAAATATACTTAGATATATATAAAAATATATAAATTCATAAACTTAAATATATATGTATATACATTTATTGTATACTTATATATATACATATACTTGAAAATATATATGTAACCATATACTTAAATATAATTGTATTATTTATATAAATAATATAAATTTATATTATTTATATAATTGTATATTTATATTTATAAATATAAATACATATTATTTATACAAACTACACATAAATCCAATGCTTTTACATTAAGAGAAACTAAAGTATATTATTTTCAAGGTACACTACCAAAAATACTACAAAGTGTCCAAAACAACAAGATCATTGATGTTGAGAAGACGTGATTTGTTGTCTTGCCCGAGCTAGTGGCCAATCCATTTCATTTTGAATGCGCGTAGTATGATCTCGGCCTACGCATTTGATGTGACGCAGAGACGGGCTATGGACCAACTAAAAAATGGGGGTATATTAGTATTCCTCCCCCCATTCGGGCTTGAATCGCCCTTCATGCGTACTCTAGTAAGCTTGCATGTTGTAGTATGGCTTCATAAATATTTTGGCGTTTAACCTAAATCTTCGGCATACTTGTATCACATGTGAGCAAAGAGTTCCAAACTGGGTCTATTTACTTCGTGAGCACTCGATTTTTGGCTTCACAATATGGGTATTAGTCCCACATCCACCTTTGCATTATGTTATAAAAGAACCTATTAATTCTATGTGATCGAACATCTGAATAGTATGTTGAATTGAGTGACAGTCTTAGCATGTGTACTTCTCAAATGGATAGTCATGCAATTCTTGGTTGTTTTCGACCATTCTAATAGCCTTCTCATGCCACTCAAGAAAATATTTCACATAATGATCAAAAGTTATATGCACAGTAGCTGTGATTGGAAGGCAATGGACACATTTCAGAACTCTATTTAAGCACCCTGGCATGTTTGTTGTCAAAATATCCACGCCACCCTCCACCATGAGCAAGAGTCCACTGAGACTTATCAATTTGGCTCAAATAATCAAAAGCCCTCAGATCAATGCTTTTCATCTCCTCCATCATGTAAGCAAACTTTCTTATTTAATTTTGAGCACCAATTTTCCAACACGTCTTTGGCATGTATATTTTTGAAATGCTTGTTAAAATTTAAATACACATGTATGAGGTAAAATCGATGAACTCTACGCAGAGGGGTGAACTTAGGTATGCATTCAACAATTCCAAGAGGACCATGATATCGATTAGAAATCAAATACATGCCTTTGACCCCTCTAACAATGTGTTTAGCCACCATCTTTAGGAACCATTTCCAAGGCATAAAGGTTTATTCATCATAAGCAAGAGGGAGAACTTGATTGTTTGCATCTAAGCCAACAACTATCAACATCTTATGCTTGTATTTTGTATATAGAAGGGTCCGCATATTGATAACTTTACGATAATTTTGGAACCTTTCTATACATGGCTAGAAAATCCATAATACATAATTGAGCATCTTATTTCCTGATGTTTGGATATCATGATGATTCCATTCTACAATTGTACTTGGATTCTATTTTTGCAAAGCTCCATGAACTTAGGTAGCATCATTACTAAGCTTTTCCAAGTTTCATACACATTTTCAATCACACGCCTCAGGTCGTACCATGCTTTCGTATAAGAAATCTCAAAGTCATACTTATCTTTGACTGTATGAATGATATACTATATCTCATGTGCCGGATCACATCAAATAATTCCAAACAAGTAGCTAGCAATCATATTTTTAATCCAAGTTTCCATGGTCAATAGACAAATCATTCAAAAGATAAGTGTGTGGCCCTCTATACCTTATGATTTTGAATAACCCATTTTTTTTTTTCAATATTGCTCCAAGGTACCATCTTCAGGGATAATCCGATATGCTATGTTTGCATACCACTTTTCACGGCTTCGGTGTATTCTTAATCACGCGATACTCAAGCTTTACAATCCGTACAGAATAATCTTTAACAGTTGCTTGCAAACGTAATTATCTTTGAAAACCATATGGAGGTGCATCTCTCATTTAGAATAATCGTAAAACCTCCCCTATTTACCAGTTGGGATATCAATTGAATCATCAAAGACTTCAGGATATGTCATTGAGAAGAATTGAATATTTGGATAAATGACTCTTTCATCGGTTGTGGAGGGCATTTGTGCATTAGCCAACACTTGTTGTTAGGTTGATGTCCCCTACCATGATTCGCAAAAGTCTCAGTCTCAGACATTGCATTGATTTCAACCTTATCCTCGTTATCCTCATCCTTGGAAGGAATTCCTTCTGGTTTAGACTGAATATCATCTCCAAAATGACCAAAACTATCTTCTTGGCGCTCAGGGGCAAATCATCTGTGCAAGAATCATTTGGTTCTCTAGCACTATTGCATTTCATATTATGTTGCCAACCTCCACGTATTTTTTGACCAGAAATAGAAGCGTGTGGATAAAAGTCATGAATCCTATCGCTTGCTAATCTTTCCGTGACTACAGGCAAATTGGGCACATTATCTTTAGTAAAACGCGATACATATGGGCCCCTATCAATGCTCATCGACATCTCTGGAAGAATGTTAGGCTGTATTTGTTGTTTTTCTATATAAAGTTTCAAATGATTAATCTCATTGTTTGGGTCTAAGAAAAATCTCAAATTATGGTCATCATGTATGGGTACAATGGTCTGCTTACCCCCATTATGTCACTAGCAAAATATTCAGAATATATTTTCAATAAGTATTGATTGTTGTCAATTCCAATTTCTTCCTACAATTTTGACAATAACTCCCCAAATTCAATTCTACAAGTTATTATTGTAATTCTTGATGGACTACGATCATATTCCACATATTTAGAGTATTGCAATAAATTACATCTCCAATACAATAAAACTTGAGTTTTGTTCCAACGTGATATATCTTCAAAATATAACTGTAATTATTCAATCATGGAAAGATACGAACGTGCCTACAATATTTACATTAAATCAAATTTGCACAAAAAGTTTGAACTCTAAATTGGAACATTAAACTTTATTTCTAAAGCCCTATATTAAATCATATTTGTGCAAAAAATAAATCATAAACTGTAATTCGCCTATGAAAATTATCTGTAGAAATTTTGAATTACACACATACAAGTATGCATTATCAAGTTAAATATCACATATAAAAATACGTTAATGATAGCACAAAAATTTTCTACATTAAATACACCAAACAATTAGTTTGGAACTTCAACCACTATCATGACTATTACATCTAATTTTTTACTAAAAAATTGCTACACAAAATGTGTCACTATCATTATTATTATTATTATTATTATTATTTGCCATTTTCCTTGATTGAAAATTTCACTATGGGCCAATTATTATTACTACTATTATTAACAAATGAGGGTTGGTATTAACTAAATTTAAACAAGAAAATTAAAAAAATTGAAAATATTTATACATTCAGTAAAAAGCTCTTAATTTTGTTGTTCTTACGTATTACAATATAGAAAATAAGATATTACTATTAATTATATAAAACTATTGTGATACAATATCTTTACTTATTTTAACCCGTTTTTCCATCTCCTTGAAAAGACTATAATCTAAAACGTTTCATTTGTCTAACATCATTTAGCAACTAACTCGACTTAATTGAAATCACAAACTTGAAAATATACAGATGTTAAGTCCGTGTGACTTATTAATTTTTGTTGGTAATTTTTGATCAAAATAGTAAGTTTAATTTATTAAATCTTCTAATTAAGGTAGATTATGTTTTTCATATTTAATAAAAGTTTTATTGTTAAACTAACTCTTATTTATTTATTTCCGGAATCAAACTATTCTACTTAGTATATTGGATTGATTTATTAAAAATAAGTTTATAGTATTTATAAGATGTCTTCTAATAAATCTATGTCCAATTGGAAGGAAAAAGAGTTATTATGGACTTATCTTATCAAAATAAGACTTGGCGAATTTCCTACAATTCCAAGAAGACGTGATTCATTATTTAGAGTAGCAAATTGATGTAATTGTACATAGAAGAGTTTTAAAGGAAAGTTTTTGTAATAGACTATGAATCTTTTTATGTATTAGTTTAGGAATCAATAGATTATTTTGTGTATTTAAACACAAACACATGATAGTTTAAACTGCTAATTTTCGAGAAAAAATCCAGATATCCAAGGCAACCCATTCCCTCTCCAGTGTTCATCAGAGATGGTGATTGAAGTTCGAGTTTCAAACCAATACTCGAGATTTAAGTCTATTCCATACTATAATAGAACAACGCATTGAACATCCTTTTTGAAAAGGAGGTGAATTATCGAGTACTATTTGATGGCGGTCAATATTGAAGGGAGTTCAACGAGGCAGATTCAAGTCGAAGAGATCTTGCAAACGAGTCCATCGGTGGAACAATACAAGAATGACATCAAAACAAATATGAAGTTTTTAGTTTTATTTTGTAACTCCAATTATTGTATTGTATTAAACTTTACTGATAGTGGATTGTTTCTCTCTAGATGTGGCCTCGAGGAGTAAGATATCCAAACTTCATTAAAATTGCTGGTGTCAATTTTAAATTTCGCTGTGCATTTCGTTTCATATTCTAATCTTTGTTCAAAAATTAATTGAAACATAACGAATCTGGTAAATTGATTTACTTGATTAATTAAATATGATAATAAATTCTAACAGTTGACATCAAGAGCAGGCACTGGACATACTTAGTGAGATCTTGGATTAATTTATTTTCAAATTTGTGCAGATATGAATATCCTATGAGAATGATGTTTGGTTATACATCCATCATTACTGGAAGGTTCCAACTACTCGTACTGAAAAGCTAGGATGAGAGCCTTCATAAAATCTATTGATGAGAAGGCATGGAAATCTGTTGTCTCTGGTTGGCAATATCTAGACATGGAAAATAAGAAACAAGAAGTTGCTCTCAAGCCAGAAGATTTATGGACAACATCTGACAATGAACTTACAAGCAGCAATTCCAAGGCACTGAACACTATCTTTAGTATTGTTGACTCAAACTAATTCAGGTTGATAGCAACATGTGAAACTGTCAAGAAAGCAACGGACATACTTCAAGTAGCCTATAAAGGAACTGCATCCGTCGGACTTTCAAAGCTACAAATGTTAGCTTCTAAATTTAAAGATCTCATAAGGTAATAAAACCATTGCTAACTTCAACGCCAAACTTTGTGATATTGCAAATAAGTCTCATACCCTAGGTGAAAAATATAAGGATATAAAGCTGGTGTAGACACTGAGATCCTTACCTAATAGATTTGCTCACAAAGTTACTACCATCGATGAGGCCAAAGATGTGACCAATATACATCTTAATGAACTTATGGGTTCACTACAGACCTTCGAGATGAATTTGAAACAAAATAAATGGCAGAAAGATAATGGAATTGCACTACAAGCTGAAGCTCAGAAAATCAAAGATGATGTTCAAACTAATGATCGGGACATAACTGATCCACTAGTTCTTCTTATAGAAAACTTTAGAAAGTTTTTGAAAAAGATAAAAAACTAAAAATCCAAATGAGGTAAGAGTTTTGAAACCCCTAGAATAAAAGTGCTACTAATTATTTTTTATTTTCTAATGACAAGAAAGACAAACGGATTCAATGTAAAGTGTGAAGAGTATGGACATATTCAATCAGAATGTGCAAACACTCTCAAGTAGAAGGGAAGATCACTAAACATAACATGGAGTGATGCTGATTTATATGACAACCAGGGAAAAATGATAATGCTATGAGCAATCATATTGCTCTGTCTACTAAATAAGATGTAATTATCTAGTCTGTAAAATGTTATATCACAAGGTATGTTCAAAAACCAGTTGGAACATTGTGTATTTTCGAAGCTAGTACTGATATTGCTTCAAAAGGTAAAAAAAAAAGTTGTTCAAAGTTTTTCTACTGATGAGGTTTTTGACTGTAGTAGTGATGAAAATGAGCCAAGTGATGAGGACATTCAAACAATGTGCAAACTGATATACCAAAAATGGCTTGAAGTCTATAAGACAAATAAGTCATTAGATAGATAGATTGTTGAGCTCACATGTCATACAACTGAGTTACAATACGAGTTGGACCAGTTGCTGAAAAAGATAAGTTGCTCAATAGCACTGTTGCTAAGCTGGAAATGACCAAAGTCTTTTTGTTTAGAATGAACACTGGTAAAACAAAACTTGATGAGATTCTCTTTACTAGACAAGTTGGAGAAAATCGTTACTAGTAAAACAAAACTTGATGAGATTCTCTTTACTAGACAAGTTGGAGAAAATCGTTAAGTTATAGGCTATATTGGTGAGTGTTTGAACATAAAGAATGATCCTAAATTGAAGATTGAATTTGTGAAAACACTGTAGCAAAACCTCCATCTTTGATTCTGGTAAGAAAATTATTTTTCAAAAGCCTCGGTCAAAAAAGGTTGCACCAATCTGTCATTACTGTCATATTCCTAGTCATATCCATCCTAAGTGTTTCAAATTGAAAAATGACTTGTGGAATGGAAAGCATATTAAAACTTCATTCTATGGAATGTTTGAACATGTGACAAAATCTGCTTTTAAACAGACACCAAAGATTAAGATTCAACAAAAAGATGATTTTCCACACAAAATTTGGACTAGGAAGTCTGATCTTAGGTATAATGTTGCAAATATATCCTTGAAAGCATCTACTTGTGAATTCGGGTACTTTAGTAGTGGTTGTTCTAGGCACATGACTAGTAATAAAAATAACTTATCAAACTTTCAAAGTATTGAGAAAGATTGTGTGACTTTTGAGGACATATTGTCTGGACGGATTCTTGGTAAATGTACACTTGATGTTAAAGGTTTACCTAGGCAAAAGAATGTACTATTGATTGAAGGCCTTAAGACAAACTTGATTAGTATTAATCAATTATGTGATCAAAATCTATTTGTTCATTTTACAAAAGATTTATGTGAGATTTTTTATGATACTAACTATCATGTTATGACAGGTAAAAGGTCAGTAGATAATTGTTACTTGTTAGAATATCAGATAACCTGTTTGAATATCACACATGATGAGACTAAGATTTGGCACTAGAAACTTGGCCATTTAAATTTTAAATGCTTAACTAAATTTGTGAATGTAGGTGCAGTTCTGAGAGTCCCAAAACTGAGTAAGAAAAAAGATGGTGTCTGTGGTCCGTGTCAATTAAGCAAATAGAAATGTGTGTCCCATTCCATGTTTCATTATATAGGTACATCATGAAATGTGAAACTTCTACACATCGATCTGATAGGTCCTATACATGTTGAAAGCCTCAGTGGTAAGAAATACATGTTTGTTTGTGTAGATGATTTCTCTAGGTATAATAGGGTTGACTTTTTGAGAGAGAAATTTTCATGTATTTAAGAAACTTTGTGCAAGATTAAAAACTGAGAAAAATAGTAAAATTAGTCAAATTGTTAGGATTAGAAGTGATCATGGGATGGAATTTAAAAATACTATTTTTGTTGATTAATGTGATAAGTATGGTATAACTCATGAGTTTTCAGCTCCCAAGACTCCTCAACATAAAGGTATGGTTGAGAGGAAGAATAGGATTTTGCAAGAAATGGCTCGAGTCATGCTCAACTCTAAGAAGTTAACTCGAAAGTTGTGGATTGAAGCTATTAGCACTGCTTGTTATATATGTAACAGAGTTCACTTGAGACATGCTTCTGGTAAGACTCCTTATAAAATCTAGAAAGGTAAGAAACCAGATCTTAAATATTTTCATGTGTTTAGTGTTAAGTATTTTATACTTAATGGCCATGAATATTTGGGATAGTTTGATGCAAATAGTGATAAGGGAGTTTTCATTAGATATTCCACTAACAGTAGAGCCTATCGCGTGTTTAACATGAGGACTCAAGCTCTCATGAATCTTCTAATGTAGTTATTAATAACTTTTTTGATTTTACAGAATTTTTCTTGAAAAAGGAAATTGACAGTCTGACTGAGAAAATAGATAATCCACTGGATTCTTCAAAGTCAGAAGAATAGAATGTTCACTCTGATGTTCTACCTATTATTCCAGATCATGTGATAACATCGGATGGAACATACAATTCTGATGAGACTTCACCCAGAAGGGATCCATCTGCCAGAATTCAAAAGGATCATCCTTCAGATCAAATAATTGGAACCCTTACTGATGGAATAAGGAAAAGGCAAAAGACTAAGCTCAATTATAGAGACATGGTGAGGTACGTTTGCTACACTTCATCTATTAAACTAAAAAATGTCAATGAAGTTTTGAAAGATGAATTTTGGGTCAACGCTATGCAAGAGGAATTAAGTCAATTTGTTAGAAATGATGTATGAACTCTAGTCCTTAAACCTAAATACTCTAATGTAATAGGTACCAAATGGATCCTTAAGAACAAAACTGATGAGTTTGAGAATATTACAAGGAACAAAGTTAGGTTGGTTGCATAAGGTTACATACAAATTGAAGGAATTGATTTTGATGAAACTTTTACCCCTGTAGCTAGGTTAGAGTCTATTAGCTTTTGGCTATTGCATGCTTGATGAATTTCAAACTCTATCAAATAGATGTCAAAAGTGTCTTTCTGAATGAGTTTTTGAATAAAGAGGCCTATGTAGAACAACCTAAGGGTTTTGAGGTTTCACATTATCCTGATCATGTCTATAAACTGAAAAAGGCCTTGTATGGACCGAAACAAACTCTTAGAGCTTGGTATGAGCGTTTGATAAACTTTCTGGTCAATAAGGGTTATAAGAGAAGGAGAGCTAATAAAACTTTGTTCATTAGATGTTCAAACACCATTTTAATCATCACACATATTTATGTGGATGATATAGTTTTTAGGTCAACCTCTAAGCATAATGTTGATGAGTTTGTTGAACAAATGTGTATAGAGTTTGAGATGAGTATAGTTGATGAGTTAAATTACTTTCTAGGTTTACAAATCAAGCAACTTGATGATGAGATTTTTATTTCTCAGAGTAAACGAAACCTAGTGAAGAAATTTGAACTCAAGAACACCAAACACATTAGAACTCCTATGGGCACTAATGGTAGAAAGTCCAAAGAACTTGAATTAATTTGTTATCGAATCTGTACAAATATGAATATCCTACGAGAAGGAGATTCGGTTACACGTCCACCATTACTGGAAGGTTCCAACTACTTGTACTGGAAAGCTAGAATGAGAGCTTTCATAAAATCAGTTAATGAGAAGGCATGAAAATCTGTTATCTCTGGTTGGCAACATCCAGTCATGGCTAATGAGAAAAAATAAATTATTTTCAAGCCAGAAGAATTGTAGACAACATCTAACAATGAACTTGCAAGCAGTAATTCCAAAGTATTGAATGCTATCTTTAGTGTTATTGACTCAAATCAATTTAGGTTGATTGCAACATGTGAAACTATCAAGGAAGCATGAGACATACTTCAAGTAGCCTATGAAGAAACCACATCCGTCAGACTTTCAAAGCTATAAATGTTAGCTTCCAAATAAGATAACAAAACTATTACTGACTTCAACACCAAACTTTGTGGTATTGCAAATGAGTCTCATGCCCTAGGTGAGAAAAATATGAGGATACAAAGCTTGTGAGGAATACGATGGGATACCTACCTAATAGGTTTGCCAATTTTTTTCTATTTGTATTATTTTGGTAAAGTGTTTTTGAATTAGTATTAAATTGTTAAAAAACCCTAAAAAAATTAAAGGAAGAAGTAAATGAATTTTATTCAATATATAACAATTTGGCATTTATAAAAAAAAATTGGTAATCAGAGCATTTGTGAAAATTTAATTACCAATTTAACCATACGATGAAGTTCAAATACTAAAATAAGTTTTAATCTTAAAAAGATTATCGTTAAATTAACTAATTTTCCTATATATGAAAAAGATTCATGTTAGAGGTTTGCTTCTTTTCTTTTTGTGCTGTAGGTTTAATTCTTATCTTGTCAACTAAATTTCCATCATTGGTTTGTTTCTTTTCTTGTGAAAAAGAAAGATTCATGATGAGAGGTTTTGTCATAGATAGAGACATTCCCATTATAAGTTTTGTTTCTTTCCTGGTAATAAGATTCTTTCTTGACTTGTTGTAAGTTTGCCTCTTTTCCTGTTTTCAATCATAGGCTTGATTCTTTCTTGATAAAAAGACTTAGAGACGGAAGAAGGGCCAGGGGCGGCCGAGACATCGATCCCTTCAACTTCATAAAAAATTTAAATTGTATAAATTATTTATAAAAATTATTAAATTTTAAAATTTTATCCTAAAAATTTAAAACTATCTTTGTATTTATTTTTATAGGAAAACTCATACTCTATCACACTCAAAATAGGGCATTTCCTATTTTTATAGGAATTTTATTTGTTTTTCTACTAAAAAAGATTTCTGTTAAAGTTTCACTTATGTTCCACTTATAAATATTCTCTTCATAGATTTTTTTCTTTTTTCTTTTGCTAAAAAGATTATTGTCGGAGGTTTTGCATCTTTTCCTGTTGAAATGACTCTTATTTGAATTTACTTCTTTTACTATTAAAAAGATTCACATTATAAGTCACCTTTTTTTTATCTTTTTATCTTTTTATCTTTTTCCCCTTTTTCGATGCGAAAGGTACATTTTCCTGTTAAAAAGGTTTCCCACAATTAATCTACTCATTTTCCCATTCAAATTTTGAAAATAAAAATGCTAAAATGTAGGTTTGCTTCTTTTCCTACGGGAATATCCAAAGTTATAGATTTGAGTCTTTTCATATTGTAAACACTTATCATTGAATCATAAGACATTATATTTTCCATTATCTATTTTCTTTGATTTAATAGTGATTGACAGATCTGTATAATAAATTCATTTTACTAATATTTGGAGTTCACATTTATATATTGAGCTTTATTCATTTTTTTTATTCTAATTTTATATTATATGTCATACAAAGAAAATATTTCTTTAAATATACTATTATTTACAAATAGCGTATATATATTATATAAATATAAGACATAATACAAAATTATAATAAATAATATCATCCTTATCCGCAGTATCATATTTTCTAACTTAGCATCAATTGATATAAATGCACCAACTTAAATAATCTCCACAACCAACTTCTCATGATCCACAATCCCTCTTAAAAAAAGGAAAAACAAGCTGCAAGGATAACAATCTGATGAAGATCAGCCAATAACCACTGAAAAATAATCTGGTTTATTTACCCTGACAATCTGTCTCTGAAAAAAGCCAAAAGTTTCAAGCAAAAGCCAATTCCCAATAAATAGGTCAAATTTCCAATATTAAAGTATTTCTTCAACAGTACATAATACAACCTTGACTCCACACTCCCACGCAAAAGATTTTCCAAAAAGCTGGCTATTTTTCAGTTCAGTTTTCTTGTGTCATAATTCATAAGTACTTTATACAAATCAAGTAATCAATACTACTATTTTTAGCAATTGATAAGCACATTTGATTGGGACTTGGAACTGATTGATAGCAACCAATTACTGTGGTTATGTGAGCCCGATAATCACGCTGGATAATATTATTTCTGGTGACTGATTAACCGTTCTGTACCTAACGAGTCAATGGGTTATGGGGCATCATTAATTCATGACATCACTGCTTGCTTTTGACCTTTCAACTGGATAGAGTGTCCATATTAATATATTGTTGATCGTGGGAGTCTATGATTACACGTTATGTCAGATGTGGATGCCAACATGGAATATGTTGACCCGTTATGTCAGATGTGGATGCCAACATGGAATATGTTGTTAGTGGCAAATTTTATGTTATCTATTTAATTATTATTTAAGTAAAATTTTGAGTCGTTAAATAATATTATTATTTTATTTTATTATTTACTTAGACAGTACTTCATATGAGTGATATGGAATTTTCTATTGTTATCTTAATTAATAAAATATTCGATTATTAGCATAGCTAGTAAAATACGAAACCAAAAAAATTGCTATTAATATGCACAAATAATTTGAGAATTTTACAAAAGTTGGGGAGAAAAAATTGACCAAGAAATAAGTAAATTAGAATGTGCATGGATAGATGTAACAGGTGATATAAGAGGTCTATCCGTTCCCAAGACTTGGAATAATAATAATTAATATATTTATATATATTATATACAATGTTATATGTATTTATAGTTGTTGGCTCTCAAATCCAAGTATAATTATCATCAATCTCATGATATTATATGTTCAATTAGTTTTTCCATATTAAATATGCTCAAGTAATTTTTCGAAAACTTGGTATAAACAATACATGACATGTCTAAAAAATTTCGACTTCATTCAATATATTATGCAAGGATTAGTTATATATATATATATACACACACATATATATGTATCATATATGTATTCTCGCTTTAATTTCCTAAAAAATTCACTTTAAACTAATCTAACAAATTGAGAAAAAGACAAAGAAAACTTGGTTACTCATTCACTTCTTTATACAACTAAATAAGAGTCTCCAAGAACTTACCCTACAAATTGTTTGATTGATTACTTATACTAAGAGAAGACTGAGGAGCTAAAGAGAAATTCGAATAAATTTCACTTTATATAAGGATAAATTATAAAAATTATTTATGAGGTTTGGTCTAATTATAAAATAATTCAATTAACTTTCAAAATTACAAATACCTCCTAATATTTGTTTTTATTTTATAATTATATTTATTGAGAGGGATATTTGTAAAATAAAAATAAATATCAAAAGGGTATTTATATTGCTTTAAAGGAATATTTATAATTTTAAAATATAGTAGAATTTCTTTGTAAATAGGTTAAACTTCAACAGTAATTTCAATAATTTACCATTTATATTATGAATCATAAGTATATGCACAATTCTCAACATGCTTTCTTAGCTAAAATTAAGTATAGATTATACTTTTCTTTTTAATCGTTAGTTGTGTATCAGAATTGGAATTAATTGACTTCTATAATTATAGAAATTGTCCAAACCTTCTGAATAGTTATAACTACTTTAACTCCCAAAAAACTTCAGTTTTAGACACTGACATATAATTGTACAAGCAAAGTACAATTTCAATTAATAGCTAGGGATTAAAAACACGCCTTATTTTATGTTATTTTATGGATCTATAATGTTAATATCATTCTTGTAACATATTAAGACTCTACAAGAACGGGATACAAAGAAAAGAATAGTATGAGCATTTGCGTATTTGAAAAATAATAGTTTTTGTTTTATTATAGTTGTTAGAATTTGTTGTCAGGTTTAATTAATTCGATTAAACAGTTTACCATATTTGTTATATTTTAATTAGTGTTTGAACAAAGATTAGAACATAAAACAACATACACAGCGAAATTTAAAATTGACACCAACAATTTTAACGAGGTTTGGATCTCAATATCCTACTCCTCGAGGTCACGTTCAAAGATAAAACATTCCACTATCAGTAAAGTTTAATACAATACAATAATAGGACTTATAACACAAAACCAAAGACTCCCTCTTTGTTTTGACGTCGTTCTTATATTGCTTCACCGATAGACTTATTTGTGAAATCTTCTCGACTTGAATCTGCCTCGTTGAACTCCCTTCAACGTTGACCTCCCGTCAAAACGGCAAAACGTTCTTTCCTGAGAACTCACATCCTTCTCTCGAAGGATGTTCAATGTGTTGTTCCGATATAGCCTGGAACAGACTTAAATCTCTAATGGTGGATTGAAACTCAAATTTCAATCACAATCTTTGATGTGCATTGGAAGGGGAATCGATTGTCTCTGGATTTCTTCTCTAAAATCAGCAACTCAAACTAATGTGTGTTTGTGTTTAAATATACAAAATATTCTAGTTGATTCCTAAACAAATACAAGAAAAGATTCCTAATTTATTACAAAGACTTTCCTTCCATAATTCTACCATTAACTACCGTGTATAAATCTGAATTTTGGAGTTCAAGATTACATTAATTTCCTTCTCTAAATAATGATATATTGTTTCTCGGAATGATAGGAAATCTACCAAGTCTCATCTTCATAAGGTAAGTCCATAATAACTCAACTTCCTTTCTAATTGGACATAAAATTATTGGAAGACATCTTGTAGATTTATTTCCATAAATACTACAAGCTTGTATTTAATAAATCATTCCAATATGGTAAGTAAGAGAGTTTGATTCCTATAAGGAAACAAATAAGCAAGAGTTAGTTTAGCATTAAAACTCTTATTAAACATGCAAAATATAACCTACTTTAATTAGAAGACTTAATAAATTGCACTTACCATTTTGATCAAATAATGCCAATTAAATTACATAAGTCACATGGACTTAACAATCTCCCCATTTAGCATTTTTTGTCAAAATCAACAATCTTACCTTAGTGTTTGAAAATAGGTTCAAGTATGCATGTTCCATCAATGAATATCATATAAGCTATTTAGTCCAAAATCTGTGTTCGAACATGAAACTGAACATGACAGTGAATAATATACTAAGGCAGATAAAACAATGTTCAGTGGTAATAAAAAAGTCTACCTACGTTCAAAATGCTTCCCTTGACCCATCAAACAAAACATTAAAACTTCAAAATATCAAAAGCAATTTTCATCACATAATCACATAATCACATCAATCAAAATTAAAATCAAAGCTTTATTCAAGCTTCCTTATCAGCTTCAATATCCAGTGCTTCTTCTCCAATCTCTGCAACAGCTGCAACTCCAGGTTCAGCATGAACTCCCCTTGCACCAAAAGTCCCATCAACTTTTACAACCCCTGCAACAACAACTGACTCCTTCTTTTTGACCAAAAAATGCCGAAGGACCAGATGCCTGAGTAGCAGAGCCAGAACTATCCAAGGAAAGTGGTTCAGTAGCAGTAGCACCTTGGTAAGTAGAACCTTGGAGTTGGGCAATAAGATGTAGAACTTCTTTCTCCTTAGCCTGCCCTTCTGTAATTTATTGCCCTGCTGTAAGTAACTGTCTCTCTAGATAGCCTAAAAGATTATCAGATGGAGCAGCAGATGTTCCAGACTGTGTTCCAACAGAAGATGGAACATGAGTAGGTAAGTCATCCAAATGTCCCTTAAACTTGCCAAGCCTAGTAGAAATAGAGTAATCAACTCTAGGATATTCCAGTTGTTCCTTCCTAAGCTTCTAAAACCTTGAGACATCAACATATTGTAAATCAAGGAAGGGAATGGTAAATGACCAGTAGTAGTCTTCACTTCAGCATGCTTAGTAATGGTTCTCATGATGTGCCTGCCTAGGTCATAAGGATGCCCCGTCCCAATACAATAAAGTATTATAGCCTGATCCTTAACAAGCACTGTGTGATTGGCTGTGGGAGTCCAATTAGTCATTGCTGCCTTGTGAAAAATGGCATATTTAAGAGTCAATTTGGCAGCAGGAAAAGTAGAAGAATGTTAAGGCCAAACACTCAAACTACCTCCAGTTAACTCTCTAATGATCATATCAAAATCAGTGGGTAACTCAATAAATTTAACATGAGGAGTACCCAAATAGTCATTGATCATCTAAGCTGAAAAAAATAAACCTTACCTCTAACATACACTTGACCAAATCTACCAGAATCAGCCTTAATAATATCAGAATGGAGATTGCAATAAAATTCCTTAACAACTTGAGGAACATAAGGCTTAATGTCTGTCATAGAGCCAATCAATTGTCTATCAATCAAAATGGAGTCTAACCCACGATCTTCAAAATCACTCAACCTAATTGACCTCTCAGACCACAATTTTCTTTTAGAAACACATTCCCACATGTCATTTGCATAATCTAAATAAAATTTGTGGGACACAACTTTACTAACCACAATTTTGTCACTATCAACATCCATAGCATTCCCTTGAGCAGAGTCCTTAGAAGAATTATCAGAAATAGAAACATGAATGTTACCTTGAGGTTTGAATTCTTCTGGAATTTGTGTTGTTCGGCCGCATGTTCGAACAGGGCTTCGAACAGGAACACCACCAGTGCTACCTTGCTGCACTGTGAATTCCATAGAATCAAAGGATGTGGATAAATGGGCAGTGGGTTAAGGTACAGAGTCAGGAACATGATGAGCTTCCTCTCCAATAGGATCAGTCCCTTGCCCTTGGTGAAAGTCCATCAACGTTTCAGCAACTTTAGCAGTATTGGCAAGAGATGTGGCTGGAGTATGAAACAAAGAGCTTCGTTGAACAAGTTCAGTGACTTGTTCTTCTTTAGCAATCGGTGTGTCTTTGTAAGGTTCAGAGGTGATTTCAAGCGGTGGATATTCAATAGCTAAGGGTACAGCATCAACCTCTGGCTCTATAGGAATTTTTGGTGCCAAAAATATGCATGCGGCAACACCAGATGGTTTTCCTCTTTTGGCTCGAGCATCACACTATTCGCCTCTCTATTTTCTTTTCTCTATACGCAATTTCTATTGTAATTGGACTATTATTTCATCTTGAGATCCTGCCATGTTAGAACAGATACACGAACAAGAGAGAAAGCAGAATGGAGAAGTGAAAATAGATGAGGAATTTTTTTTTACAGCTGTAACACTAGGGTTTTCTGGTGATGGAGCAACAATAGGGTTAAAAGCCCTATTTATATCCAAGGTAAAATATTTTCCCGCCAATAGCGAAAGTGTCCTTAAGTGCAAAAATTTGTTTCAAATCCGGTCCTCAACTTTTGGAGTAATCTTCCTTCACCAAACATAAGTTTTTCACTTACACTAGGAGTCTAAGAAATAGGGATATAGATAAATCAGATTTGTATCAACTTAATAATCAAATAACTTCTATATTTATTCAATTATTGTTGCACGAGAAAATCAAAATAAAATCCTAAAAAGATATACCTATTATGCATTCCATCACATGCAAATCACAAATTAAAACGTGCTAAAGATAAATATGGCACTATTCAGATTTCAAATCTCATAATCCCAAAACATCAATTAAGAAATTCAACCTTTGATCCGGTTTGACAATAAACTCAGAATTCCTTCAAATTTTCATTCCATATATTTTTTTATATAATCACAAAAAAAAATTGATCAGTGAAGAACTGAATTATGAACCATCATCATTTTTTTTATGTTCAATATATAGTTCTAATATGCACTGAGAACAAGGATTTAGCCAGTCAGTAGCTTTCACTCTAAGACTTAGGGTAGCCTTTTCTCATGGTAGATCGTTATCTAGATATTGGTGTTATCTAGTCCCGGATTACTCATGAGTGTCTTTCACTTCTAAGAATAGGTAGCTTTTTCTGTCAAAGGCCTCCAAGTTCTTAGTTTTTGTAAATTCTAGCATAATTAATGATGGAATTTTTCTGAAGTCTACTCAAGTTCAAGGTCAAAACAGTTAAAGTTGTCATTCAAAATTGAGATTTCAGAATTTAGAAATATCAAAATCTGATCATACTAGACATTCAATGTAATATGCCTAATGCAAGTCCTAGCATGAGATACATGAATTACCAAATAAAAATCAAGTCTTAATAGCTATATCCTAACAGAGTGCTGGAACACAATATACATGTGACAATGTGAAATCAGTGTTCCAACAACAGAATGAACATGACATTACAGAATGCAAATACCCAAGGACTTTCTAAATGCAATGAATCTCTGTGCATCAATAGCCTTGGTAAAAATGTCAGCCAGTTGATTTTCAGTTGTTACATGATCTATTATCATAATTCTACTTTCTACTAACTCTCTAATAAAGTGATGACGTATGTCGATGTGTTTTGTCCTCGAGTGTTGAATTGGATTTTTAGAAATGTTTATAGCACTTAGGTTATCACAAAACACATTCACTGAGGTTTACACAATTCCATAGTCAACAAGCATTTGTTTCATCCACAAGAGTTGTGAACAATAATTTCCACATGCAATATACTCAGATTCAACAGTAGATAGGGAAACACAGTTTTGTTTCTTACTAAACCAAGATATTAGATTATTACCGAGAAAGAAACAACCACCTGATGTGGTTTTCCTATCATCCATGTCACCAACCCAGTCAGCATCACAGTAGCCTGCAAGATTTGAATTAGTGTCCTTGGAATACCATATGCCATAGTCAGATGTACCATTCACATATCTAATAATCCGTTTGACTGCTTTCAGATGTGAGTCCTTGGGATTAGATTGGTACCTGGCACAAACACCTACACTAAAGTAAATATCAGGTCTAGAAGCAGTAAGATATAAAAGACTTACAATCATGCCTCTGTATAGTGATGTTCCAACAGATATTCCAACATAATCTTTGGACAATCTGTTATTGGTGCCCATAGGAGTTTTAATGTGTTTGGTGTTCTCCAGTCCAAATTTCTTCACTAGGTTTCGGGCATATTTACTTTAATAAAATTTAATTCATCATCAAGTTGCTTGATTTGTAAACTTAGAAAATAATTTAACTCTCCAACCATACTCATCTCGAATTCTTTAGACATTTGTTCAACAAACTCATCAACATTGTGCTTAGAGGTTAACCTGAAAACTATACTATCCACATAAATCTGTTCAATGATCAAACTGGTGTTTGAACATCTAATGAACAAGGTTTTATCATTTCCCTCTCTCTTGTAGCCCTTATTGACCAGAAAGTTTGTCAAACACTCATACCAAACTCTAGGAGCTTGTTTCAGCCCATACAAAGCCTTTTCAATTTATAGACATGATTAGGATGATGTGAATCCTCAAAACCTTTAGGTTGTTCTACTTAGACTTCATCATTCAAAAACCCATTCAGAAAGGTACTTTTGATATCCATTTGATAGAGTTTGAAATTCATCAAGCATGCTATAGCCAAAAGTAACCTAACGGACTCTAACCTAGCTACGGGGGCAAAGGTTTCATCAAAATCAATTCTCTCAATTTGTGTGTAACATTGATCAACCAATCTAGCTTTATTTCTTGTAATATTCCTAAACTCATCAGTTTTGTTCTTAAAGATCCATTTGGTACCTATTACATTAGAGTCTTTAGGTTTAGGAACTAGAGTCCATTCATCATTCCTAACAAATTGACCTAATTCCTCTTACATAACACTGACCAAAAATTCAACTTTCAAAGCTTCATTGACATTTTTGGTTCAATAGAGGAAGTGTAGCAAACATACCTCACCATGTCTCTATAGTTGAGCTTAGGCTTTTGCCTTGTCCTCATTTTATCAGTAAGAGTTCCAATTACCTGATCTGAATGATGATCTTTTTGAATTCTGGCAGGTGGATCCCTTCTGGGTGAATCTATCTCATCAGAACTGTCTGTTCTATCCGATATTATGACATGATTTGGAACATCAGAATGAGCATTCTGTTCTTCTGACTTTGATGATTCCAGTGGACTATCTGCATCCTCGGTTAGATTGTCAATTTTTTTTTCCAAGAAAAATTCTGCAAAATCAGAAAAGTCATCAATAACCACATTAGAAGATTCCATAACAACTTGAGTCCTCATGTTAAACACACAATAGGCTCTACTGTTAGTGGAATATCCGATAAAAACTCCCTCATCACTCTTTGCATCAAACTTTCCCAAATATTCACGATCATTAAGTATAAAGCATTTATCACCAAACACATGAAAATATTTGAGATTAGGTTTCTTACATTTCAAGATTTCATAAGGAGTCTCACCAGAACTATGTCTTAAGTGAACTTTGTTAGATATGTAACAAGCAGTGCTAATGGCTTCAGCCTACAACTTTTGAGTCAATTTCTTAGAGTTGAGCATGACTCGAGCCATTTCTTGCAAAGTCCTATTCTTCCTCTCAACCACACCATTCTGTTGAGGAGTCTTAGGGACTGAAAACTCATGAGTTGTACAATAATAATCAACAAAAATAGTGTGTTTTCAAATTCCTTTCCATGGTCACTTCTAATCCTAACAATTTGATTAATTTCACTATTTTTCTTAGTTTTTAATCTTGCACAGAGTTTCTTAAAGACATGAAAAGTGTCAGATTTCTCTCTCAAAAAGTCAACTCAAGTATACTTAGAGAAATCATCTACACAAACAAACACGTATTTCTTACCACTGAGGCTTTCAACCTGTATAGGACCCATCAGATCCATGTGTAGGAGTTCCAAAATCCATGATGTACCTACATGTTGGAACATGGGATGGGACACGTGTTTCTGTTTTTCCAGTTGACACGGACCACAGACACCATCCTTTTTCTTGCTCAGTTTTGGCACTCCCAGAACTGTACCTGTATTCACAAGTTTAGATAAGCTTTTAAAATTTAAGTGCCCAAGTTTCTGGTGCCAAATCTCAGTCTCATCATGTGTGACATTCAAACAGGACTTCTCATGTTTTAGCAAGTAACAATTATCTACTGACCTTTTACCTGTCATAACACAATAATTAGTATTATCAAAAACATGACATAGATCATTTGTAAAATGAACAAACAGATTTTGATAACATAATTGACTAATACTAATCAATTTTGTCTTAAGGCCTTCAATCAATAGCACATTCTTTAGTCTATGTAAACCTTTAACATCAAGTATACCTTTACCAAGAATCTGTCCAGAAACTCCATCCCCAATAGTCACACGACCTTTCTCAATACTTTGAAAGTCTGATAAGTTGCTTTTGTTACTAGTCATGTGCCTAGAACAACTACTATCAAAGTATCAAAATTCACAAGTAGATGTTTTCAAGGATATATTTGCAAAATTACACCTAAGATCAGATTTTCTAATCCAAATTCTGCGTGGAAAATCATCTTTTAGTTGGATTTTAATCTTTGGCGTGTGTTTAGAAGCAGATTTTGACCCATGTTCAAACTATCCAGAGAACGATATTCTAACATTTAATTTGAAACACTTAGGACGTATATGACCAGGAATATGATAGTAATGACAGATTGGTACATACCTTTTTCGTTGAGGTTTTTGAAAAACTTTTTTCTTACCAGAATCAAAGATGGATGGTTTTACTACAGTGCTTTTTACAAATTCAATCTTCAATTTAGGATCCATCTTTGTGTTTGAACATTCACCAATATAGCCTATACCTTGACGATTTCCTCCAACTTGTCCAGTAGAGAGAATCTCATCAAGTTTGGCTTTACCAGTATTTATTCTAGACAAAGAGGCTTTGGCTATTTCTAACTCAGCAGTAGTGCTCTTGAGCAACATATCATTTTCAACAATCTGAAGCTTGAATTGATTTAATTCGTGTTGTAACTCAGTTGTCTGACATGTGAGCTCAACAATCTATCCATCTAATGACTTGTTTGTCTTACAGACTTCAAGCTATTTTTTATACATCAGTCTACACATTATTCGAATGTCCTCATCAATTGGCTCTTCTTCATCACTACTGCAGTCAGAAATCTCATCAGTAGAAAAACTTTGAACAACTTTTTCTTTACCTTTTGAAACAGCGTCAGTACTGGCTTCTGAAATACGCGATATTCCAACTGGTGTTTGAACATGACTTGTGACATAACATTTTCCAAATTGGACAATTTTATCTTGTTTGGCATAAAAACACGGTTGCTCACAGCATCATCATGTTCTTCCTGATTGTCGTATGAATCAGCATCACTCCAAGTTATGTTTAGTGACATTCCCTTCTTCTTCTTGAGAGTGTTTGCACATTCTGATTGAATGTGTCCATACCCTTCACACTCTCTGCATTGGATCCGTTTGTCTTTTCTGTCATTAGAAAATGAAGAAGAATTAGAAGCACTTTTATATCTAGTAGTATCAGAATTCTTACAAAAACTTTTGAAAGTTTTGTGTGAGAAGAACTACTGGATCAGTCATGTCATGATCATCAATTTGAGCATTATCCTCAGTTTCATGAGCTTCAGCTTGCAGCGTAATTCCCTTGTCTTTCTGCCTTTTTGTTTTATTTCAAATTCATCTCGAATATCTGTAGTGAACCCATAAGTTCATCAAGACGCATAATGGTCACATCTTTGGCCTCATCGATGGCAGTAACTTTGTGAGCAAACCTATCAGGTAGGGATCTTTGTCTTCCTTACCAGTTTTGTGTCATCATACTTTTCACCTAAGGCATGACACTCATTTGCAATATTACAAAGTTTGGCGTTGAAGTTAGCAATGGTTTCATTATCCTCCATCCTGAGGTCTTCAAATCTGGAAGCTAACATTTGCAACTCAGAGAGTCTGACGGATGCAGTACCTTTATAATCTATTTGAAGTATGTCCCAGGCTTCCTTGACAGTTTCACAAGTTGCAATCAACCAAAATTGGTTTGAGTCAACAGCGCTGAAAATAGCATTCAGAGCCTTGGAATTATACAGCTTGCAAGTTCATTGTCCAATGCTGTCCACAAATCTTCAGGCTTGAGAACAATTTTTTTTTTCTCATTCTCCATAATTGGATGTTGCCAACCGAAGACAACAGATTTCCATGCCTTCTTATCAACTGATTTTAAGAAGGCTCTCATTCTAGCTTTCCAGTATGAGTAGTTGGAACCTTCTAGTAATGGTGGACGCAAAACCGAACCTCCTTCCCGTAGGATATTCATATCTATAAAGATTCGACAAAAAATTAATCCAAGATCTTCACTAAGTATATCTAGTACCTGCTACTGATGCCACTTGTTAGAATTTGTTGTCGGGTTCAATTAATTCGATTAAACAGTTTACCAGATTCGTTATGTTTCAATTAGTGTTTGAACAAAGATTAGAACATAAAACGACATGCACAACAGAATTTAAAATTGACACAAGCAATTTTAACGAGGTTCGGATCTCAATATCCTACTCCTTGAGGCCACGCCCAAAGATAAAACAATTCACTATCAGTAAAGTTTAACACAATACAATATAGGACTATAACACAAAACCAAAGACTCCATCTTTATTTGACGTCGTTCTTGTATTGTTTCACCGATAGACTTGTTTGCGAGATCATCTCGACTTGAATCTGCCTCGTTGAACTCCTTTCAATGTTGACCTCCCGTCAAAACGGCAAAGCGTTCTCTCCCAAGAACTCACCTCCTTCTCTCGAATGATGTTTAATGTGTTGTTCCAATATAGTTTGGAACATACTTAAATCTCCAGTGGTGGCTTGAAACTCGAATTTCAATCACAATCTTTGATGTGCACTGGAGGGGGAATCGGTTGTCTCTGGATTTCTTCTCTAAAATCAGCAACTCAAACTAATGTGTGTTTGTGTTTAAATACACAAAACACTCTAGTTGATTGCTAAACAAATACAAGGAAAGATTCCTAATCTATTACAAAGACTTTCCTTCCATAATTCTACCATTAACTACCGTGTATAAATCTGAATTTTGGAGTTCAAGATTACATTAATTTCCTTCTGTAAATAATGATACACGACTTCTTGGAATGGTAGGAAATCTATCAAGTCTCCTCTTCATAAGGTAAGTCCATAATAGCTCAACTTCCTTTCCAATTAGATATAGAATTATTAGAAGACATCTTGTAGATTTATTTTCATAAATACTACAAGCTTGTATTTAATAAATCATTCCAATATGGTAAGTAAGAGAGTTTGATTTTTACAAGAAAATAAATAAGCAAGAGTTAGTTTAGCATTAAAACTTTTATTAAACATGCAAAACATAACCTACCTTAATTAGAAGACTTAATAAATTGCACTTACTATTTTGATCAAATAATGCCAATTAAATTACATAAGTCATATGGACTTAACAATAGTAATGGTTTTTACAAACTTAATATTGACAAAAATATATTTAAGTTGTTACTGTATAATTAGTGATATATGTATAGTGACAGCAAATATTATTATAAGTTATTAGTAATAACATTTTTTGTTGTCACTATTAGTAAAAATAATTTAAGCACTAGTTCTTATCATTATTAATTTTATAAGAGACATTATTATGACATAACAAAAGTTATTGTCAATTAATAAATATCATTACTAATAATATTTACATTATCACTAAGCATGTTATCACTAATATTCTTTTTTTGTTGTAACTCTTTTCTATGTGATCGGATAATATTGAGAATATTCAATAAAATTGGTCATTTTAAATGAATTAAATTATTTTTTGTTAATCATATATAATGTTGTGCAAACTTATAAATATCTTTAGCACGAGAATTAATTTTTAAATAAAACTTAAAACAAAAATTAAATTGAGTACTATTATTAGTGGAGCTTAATATAAAAGATCTATAATATGTGTATTATTCAATCCAACTGAAACAATGTAGTTCCTTTTGGACAGATTAGTTTTTTTTTTTTCATTATGACTACTTACGCAACTATTCAAGTATCATCCGTGTTTTTACTACTACTTACTATTAATAAAGAGTAAGAGAGTTGATACGTTTTTTCTCAAGTCTTGAGTTACGACTCAATAAATCTCCACATCATTTCGCAATATTTTATAGTTTAATTTGGTCTTACTCTAAACATTTATTAAGAGAGAATTATTGTAGCCCAAAGGTTTCTTATATAACCATTCATAATTTGAGTTTAAATAAATACTTAATAGGTCCAGTTGAATAGGTCCGAGTCCACGGGTTTAAGAGTATAGCATACTTGTAAGATGAATATATGTTACTTAAGTCTAGGAATATTAAATTTTAAGCCCGACGAAACAAATAGGTTCACGACACTTTAAAATATGGAAAGGACAATAAAGCCCAAGTCCCATAATAAATGCCTATAAGTACTCCATCTACGTCACAATGTATATTTTTTTCATTCGACAATTTATAGCATTCTATCATTTGTTCTCACTCGTCTCTGATTTGGTACTGACTTAAGCATTGGAAGATTTTTATTAGAACAATCATAATGTCCTAATGACTTGTTATGTCGCAAGCAAGAGCTCACTCGAAAGTTGGTCCATTGCAAGAAATTTGAAGACCTGAAGCAATTTCACATCATTTTGACGTAGATTGTGAGAACATCTGTCCGAACACTAAGAACTGAAGATACAGACTAGATCCAAAGCCATGAGAGAACCCATGGCTTGGGACATCCCCCACCACAAGGAAGAAGTCAACGACAATGGAGTGGACCAATGTCAACAACCTCTTCCCTAGCATGATCCACCACTGCCACGCTAGGAGCCAGCCTAGCCGATGGTCCTGTAGATCACCTAAGAGGCCTTAAGGGTGCTATTAGAGGACAAGTCGGCAAGAGCCACAGTGATAGCAGTGGCCCAATATGTCGAGAATCACCGGCATGGAAGTGAGCCCTCTCAATCCTCTCGCCAAAGTAGGGATTCAACCACGGTTCCCCATAGAATTGAGTCGAGGCATGAAGGACTGAGACTTAGAGGAGGTAACACTCACGAGGATGAGAGTAGCTATGTATCTCCCTAGAGGAAAACACGAAGAACAAGGAAGCTATTGGCAGAACATACACTATCCCACTTATTCTTCTAACATGAACACATGGACACATAGAGGAGTTATGTCTCTTGCAGTGGCACCATCAAAGTACAACCCTTTCTCGCTTGCAATCCTAGTTGAAGCACTCTAAGAAGGTTTTAAGGTTTCAAATCTTTTAGAGTTTGATGGGACTTACAACTTAAAGAGCACATCGACAAGTTCTATGTCAAACGGACTTGCACGACTTGAGCAACGCATCCTATAGCAGGATCTCAATCCTAATTTAGATCAATCAGATATTCTAAATCTAGATTTTATAGGGCTATATTATCAATCAAATAATTACAAAATTAAAAATAGAAACTAAATATATACAATATTTTCTCTAAAAAAAACTCATGTTGCTTGGATTTACCTATCACTAATTGTATTCTTACAAGGGACATTTACTTATGTTGATGAACGGGGGTAAAATACTAAGAGGGTATTTGGTTAAATTTATTACACTAACCAAGAGTACTTTAACATGGTTCAACCAGCTACCCACAGTTTCTATCACTAGTTTGGAGCAACTAACGTAGTGGTTCCTACATCAGTTCTCTATCAAGAGAAAGTATCCAAAGACTGCAGCCTAATTATTTACATTAATGCAGATGGAGAGCGAGTCCTTGAGGGAATATGTGCAATATTTTGTAGAGGTTATGAATAAAGCACCGCACATGAACCACAAACTCCTTGCGGGAATCATGTAACACATGCTCCGCCAACGGAGATTCAAAGAGTCTATCATAGAGAAGCCTCCTGGATCGTTGGAAGAATTGATGGCCCGAGTGGAGAAGTACATCCACAAAGAAGAGACCACACACTTAGGAGTGGGAATGAAGTACAAGCACAAAGACAAGAAGAAGTAAAGTGAGCAACAAAAAGGATGATTGAAGCCCACCTCTTCAAGATACCCCCAATATACTTCACTAAACACTTCATTGACAAAATTCCTAGTAGTGGTAGAGCAGTAGAGAATAACTCACCCCTCGAAGAGGCTAAAAGATGATCCTAAGAGGATAAAGTCCAACATATACTTCCATTTCCACTATGACTGGGGACACACGACAAAAGAATGTTTCCACCTGAAGAAGAAGATCAAGAAGCTCACATAGGGGCATACCTAAAGGCATTTGTCAACCAAGGCCCCCATGAAAACTAGTAGTGCACACCCTAGTAGAAGTCATGAGAATGATGCCAACCATGATAATCTCCCCATTGCAAGGATTAAAGATGTTACCTCTCAAGGGCCATCCAGTGGAGACACGAATAGTGTGAGGAACGTGCTCTTCAAGGCCTTAGCAGAAGTGTATGCTAATAATAAAGCTTTGGCTAAAAAGGTCTACCACCTCTAACAGTGAAGAGAGGAGATCACTTTCAGAGTCCATGACTTGGATCTTCCAAAGGGGTTAAGTAATGATGCCATAGTGATATGTGTGACGTTGACCAATTTTCTGGTCAAGAATGTCCTAATAGACAATGGAAGCTCCACTGATATCATATTCTATGATGCATTCACTCGATTAGGAATAGATAATGGCCAACTCAGCAAGGTAAACACCCTACTATTGGATTCAGTGGAGGCACAGTGGAAACACTAGGGAAAGTGGCTCTCCTCTTTTCCTAGGATCACTTCCAAAGTGGTCCACCAAAATAGTTAAGTTTTTTTGTGGTAAAGGCACCCTTACCTTAGAACATGATATTAGGCAGACACAGCTCAACTTCTTCCAAGCAGCAACCTCTGCGTACTACTTGAAGGTGAAGTTCCCTACTCTAGATGGAATTGATGAAGTTGCGAATGACCCAAAGGTAGCAAGAGAATGTTATAAGAAGCCCAAAAAAGTAGCGAAAGTGCAAAATAACACTATGCTAATCCTTGAGAAGGTAGTGCACTATCCAGAGAATTAGATAGAGGTAAGAAGAGAAGAACAACCGTAATGGAGTAATGCGACACAAGTATTGATGCCTATGAGCTGTCAGAAAGGTTAAAAGAAAAAAAGTATGTAGCTTATTGAGATTATGTTATTAAAATTTGAATGTTTTTGTTTTCCCTAAGAGGGATATTTATTATTTAAGACAATGATGTTATTAGTTTACTTCATGAAAATTCTCTTTATATCATTAATAAAGTTGTCTTTCATGTTAACCTATTGCACTATGCTAAAACTCATTATCCTACACTACAAGAATCATAGCACTCTTCATTGAAAAATGCTTAAAGCAAAATAGAGAAAAAATAAATGCCTACCTGCAAGAAGTTGAATCACACACTCATGGTGTCGCATCAAAAGTAATCGTCGGTAAGAAGCCTAAGGGCTCAGGGTTAAGCATCATAATGCCTACTTATCACAAGCCCAAACTCATGGTGAAGCTTCGCAACACCCACCTATTATAAGTTTATTAGAACTCTTTGAAAAACATCACCATGTTTACTTGTTAAAGGTCCATAACTCATGGCAAGGTAATTAAACATGCCTATAATAAGTAAAAAATGTCTCATGGCAGCATATTGACAAAACATCCATCTATAAGAAGTTGCTTAGAGCAACCTATGGTGAGTACTAAATACATCATCCTATAATAAGTTGTTAAATGCAACTCCTGGTAAGCTAGAGATCCCCTGCGTAAAGAAAACTATGAATATTAAGCAATAACTCATCACATAATAACACAAAGCCGGAAAATGTCTTTAGCGACAAACATATCATTTCTAGCTCAGCATATAACTAAAAAACAAAAAATTGACTAACACAACTATGGAGCTAAAAAAAATGAGGTGACTTAAAAGACCAATGGTATAACAACACAAAGTTTCAGTCTTGCCTGTTAGTTCTCAACCTGCTTGATAATCCTTTTTTAGGGGCTGCCTCACCCAGGAAAATACCTCGGGTGAGGCCAAGTTGCCTGGCCCTGGTGATAAAATATCTCTGGGCGAGGGCACACTGTCTTACCAAGATAAAATGCCTCCGGGCGAGACCATACTGCCTCACTTGCAGGATAATGTATTTGGCTGAGGTCATAGACAAAAATGCCTCTAGACGAGGCCACGCTGCCTTACTCGAGCAATAATGTATCCAGGTGAGGCCACACTACGTCACTCGGGTAAAAAAGCCTCCAGGCGATGCCATACTACCTCACTATGGTAAAAAATACCTCTAGGATAAGCCATATAGCCTCGCCTTAGTGACAAAAAAATTTTATCGCTAAAATCGTCGCAATAAGACCATCATAAAAAATTTTGGCGATAAAAATTCGGCTAACGTTGCAAAATTTAGCAATGCACATTTTCGTCACAAAAATCCACAATTTTATCGCTAAATAATCACTTAGCGATGCAATACGTAAGAACTTTCGTCGCTGAAATATATAAAAAATTTAAATATTTAATATTTAGCGACAAAATGTGTATCATTCGTCGCTAAACTTAACAACAAAAAACCACAAGTCATCGCTAAATTAATAATAGTTTCAAAAAAATATGAAAAAAAATTAGCGACGAAATGTGATCTTTGGTCGCTAACCTTTGCGACAAATATAAACAATTCATCGCTAAACTTAGCAAGTAAAAGAATAATTCGTCGCTAAATTAATAAGATTTAAAAAAAAAAAAAATTAGTGGCGAATGTCAAAAATTCGTCACTAAGTTAATAAAATATTTAAAAAATAGAAATATTTTAGCGACAAATTGTGGAAATTTGTCTCTAAAATTAGAATTTTTTTAAATATTTTGTTTATTTCGATCTTTTTATCATGTTTTAAACAACAAATCCAAATTATACCCTGTTTTAAATAAGAAATCCACAACCTATTTATCACAACCATTCACAAATATTCAACAACCCCCACAACATATCCAACAATCATTCAGAAGACATTTATCATTCCAACAATCTAAACATTAACTAAAAGATATTTCATTAAAAAACTAAACGTATATTAAAGAAAGAATCATATATACAAATCATACAAAGAATTATTAAACAAACCACTATAAAAGTCAACATTAAAAGTAAAATATCTTCATATACAAATTAGACAGAAGTCTAATACACCTAAATGATAATCAAAATAAGAATCTTCATGTATTTTTCCAGTCATTACTGCAGAATAACAAACAAAAGATATAATTAGAAATAAATCAATACTATATATTAAGCATAATCGTATATATCAAAACAACAACGACTATATGAATAACATTGACATAACAATTAATCCATTAAAAAAAGTTATGAAATATTTACACAAAATTAAATCAGATGTGGTAGAGGCCAGGGTGGAGTTGAGGAGGATGGTTGTTGCTGGATCAACGATTGTATCGCTTATGATGCACCCGGAGACACCTTATCAAGAAACTGCAGAATCATGGAATGTTGTGACTCCATGATATGCAATATGTTTTTATAAACTAGTAGCTCAGTTCTGGTGTCTACTAGCTCGGTCTTCGTATCTACTAGCTCATCTTATGTCATATAAAGTTGGTCTCTAAGTGTTGCATTGGTCGATCTAGATAATGTAGTATCAGAAGTAGTCGACCTGAGAGGTTTGGGCCTATTTCCAAGCCCACGCACGTATCTCGAATGTGCACCAATGACCGGATCGCACACTCTATCTGTAATTTGTACGTCGTCTATGGTGTGAGAATTATCCTCGGTATCTGTCTGAGCATGTGACTCTCAGTACTCCTCTCGAAGTCGCACTATCTCATCCTAAAATTAATAAATGTCAAGATATTTAGTTTCAAATAAATTAAAAAGAAATAATTAAAAGAATTAATTACTTACATATGCACTATGAACTCTATCTCCTACCTTACCCTTCGTAGTGTTGTAGTGAGTTTCATTAAAATTTCATCGGTCTAGAAATAACATATGTCATATGTTACTTAATGAATAAAGTAATTATTTAAATAAAACTTAAGATTTTATATACTTACACCATCATAACTGTACTGCACAAAGGACTTTGAACCTTCGCAATGATTATAAAATAACTTTACTCGATTTGCGGAGTTCGTTGCTGATTGTTTCTGCCAAAAATTTAAAGCAGCAAACATCATAAGATTAAATATATAAATATAAGATTTCATTAAATAAATTAGCTAAAACTTATTATTAAATTTACCTTAAACTCCTCTGACTCGAATAATGTGCACATATACTCCCAATCCGCCTGAGTCTCACAGAAATCATGAGAAATATGTTTCAATCGCTCCTCCCAAGGTAGGGCTGTGAGACTTTTATAGTGTTTGTGCATCTTCTGGCGATTGTCTCTATATCGAACACTCATCAGCTTGTTGGTCTCTTTCTTAACTGACTTTGATCATGTGCCAAACTTTATAGAAAACATAGTCTATAAAAACATATATGTTAACATTTAATATATCAAAGAGAAAGTAAACCAACAAATAAGATAGTTAATTATACTAATCGACAACCGATCAAATATTTCTATATCAGTCGACTTCCTTACAATTATTGAGAACATACCAATGTGCTTTCTTACGTAAAGTATGAGGTAATTTATGCTTTCGTTGGCTGCCCATCACTCTTACTTGTTGATTGAAAATACTTAAGGTGAATAAATGGGTTGACTAGCATCTCTGTTACGTTTCGGTCTAGTAAATCTTATTTTAATTTAGCTCATATACAAAGTTGAGAAAGTCAATACTTCATTCACAACATATCCCTCTACAATATATCCCTCTGGTCTTGCCATATTACGAATATACTTCTTGAGTGTTCCCAAATACCTTTCAAATAGGTACATCCATCGTGATGAAACAGGTCCAACTAATATGGTCTCACGGGGTAAATGAACTGCCAAGTGAACCATAATGTCAAAAAATGCTGGAGAAAAAATTTGTTCTATCTTGTACAAAATGAATACTATATCCTCCTCCATTTTTCTCAAATCTACAATATGTAAAGTTCTTGAAGTAAGTTTTTTGAAAAAGTCAAATAGCTCAACAATTATGCCATACATATCCTTTGCCAAAAACTTCCTTATGGCGATTAGAAGTAATCTATGTAAAAGGGCATGACAGTCATGTGTGTTTAAGCTATATAACTTTTCATCATTCACATTCACATTTTTTGAGATATTTGTGGCATAACCATCAAGGAACTTCACATATTTTAAAAATCGACAAAATTCACGTCTTTCTTCCAAAGTAAATGTATAACTTGCATGTGGCTTACTGACTTTGTCCCCAATCTTCTTTAGATGCAATTCACTCTTTATACCCATATTTTGCATGTCT
Source organism: Paulownia fortunei (assembly GCA_019321725.1). Taxonomy (NCBI): domain Eukaryota; kingdom Viridiplantae; phylum Streptophyta; class Magnoliopsida; order Lamiales; family Paulowniaceae; genus Paulownia; species Paulownia fortunei. Next base: position 3,817,028 of record CM033105.1, on the reverse strand, counting down.
AATTGAGCTTTGACTGTATCCTTCGACTTCCCATCTATACTCAACAATGTGTCAACCAAAGCATCACAAATGTTCTTTTCAATGTGCATAACATCCAGATTATGCCTCAACTTCAAGTATAACCAATACTCCAACTCAAAGAAAATTGACTTTTTAACCCAATTCATGTCACCAACTGACCGTCTTCTTTTACTGGTTACCACAAGATCTTTACCAAAGGTCACTTCAGGCAATACACGTAACTGAGTTAAATCTGACTACCACTAAAGGTTCATGGCGAACTTTCACTTTCAAACTTTCTGTTGAAGCTCCACGAGTACTTATCATGTAGAAACCAATGATGACCCGTATAACATATTTTACTGTGCAATTTTTTACTCACAGTATCTTCAAGACATACAGAACATGCATTATAACCCTCAGTACTCCACCCAAACACTGTCCCATATGCTAGGAAGTCATGAATTATCCATATAACAGCAGCATGTAATCAAAATATTCATTTAATAGTTGCATCATATATTTCTATCCCCTCACTCCATAATTTCTTCAATTCATTGATTAAAGGATGCAAGTACACATCTATCTCTTTTTCAGGTGCCTTAAGCCCAGGAATTAAAAGAGATCATTTTCCATGGGGGAAAATTATACGTCACAAGTAAAATTGGCCACGTACTGTAAGCATTTGACATGTTTCCAAATAGATTAAAACCATCAGTTGTCAAGCCCAAACGAACATTTCTAGAATCATCTACAAATATTTCATGCAATTTGTCAAACACATTCCATGCTTTAGCATCAGCTGGGTGTCTCAGTACCCCATTTGTTTCAACCCTTTTTTCTTTATGCCATCTCATATCTCTTACTATATGTTTCAACAAAAATAATCAATTTAGTCTTGGCTTCAAAGGAAAATATTTAAGGACTTTTTGAGATATTTTTTTGTTGTTCGCCTCATCATACTTAAATCGGGACTCCTTACACGTCGAACATGTATCTTTGCCCTTGTGTTCATCCCAAAATAAGATACAATCATTTCTACAAGCATGTATATATTCATATCCCAACCCTAACTCTTTTAATATTTTCTTAGCTTCGTAATGAAAGCATGGAATTGCATTCGGTTTTGAAAATGCTTCTCGCAATAATTGAAGCAACATATTAAATGATTTATTACTCCAACCATTCAACACCTTCACATGCATTAATTTCACTAAAAAACTAAATGCAGAAAAATTAGTACAGCCGGAATATAACTCTTGATGTGCTTCTTCACACATTGATATTTAATTTTATCCCAATTCCTCTACAGATGGGTTCTCATTATTATCCTCCCGTCAAACCTCACTACTACCAACAACTTCATCATCCCTTAAGTCATTTAACATATCAAAAAAAGTATCATCTTCTTCGTCTACACTCACATGCTCAACTTTATTTATAGGATTCATATCATCACTTGGTGTAGTAACTTCTCCATGAAAAGTCCACACTTTGTATAATTTAAAAATCCCCCATCTATAAAGATGTCCTGAAACGTAATCCAAATTAAATTGATATAAATTTTCATACCTTCGATAAGGACAACGAATTTTCAATAACCCAAAGGTTGACATATAATTATTTGCTACATCCAAAAAATTATTTAAACTATTTATATATTCTGGAACCACTCGATTTTGATTCATTATCCAATTTCGATCCATAATTATACGACATGTTGATGATAGTAATTAGATAATTGATTTTAAAGCATTCATGTTCATTAATGGCATGCATTGCTCTAACTTCTTCTTCCACTCTTTGGTAAGGGCCCTATCTTATTCAAGAATGTGCATCTATTTGTGGTTTTATAAGTATGATCACTTTGTTTCATACACGTAAAAATTTCGACAACATCTTCCTATAGTTCTCCAAGTACACATATTATAGTGTACCCGAAGAACAAAGGGAGATACGAACCAAAATAGTTAATCACGTACACGAGATAAATAGCATACTAATAGAACCACAGTTAAGTACATGTTCTCAAACTATCCAAATTGAACAATTCAGAATTTAACATCAAATTTTAAAATCATTCAAGATTTTAAAATTTTTTTATGCTAAATTCCAAACGGGGTCTAAGGTTTGTGAATGCATACGCACAGAAAGTAAAAATTAATTTATATGATCAAAGGTGATATTTTGTATTCTAATTTGCATATAAAGAATACTCCACTTTTTACTTCAATTCTTTTTTATTTATTTGAAAGGTATATCTATTTAAATATTGGTACACCCTTTTAGCTCTATAGAAAGTGATTTCATAAGCCACAAAGCATAACCCAAAAGAAAAAACAAAAAACAAAAAATAAACACAAAAATTATTTATGTTCTTAAGTTCTAGCCACTTCCGAGTTCTTAAATTAATAGGTACATAGAATTATAAAAAGTATCCAATTATCCTTAATTTAATAAATAACATCTAATATAGCAACACACATAAACTGGAAATTAAAATAAATGAGCTGAAAATGGTACCGGCGGTGAAATCAAACCTCAATGTCTAAAATATTAAGATTGAAAAAAATCATGTAATTAATCAGAAACTATGGCACTCATCGTAAATGGAACATATATACATACACTTTATTGCTAGCTTCATAATATTCATACATAACCACAGAAACTTAATTGGAAAATCTAAATTGAAAAAAAAACTCCAAATTTGGAAATGAAGCAAAATTAAAATCTATTTCGAATCGGATAAAAAAAAAAGAAATAAGAAAAACAGTTCGTAAAATGAATACTTGTTGCAAAGATGGAAGATGACCGACGACGGGGTTGCGATGGTTGTGGTGGCTGGTGGCTGGTGGCAGGTTCGGACGAAGCTCTATGTTTTGCGTGGAGGAGTATAGCGGTGGAGGGCGGCGGCGGTGAAGTTGGAAGTGGAGCTTGGTGCTGACGGTTGGACGGCAGTGCTACTGCACAGAAAAATCACCAAAGCTGGTGAAGATGGGATGGAAGAGTTGAATCGCGGTGGGCCGATTTGGAGGAGACGAGAATGGGGAAAGGAATTTAGAAAATTTTGAAACTGGAACGGGAGAAGAGAAAACTGTCCGGCAGAAATTATATCAACCTTAGCGACGACTTGAGAAAATTTCGTCGCTAAATAAAAAAAAAAAAAATTAGCGACAAAAACGACGTATTTCGTCACTCAGTTAAATTAAAAATATTTTAGTGTTAGCGATGACATCTTCTAAAATTCATCACCAAGTAAAAAAATATTTACTTTGGCGACGCAATCAACTTCTTCGTCACTAAGTTTAGAAATGTTTGCAACAACATTAAACAATGTTATTGCTAAGTAAAATAAATATTTTACCTTAGCGACGCAATCACTTTATTCGTCGCTAAGTTTAGAAATGTTAGCAACAACATTACACATTGTCGTCGCTAAGTGTATATAAAAAAAAATTGAATTATTATTTTTTTTAGCAAGGAACTGAATTCAGTTCGTCGTTAAGTAAAAATATCCATTTACCTTAGCGACGAAATATCTTATGTCGTCGCTAATATTAGATAGAAAATCGAAAAAAAAAATTACAGTTAGCAAGGAACTGAATGAATGTTGTCGCTAAGTATAAAAAATCAATTTACTTTGTGACGAAATATCTTTTATCGTCATTAAATTTAGATAAAAAAAATTAAATTAATTTTTTTGTTGTTAGCGAAGAAGATTGTAAATTATGTTGCTAAGATAATTGTTAGCGTCGATATATGCTATTAGTCGCTAAAATTTCGTCGTTACTTACCTGTTTTCCTGTAATACCAAAAATATTAAATTATAACCCAATATAGGCCCATGAGACTTTAAAATATGCAAATGGTCCATAAAAGCCAAGTCTCGTAATATACGTTTATAAATTTCTTCTCTATACCATTTTACATGGTATGTCATTTTCATTTGAAATTTATAGTATTTCTATCATTTGCTCTCACTCATCTCTGATTTGTTACTGATTTGAATATTAAAGAATTTTTATCGAAATAATTTTACATCAATTTCACATCGAGATTTTGATGATAGATAATAGAACATTGAGTGATCTAGCATTGTGCTTTAGTGGTTTGGTTTAAGTTAACTAATAAGAGCAAAGATAATGGTGGAGAATTTGGTCTTTAGTTTTCCTTGGTAGTCAAGCATTTTGTTTTCTTCCTGCAACCTCTTCTTATTTACCACTCACATTAGGTTTTTTGGAAGTCATTCTTTGAATACTGAGAGATCAATGAGGTTGGCCAATATTCAACAGTTTGTTCCAATTGCCAAAAGTAGAGATGCTTTGTCAATCTAAATTTACTTCTCGAACAAACCCATAAATTTTTTATTACAAATTTTATTATATTATCAATCATATTATACATGTAGACTTTACAAAGACAATATTTAATATGATGCAATGCGATTTTAGAGAGTTAGAGGAATTGTAAGAATGCATTGGATTGCTTGCCCAAACTGTTTGGAGGAATTACCACAAAAATTAACATGTAGCAACAGGGGCAGAAGTCATGAGTTTTCATGTAAACACGATTTCTTGGATTTCAAAAAGGGCATAAAAAACCACTATCTAACAACTATTTCTCTGCAGCTGTGTCAGATTCCGTACACCCACCAGAGGCTTGTGTCTCTGATCCAAAGTCAAGGCCAAAACTTGCAAGCCAAGTCATAATTCATACGCATATATATACATCTCAATGGAATCATAATTAATACTTAGCTAGATAATATTTATTATTATAAAAACGTTTATGTAATGCAAGAACGCTATTTTAAAGTAAAATATATGGTCAAAAGCTTTGAGTAATGGAGAAAGAGCACCTTTTTTTTTTTTTCAATGAGTGCTTTGTATAGTCAATCAAAACTGAAAACGATGGATTTAGTTATTAGACAAAAATAAAATCTTTAGGCCATTTCTAGAAGCCACTTATTTTAATTTTAAGTGGAAAAGGCCTTTTGGTTGGAAATTTGATGAAAGGAAAGAGTCTTCTTGAGATCATTATAAACTAAACTCATTAAGCACACCCACTACCAAAAAAAAAATTAAAAAAAATAATAGTAATAATAATAATAATAATAATAATAATAATAATATATTATAAAACACACGCTACTTAAAAAAATTGTACCGTACAAGGCTGCTTGGTTCTAGAATTTAATGAAAGGAAAAGTGAAAACGAAAATAAAATGGTTCTATCGATGCCCTTTGCTTTTCCTTAAATTTTAATTTTTAAATGTAAATGAATATCATTAAAAAGAAATAAATGAATCAATGAGTAACAAATATCTCCCACATATATCTACACTTATATAAAGCAATTTCTTCCTACTTTCTTTTAAAGCTAAGTGAAGAAAGAATATTATGTTTCCTTCATTCAAAACAAGACAAATTCAAAGCTTATCAAGGAGGTTGTAATCTAGGGTCATGTTTTCGTGATCGGACCGATAATTAAATCGATTTTGTTAAAATTAACGGTTCAATCGATCGGACCGGTTTAATAAAAATTAATTATATTTTTTTATTTTATTATATAAAATAATAATATAATAAATTAATTGTTATATAATACATTTTAAATATAAAAATAAATAAATAGCTACATAAAAATACATATAATAAAACACAAAATTTAAATAATCACATAAATATAACAAATGTCAAATTTAAACCTTTATAAAAAATTTAAAAAAAATAAAAAAAACATTCAAACCGATTTTGGGCGATTTTGACCGATTTAACCAGTTGTTTTGGGTCTAACCGGAGCGGACCAACCTCCGATTCTTAGTTGGACTAGTTGAACTGGCCGGTTCGATCCGATTTTGACAACATTGCTCTAGGATTTTAAAAAGGCAAGATTGCAATATAAGGGTTCGTTTGGTTTTGTTTTGTAGTTGTTATGAGAAAATTATTTTTTTAAAATATTTTTAAAACTTATGGTGGATAAAAATATGATTGGTTTTGTTTTTTGGTGGAAAGAAATTATGTGTTGTCGATATCTTTTTATGTAAATTTGTTTTTTTTTTATACTAGTGTTGCATTAAGTTTTTATATTCTTATATGTTATTTTTAAATAAATATGATAAGTGGAAGATGTATATTTATACAAATGTAATCATTAGAAGATGTAAATATGATCTAATGATTGAAATATGTATAAATATATTTATATAATAATTAAAATATATACATATATACATATATAAATATATATTATCTTGGGAGTTTTGGAAGATATAATAGAAAAATATATTTTGAGAGTGAGATTCTAGGAACGAAATGTGTTTAGATGAGTTGTTGGTAAATAATGATATGATCTATTTCAATAGAAAATATATTTGGATGAACCATTTTTAGAGTGATATTTTTTATTGCAGATGTCTTTTCTTATATATAGTTTTGTCTCATTAGTGGTGTCACGTAAAGCTTTCATACAATCTTATGTTGCTGTTATATTAATATAATAATTAAAAGATATATATATTATTTATTCTTGTAATGATTGAGATATATATAAATATATATTTGAATTTATGTAAAGAAGATATAAAAAGATAAGAAAAGGATTCTTAAAAAATAAAAAATTTATTTTGAGGTATGTTTTGGGGGGGAAATATTATTCCCCCCAAAATACACTTACAAGAAAGTGTTTTTATTCCGGGGAGATGAAAATGTCTTTTGGAAAATAAAATCAAACATACCCTTAACTTTTGCATCATTTTATAGTCTAACAATGATGTATAGGTTATTTAACCATCATCAATTTATTATTTCTGTTCTCACTTATATAAAATTGAGATTAGTCTATCTGCCATGCCATATTTTTCTATTAGGGCGACCGTGCTAACATGGCATGCCACATTGAATTTTGATAGATTATTATGACGAGGCAATGACATGATCATCTCCAATGTCAAAGGGTTTCATGAGGTTTTACTTTCAATTCTTTAAATTAGTTAGGTATTTGACCTCCTAATTAGGAATTAATTTAAGCGAAAATGGGATCCTCAAACTCCTATAATTTATTGCTAATTAATCACGTCAAAACGTGGACTTTTAAGTTTGATTTTCTTGTTGAGTAAGGATTTTACACACTCTTGAGACTTGATTCAAGATGAAAAAGAAGTCACTCTCACAAACATAGATAGGTGCATGTATGTATATGGCCTGGTATTGCTCTCATGCATTATGGAGACCTCCAAACATTTCGTTCTTTCCTTTTGGTATCGTATTATTTAAATATTTGAGTTATGTTACGACTAACAACTATAGTTGAATTAACAGATTCTTGCTCTATCTCAAATTTATTGTTTGTATATATTTTCGATGCGTTACAAAATATAGTTCCATTTTTTTTAAAATGGGATTTAAAAAAAAAAAATTATCCTCTCACTTAGAGTAAAAATGTGACACAATTAATTATGAACACTACTTTTAAGGCCAAAACTTAAAATACATAAAACTTTTAATTTTTTTCAATTAATATCATTTAAAATTACATATTAAGTCAAATGAAATATAAAATATAAAAATGACTTGTTTGGAGTTATTTTGGGGAAACATTTTCCTTCTCTGAGAAGAAAAATGTGTTTGGCAAATGTTATTTTGGAAAAATATATTTTCATTCCTCCAAAATACTTATAAATTTTTATTTTAATTAAATAATTATATATCCTATTATATCTCCACGAACACAATAAAATAACATTGATAATATATTTGTAATTGAAAATATCTTTCATTAACTTTAATAAATAATATTAATAAAATATTTATAATTAAAAATATATCTCATATATTATTTTTATTAATAAAACTTACAAATATATTTTTATTCTGCACACGCGCCAAAAATACTTTCTTTTAAAAGATTTTACTCAAATTATCGAAAATAACAACACCAAAAATGCCTGTTGCACAGCGGCTGATGCTAAACTCTACCCTATATACACACATAAAGCCCCGAGATATAAGGAGATATACCAGAACAATATACAATAATCCACGCTTAATTTAAGAGAGAATAGACCCACATACTCCAAACGCACGCCTTTTGACATATATCCAAAAAGGAGTGTTTGGTGGAACAAAACACGGCATTGAGGTGTATGATATATGGGCATATAGCATGCCATTCTCATGAAATTTGAGCCAAAAATTGCACAAAACTTTGTACATTTTTTAAATAAACTGAAAATGCTCATTTTAAGCCTCTACTAGCAAATAGCTTCAAGATTCTCTCTCATTGTCTCTTTCAATTTTTGCCTCACTAATACTGGTGAGTTATATAGTTACAGCCATTTTGCCAGGCGAATTGATTCCTACTTCTGTGTAGAAAAATGGGAACTTTAATGTAAACTATCCAAATTCTGATGGAAACTATTTAATGAGATCATGAAGTGGTGAATTAACACGCTTTGAAATGTTGGTTGACCAATGCTGCCAACAAATATTTTTATTCACACCCCCACATCCCACCGTGTTGTTCAAGCTAAGAACTTAAAAAAAGTACAATATATATAATATCTGTTTGTATAAGTATGTATATATGTGTGTATCAGTGTAGGTACTATATTTAATTAAAAATTGATAACATTCAAAAGCATGATAGAATTTTTAATCAAAGTCCCGAAGGCATTTGATAACTAACTGAACTTGCCATTTCCAAGAAACATGATAATTCTGATCATCAAAAATTTAATTCTCAATTAATGAATACAGTTTACAGTATTTTGAGACAAACCCATTCTTTGAATGAGCCAGCTTCAACACTTAGAAAAGAATCAAGAATACAAAATCAACCAAACTGAAAAGCTACAAAAAAGTATTCAAAAAAAAAATTACTGTGGATAAGCCATTAATGGGCTTTTCTTCTTTCCATGAAATCATGTATTCTTCTGAGGGCTACTTCCAGAGTCTGTTCACTCATATTTGCAAAGCAAACTCTGAACCATCCGGGCTCCGAGCAATGGCAAGAAGATCCTGGAGATATGTTCAGTTTCACTTCATGCAATATTAGTTTCCACAAAGCCAATTCTTGTTCCTTTGTCGGCTCCTCCAGAAGTGGGCTCAATTTCATCCAGCAGAACAATCCTGCATTCCCTTTCAAACACTGGATACCGGCATTTTCCAGTCCGTCGATGATCAGTTGGTACCTCTTTCGCAGCCTTTCTCGATTAGTTCTTATATAACTTCCTGTGAATTCTTTGTCAGAAAGCATGGAGGCCAAGAGCTGCTGAGTTTGGGATGAGATCAAAGTGAAACTCGACATTCTTCTTGCAGTTGTGACCACTTTATCATTGTATGAATATATAGTCCCAACCCTAAATCCAGGGAGGCCTAAGTCTTTTGACAGGCTATAAACAATGTGAACCCTTTCAGAATCTTTGTAGTTCCGGGCCTCAAGAATTTCAGCAATACTGATAAATTCCTCAGAGGAGAATGCTGATCCCGAATAGATTTCATCCGAGACAAGATGGATGTTTTTACGCGTTGCGAATTCAAGAACCTCCTCAAGAATGGTTCGTTTAATGGTCGCGCCAAGAGGGTTCGATGGATTTGTTATAAGCACTCCTCTAACTTTAATGTTCTTGGATTCGGCTTCTTTGTAAGCTGCTTCCAAAGCTTGAGGAGTAATCTCAAAATTGTTTGAGCTGTCGCAGTTGACCGGTATGATGTTTACGCCTGTTCTCCACCTTAAGTCTCTGTCAAACCTGAGAAATTATAAGTCCCATGAATATTGAGTTAGTTTAGGATATTGATGCCGAAAGAAAAACATGATTCTTGTGGTATATAAAGTTTGAAAGAAGTATAATTATTTGGAGTAGTTCTTATACCCTGGATAGTAAGGAGTTGGGACAAGCAAGGCATCTCCTGGATCAGCCAAAATGAAGGTTAATAGTTCGTTTGCTGCAGTGGCGCCTGCTGTTATAACAATTCTTTCAGGGTTGAATTTTGCTCTTCCCCCTCTTATTTGTTCCATAAAGCTTGCCATTGCCTGAAATATTTTACAAGGAGGATTAGTTAGAGGTTTTACTTTTGTCGGAAAGTTACAAGTAATGACAAAGTAGAAGTGTGTGTGTGTGTGTGTGTGTATTACCTTTCTGAAAGATTGTAGTCCGTGATAATCTTGAAACAATGCATTCTCTCTAAATCCAGAAGTTCTACTACTGTTGGTTGCATCTGAATGTTTTTCCAGGTATTGCTCTAGCAAATCAAATGAAACCTGAGCAGGATATAAAACAATTAACACTATACCAGATTACCAGTGACAAAAACTCTATATTTTGTGGGTATACTTAGAAGGTCCCGAATTCAAGTTCCAAAATAATCACAATCGTGATGTTGTGATTGTTCCCGACTCTGGATCATTTGAGACTAATAGTCTCTGGAGAAGCCAAGAATTTCACCCATTTAATTTGACTAACACCAAATAGTAAGAACTTACTTGATTTTCTGCAAGTCCCATCTGTATGACACCAGAAGGATTGCACAATTCATCATAAGGGTCTTCATCATAAGCTTTCCACCCTGCAAAATATGGTGAGTCTTCACCGTGAGTGTCTGAAACTGCAATTCTTGATAATCCAACAGAGGGCTGCTCTATCTGAATTGCCATAACTAATAGTGCTTTTAGAAAGTGCCTCAATTTGTCTTAGCAACAGCTATGTGTTTTGGGAAAGAGAGAAAATAGCAGAAAAGGAAACTGTTTGAAATTCCTGAATGAAGCTAACTATTGTCAAAGTCCCCCCCATTTTATACAGAAAATTTTGCCCAAAAAAGGGGCCCTCAACTTACATGGAAATGATAATATTCTCACAAAAAAATAAATGCAAAAGAACCAATGATTGATTCTGCAGAGTAAGTTAAGTTCAAAGCTAACCTTTTACAAAAATATATAGTTTTTATTCATGACTGGCAACAACTGTTGGCTTCCGTCATCTTTTTCAAAGCTTCACATATCTCAATCTCCACGAGATCAACATCAAATATGGTGGTTGAATGGGGGTGGGTGTTTTACCTTATAAATATCATTTCTAACTTCCCTTTACTTTATTTTGTTTTCAAGATTTCTTTATAGTTTTTTTGCTATTTGAATAATTAAAAATTTTCAGTGTGTGGCCAAAGATATAAAATTACTGTTTGCATATTATCAGTGGCAATTTTAAGTGGAGTGATTGGAGCACTTAATTGAAGATTAGAGTTGTGATTAAGGTGTATATATCAGTTCAGATAATATATCATACCTTGACTAATTAACTCCTAAGCTATTTATATTTCTGCCATTCAAAAAATAGAGGTGTGATTAATGTGAATATCAGTTCAGATAATATATATATATATATATATATATAGAGAGAGAGAGAGAGATATTTCTACCATCCAAAAAATAGAGGTGTGATTAAGGTGTATATCAGTTCAGGTAATTAACTCCTAAGCTATTTTTTGGAGGGTAGAAACCTCTCTCTCTCTCTCTCTCTCTCTCTCTCTATATATATATATATATATATATGTATATATATCATACTTTGACTGATTAATTTCTAAGCTATTCATATTTGTACCATTCAAGATTTTTGGTTTTTTGGGTCAGAACTACTGATAGGACTAAAATCTTTGGATGCTTTCTCTCCTTGCATACAAATTTTTAACATTATTATCAGGTTCAATCGGAATGTTCCAGACCCATTTCACTTAGGCATGTTTAAATAATATAAATAATTTGAATTGAGTGCTGAATTTTTTATTTTCAATCTCAAGATCCAACTCTTTATTTTATTTTTTCAAAAATCTATTATATATATTTATATGATTAAAAAAATATTTTTATAAAATTATAATAGTATTATTTTTAAAAAATATAATTTATAATATCTTTTAAATTATAAAACGAATTTAGCGAGTTTAATGGGTTTACCCACTAGATCTAAGATTAAAGTAAATTTAGATCTAAATCCTTAAAAATTTTAACGAATTGAATTTTGAGTCTATACAAATTCAACATAAATTCAGTTCATTATCATCCCTAATTATCTTGTCTTGCATACTTTGGTATTGTTAATACAAGAACCAACTTGAAGAAGCATTGCTCTTAGTTATTTTGCTTTTTTTGTTTAATTTATTTTATTATATATTTCAATTTATGAATACGGATCAATTGTATGTGATTCATAATTAAATATTTAATTAAAAAATATTTTATATACGTGATGTTTATTTATGATGTAATATAAAAGATGAAAAATAAATTTGAAATAAAATAATCTAAATTGTGTAGTTCAAACATGGGTAATTAAAGGGAAGTACATGACATTTTGAATCTTCTATTATAGAATATATTTTATTTCATATTTTATTTTATTAATACATGCTACGCTATATGTATATTAATGACATCATCAATTTATATATATTAGTGAAATAAAATATAAGATGAAATATTATTTTAAATAAAAAATTCGAACTAATTATATGATGAAAAATAATCAAATGAATTGAGAAAATTGTAGCATTAGTTTATGGTGGCCACGTTAAGAGGTATATATACCCATTAACCAAGGGGAAGGAACCAAGAATTCTAAGTTAACCCTTTTGAGAACGAGATCATGAATCATTGCAAGACAAATAATATTTGAGGAGATCTAAGAGTGGTTAAGTTTTCTTACAAGCCGACACAGATACTTTGGGAAGATCATTAAGATTCTGATCTTGCAAACAAAAAGAAGACAAACTAGAAGCTACGAGAAGATATCATAGACCACTTATAATCTCAAGCAACAGAATTAATTCTATCTTTCTTAAAACATCTGCAAGTATTGTAATAATCACAGCATCATGCACCCTTAATCATTGGTCATCAATACTTAATCTGTTTCATCAATCAAAAATCCTATGTACTAATTGAGGCTTACATTTGGTCCAAGAATGTTTCAATGATGAGGGACAATGTTATCAAGAAGATCCATGTGCAAGACTTGGACATATGAGATTTTTGTCATTAAAAGATTGTATTTCAAAATGAAAATAGAAAATGCGCGTGATCGATGATGAGTCTTAAACCCATGTATTAAGATTAATATTACTTTAATTTATTGTGTGATCGATTATCAGTCTTAAACCCATGTATGAAGATTAATATTAGTTAATTTATTGTGGGATTATGCATAGAATTACAAATTAAGATATTGTAGACCATCGAGGCATAATTTAGTATACTGAATGTCAACCTCGGTTTGAATCTAAAATACCAACAAGACAGAGAACAAAGCCAAGAACTGCCCTTCGAACTTTTTGTGATAATAATTGTGTAACACTTTTGTTACACACATCATTTACTAAGAAAAATGTGGTCGTGATGAGTAAAGAAAAAAAAAATTGTAATGTTGATATAAAATAATTTTTTTTTTTTAATATCACGATTCTTTTATACACGTGTCGTGATACGGGTAACCTTATAACTCATTTTATTGATTACTTTTGTTATTCCTATCTGCTAACCATAAACTTGTAACTCATCCAAAGAATTTAACTCCCAATGCCTTTATTCTATATGGCTCATTAATTTGATTCTTTAATATTTTAGTTGACATAATTCGGTTAATAATTTTTCTCCAAGACATATGTACATTATCCAAGTATATAATTTTTAACCATCCTTAATACATGTGAATCATGTAAATCATCAAAGCATCTAATATACTTCTATACAAGCCTTGATTATCAAGCCCATCATGATCTCTCTCTATCTCTCCTTTTCACATCAGCCATTGACTCTCCAAAACTACTGCATTCTATAAATTCATTTGCTAAAAATATCTATTAATTTTAAATTATTAGCATGTGTAACAATATTTGTTGTCATGGCGAAGCCACATAGTAACTATTGGGAAGGGGATTCTTGATCTGTGTAGCAATAACTGTTCTTATGATAGGGCCATAAGATAACTGTTGATAAGATGATTGTTGACTTGTGTGACAACAATTGCTCTCATGAAAAAGTTACAATTAAAACGTAAACTTGAACTATTATATTATTTTAAAATCATAATTATAATTTTTAGTAGAATAACAATAGTTCGATTCTATAAATGGTAGCAAAGACACTTAAGAAGAGCTTCAATGCTACCTTTCACCATCAATGAAAAGGATAGAAACTAATTGAGCTAGTGTCTTTGGTCATATTATATAAATAACTGGAGCAATCATCATAACCCACTTGTGGAATCACAAAATTATACACTAATTTTTCTTCTTGTGTTAGGTTTGGAAGAAACATTATGGTCAAATAGAGGTCACTGTTAAAAGGGATTTAATCTTTAAAAAAAAAAATGGATTACAACAGATAAGCATCATTAGTGAAGCCGCCCAGAAGTTCACATATTAAGCTGCTTATAGAGAAATATAGATAGCAGACAACTGGGCTACTTGAAAGAACAATATTACTACATAAGTACATGTCATTAACTTTAATAATGTTTAAGAGGCATCAAACCTAAGACAGTTTCACTTGTTAACAGCTCACGATGTCGTTGTGTTCTCAGTAAAGGACAGAGGGAGAATTGTTTCTTGCTGTGTTTTCAGGAGTGCAAATTCAAAGTGTTTAATTTTCTCAATCCTGGAAATTCATTTTGTTAATCTTGTAGTAATAAAAGGGTGATTGATGTCAATCAATTGTAATTAAATATTGAATAAATATTAAAATAAGTTAATCAAATAGTTCAAAATTTGAATTTTAGTGAGAGTGACAGAAAACCACTCCAAAATAGTTAATTTCATAAAACGTTTTGAGAAACGCAATATTGAATTTGGATGGCTATAGCATTTTTTTCTGGTGTTTGGTTGCTGTAATTGCATTATGATTTTAGCTGCTAAACATTGAAAATAGTATAAACTTTCATATCTTAATATTTATTTCAATACTTAATAATATTGAAAGATTAATTAAATCGTTCATTCATTTTTATAAAATGAGTCAAATTGATTGGTCAGATACAAAGGGAACATTTACTTGAGACAAAAGCACTATATCCTAATGCTTTGTTGAACTCTCTAATTACTAATTAGTTGAGCTTAGCTTCATTTAGAATTCAGATTTTTTGCTACAAGCAATATATATATTCATATCATCCATATATCTATATAAGTGGATGGGAATCCTCTTGATTACCTAATCACAACATTATAGTACTCAAATTTAGATAGATTGATAAAGATTGTGTGACATTGATTTAATAGACAAAGAAATCAAAATTGAATAAGTATATTTATTGTTCTTTGATTTGTAGTGATAAAGCTGGCTACTATATTATTATATAAAGAAGCATATAATGTATTTCTCTATTATAACTCGTGCAACCTAATTGTTATGCTTAGCTCAAGTGTGATTAGGTGCAACACTAATGACAAGTACAATTGCATGCCTTAATTGCATCATTAATTCGTTTCCCGTACGTAAGAATCGCTATCCTAATTACCTAAATTTTAATAATCAGGTTGTATATTTTTATTTTTATATTTCGCAATTAATAGTTGTTCTAAGCATCTTGCAAACATTTTGTGAGATCAAACCAGATTTCCTCTAACATAATTTTATTCTTGTACAAAGATCAGCTTACATAATAAAAAATCGTTGACATTATTAGTACCGGTGAATATTTATTATATGATCACATTAAAATTAATTAAATTAAACGTGCAAAAAGAAAAAGGCCCAAGGAATATTATTGAATATTTGAATTTTCTTAAATTAATTATTTAAAATGAAGGGAACTTATCTTGTATCCTGATTGGACGGCATGAATCTTCTAGGAAGATGCAAAGCCAGTGAAGATTTGCCACCTAGGACAAAACTTTTAATTCGAATATTTCATGATAAGATCATTCAAAGATATATGTATATTTGGTAGATTTTGTTGATGACTTTTGGTTTGGTTCTATTATATAAGATTTTTTGTTTGAAAAATAATTTTAAATGGGTTTTTTTATTTTTTAACATTTGTTAAATGAAGAGAATATAAGATACTCTCTCCTTTATATATCCATAGATGTAGTAGAATGTTGTAAATATTATATATATATATATATATATATATTATACTGTAGTTATTTATTTATTATTTTTTTAATGCAAAATTTTTGGGGTTGGAGTATGGCGAAACTATACTCTTTTTTGCCTTTTTTTTATTTTAATATGAGATTTGATGAAATATTAGAAAAAAAATTGTAGGTTTTATGCAAATATACCAAATTAATTCTCGATTAAAATTAATAAGAAAAAATCTAGATGCTATTTCTGGTTTTTAGTGCTTATATGGTTCCTAAACCGTCTTGTCACAATTTAATTATGTTACGAATAATTAGCATTACAATTGAGACACTACATTAAGTTAATCACCATGGCGACCTAAGTTTATAAAAATATCATACGAAAACTTATACTTCGTGTAACTTGCTATTGAAAAATAGAGTGTTGGGGATTGGGTTGGGAGGGGGGAATCTATTGTACTATTTTATTCAATAAAATTGATATTTCAATAAAATTTCAATATTCTACTATTAATAAGAGATTTTGAATTTAAATTCACTCGTTAGTTAGCTGGTATTAATCTATTGTACTTATAATTTGCTTTTTTTATTTAATTGTATTTAATTAATATTTGGTAAATTTAGTTAATTAATTTTTGACATTTCGATGTATTAAAGTAGTTTCACTCCCTAAGTTTAATTATACTTAATTAGTATTTGATGATTGTATATAATTAGTATTTGATAATTGTACATAATTAATCTTTAATATATTCGATGATATAATTGATTATTTCTCTGAAAAATAAATACATGTATATTATGCTATAAGACAATGTAATCATAAAGAATGGCCAACAATTTTTTCATCAAATGGAAAACACAAAAATGAGAGTTTTTTTTTTTTTTAATTATGCACACGTACATGAGATTATATGTGAAATAAAACAAAAGGTTTTTTTTTTTTAAAAAAAGTTAAAAATAAATAATTGATTAAAGAAGATTCGAGCGTGCTCATACAACACGTTTTGTGAACCCCATTAATGGATATCAACTTACAATTAATTAAAAACCGACAACTATTTTTCTTGTATAAGCCCCCCAAAAAACATAAAAATATTAAAACCTCGAAAATTGAATTATTTTCACGTCAGAACTCAGAAGCTTCCTACTAAATAGGTAGGGAATGAAAAGTTTTGTTGGTGACAGTGCATGCAATTGCTATTTTGTTAATGCCTATTTAAATATTTATTAGTTATAAATAATAAATAAACCAATAAAAATGCGATGCTAGTGTCTCAACATTAGCTTTGACCATCCTTTGGGTATCTTACTATTTAGAAAATTATATATATATATATATATATATATAAAAGATAACGGTTTCAATAAATATTTTTCTCCATATAAATATATATCTAATTTTTGTGGCAAAGAAAGTGATGATTCACATAAGCCCCAAGAAATGCCGTTTTCTATGCTTCAATCATGTACCACTAGTGACTTAACTAATGGCAAAATTGGTATTTCAAAATTCGATTGAGATTTCTAAAGAAAAATGTTCAATATATATTTAATTAATAATTAAATTTTCATTTAGTACAAACATTTATATAATTGATTTATTAAAATATCAAATACTAATGAAATAAATTACTGTGTAAATAGACGAATACTTACATTATTGGCACTTGAACATCGACTTCTTAATCTTAAAGTCTCAGTATTTAAGTAAGACATCTTTAACAAAGTCTTGGATTATATTAATATAGTAAATATTTTATATTGGTTTGTAATCATTAGATTTAATACCTGATTTTTAATATACTTAGTTACTTAATTATCGATTGGTATTTTGATATAATAATAATATTTCACTATTTCACTTTTAAAAAAAATCATAAAACATGAACTAATTAATTTTTAAAAAAAATAATAATCATGTTTTACATACTCTATTTTTTATTTTTTTTTGTACTTTTTTTCATTTAGCATACATTATGCTTTTCACATATTACAGCCACGCACACGCACTCGGTTTGGATTTTCTCTAACTCGATTTGTATATATGTCTTTGGGTCAAAAATTTATTGTTTCAAATAAAATATCCAGTATTCCAGCTACTAGCCAACAATGCTACCAAGCTTCACGGCAATTCATGCAACAAATCTAGCAAACTTATCAAGCAAAATCTTGCTTTGGAACTCATGAAAAGAGTTCATATTTTAATTTAGTTTGGCCAAGATGGGAAAAGGGTACCCAAAAAATTTATATTTTTTTTTAGGTGAATGATCAAATGCATTATGTTATTAATGAATTACAAAATTATATAAGGATTTTTTATGATTGATTATAAAATTTAAAATTTGTCCAAATCGTATTGCATCGCACTATAAATATTAATTTATTATGCGAACTGCGATTTAAAATTTTGAATAAAAACTACAATGTTCAATACTTACTGTTCATCGCGCATCCCTCGTCATGTCTCTTTTAGCCTTTTTGTGTTAAATAGGTGCCTTGAATGAATAAATGTGTCGCCTTATCATTGATCAAATCAAATGTCAAAATCCTAACTTTTTTATCGCATTCTCTCCGCCACCTCACACAATGTATTCTTCTCCATCCACTTTCCTGTTTCCAATTACTAACTTCTATCAAATCTCAATTTTTTTTAGATTTTTCATTTCTTGTCGTATTTTTATTTTTCCTAGAAAGTGAAAAAATATATATTTGTCATTGTATTTTTTTTATGACAGCAAAAATTATGCAATTAATTCTTAAAATTTATGACAGCATAATATCTGATTTATCTGATCTGAGTCCCTAAGTCTCAAGACAACGAGAGCTGAGGTGAAAACTTCATTGAAAATGTGGAGTATTTAGTACGACTTCTTATCCTAATATAATTGGTTAGTCGCACTTTTACGCTATGTTTGCATCTCGGTTTTAGTGAGGAAAACACTAATGTTGTTAAAAAGAAAAAAAGAAAGAGAAAAAAATATCAAAAAATAAAAGTACAAAGTATTTTGAAAAATTCTCACTAAAATTTAAAAACCAAACATAGTATAATTTAAATTTCTTCGCTTCAAATGTAAAAGCTTTATGTTTTACGCTTTTAGGTATGTTCCCTTTTTATTTTATTTTTTCCTCACTAAAATTCAAAATTCAAGACATATCATTAGAAAATGGCAAAGCGACAATGAAATAGATTTTTTTAGACACCAAGTCGGACCCTAATCCCTACATGAGGATCGAAGTAGAACCATGATCCTTTTAGGTTTCTTGTTTAATAAAACCCTAGTGTAATAACTAACTACCAAGTTTGATCAACATGGTAATTGACCTTTGAATTTTCAGCTCAACAACTTTACAAAGAATAATGTCACAAAAAAAAAAATTAAAAAATTAAAAATCAATGTCATAAATAGTTTTAGCTATTCTACATACCAACATATATGGGCCTTTTTTTTCCATAATTTATGTTCAAAATTGAAGCCTAAAAAGTCAATGCTAAAGCAACCATATTGTAAAGCCCACAAACGATATCAAGACAAGGAAAACCTAAAATTCCAAATAGAATGGCACTGAGTTACAAATAAACTAACTTCTTAATTTGTAGAGCTTAGAGCAAACCCCAAAAGACCAAACAAGGCATTTGGGGTATTTCCACAATCAAATTTTTCGGATTTACCAAAACCTTAAAATATCTCGCATTTAAACGTAAAGTTAAATATATATATATATTTATATTGCACGATTTATATTACAATGCGTGACTACTGAACGTTTGTGTAACCATCGGATATTCCTTTTTTTTTATGTAATAATTTGAGACCAAAATTGTATTATGTAGTATTTAAAAATAGAAGCCCATCTTATGCCCCCAGTGGATCTTTAGACTATGCTGACCGACATGTTTTAAGGGGAAGGTCTGGATACTGGTTGGCGGCC
Source organism: Paulownia fortunei (assembly GCA_019321725.1). Lineage (NCBI taxonomy): Eukaryota > Viridiplantae > Streptophyta > Magnoliopsida > Lamiales > Paulowniaceae > Paulownia > Paulownia fortunei. Next base: position 3,797,013 of record CM033105.1, on the reverse strand, counting down.
TTACACTCTCAGGCCCAATTGGTAAACACGTTCAATGGAATATGTTTTTTGGGATTGAATATATTTTGATGAATTTTTAAATATAATAATTTATGTTAAGGAGTTTCTAACCATGTTTTCATAATCGAACAATGATTAAATCGATGTTGCTATCGGTTGGATCGATCTAATAAAAATTAATTATATTTTTTTATTCTATTATATAAATTTGTAATATAATAAATTAATTGTCATATTTTAAATTTTAAAGATAAAAAAATAAATAATTAACTTAAAAATACATATAATAAAATTTAAAATTTAAATAATCTCATACATATAATCAAATGTTAAGTTTAAAATTTAATTTTTTTTCAAAAAATATAAAAAAATACATAAAATATAAAAAAATAATAAAATCAATTCTAGCCTATTTTTGGCCCATTTTTTGACCGATTCGACCGGTTCTGAAAACATTGAGTATAAATAAAACCAAGTGCTGTTTTTTTTGACAATTTGAGAATATTTAAAATAAAAAATATGGTAAAATATTTGTCGACAGTGACACAGTCATTTTTTATATTACAATATTTTTATCCATAATTATTATATGCATAGTCGTGCAATCATGGACATGCATTATATTTTTACTCGATTTTTACGTGTATTCGTCTCTGTCTATCTACATATCTATATGTATATGTATAGATAGCACCCTTTTGTTTGATTGGCTGATTGATTTTGGAGCAATTAATTTTAGCACACTAATTACTATATCATGGACAAGTGAATTAAAGGATAATATCTATGCATGCTTTTTTAAGCCTTTATCCTCCTCCAGTTTTTTTCAAGTTATAAAGAATTTATTGTTTTAAAATCAGATTTTCAAGTGTTTTCTCAAAGTCCTTAGCAAATAATTATTTTACTCCTAACAAATTATATGACGAAATATTAAATTCAAAATTTTAATTATTTCTTCAAATCCATCATAAATAATTCTTTTACTAACAAATTAAGTATCGAAATAATAAATTAGATTTTCAAATATTTTCCCAAACCCATCGTAAATTAACTCTCTTTTTCTCAATTTTTTTAGACATCTATACTTAATATCCAATTTATCAGTAAAATAATTTAAATATCTATTGGCAATAAAAAATTCTGCACAAATTCAAGCAAAAAAGCTGTAAGAAAAGAGAGAGAAATTATATATGAAATAAAATACGACGAAAAATTTAACTGTGTATCATAAATTACATAAATTATTTTACGAATTGCACAATGTAGATAACATTCTATTTGAGTAAGAATATATATTCCCAATGTAGAATATATATGAAAATGCACCAGAAAAGAATATATTTAGGGATGAGAATGAAATTAATTTATCAAAATTTAAAATCTCTCGTCAAGATTTGTAAGGACTTAATACTCGGATTCAAATTAGACCGTTAGACCTGATTAATAATTCTAAAAATATTAAAAAATATATTTTCTTAAAATAATACTATTATTTTTTTAAAAATATATATTTTAAAATAAAATATTATATAAAATATATATATATTAAAATAAAAAATAAATAAAAAAATTAAAACAGACCAAGTTCAAGATGAGTTTAAAAATAAAAAAATCAATACTTACCCCAAACTCATTTATAATTTTGAAAACTCATATCAAACGGAGTGATTTGGATTTGAACCAACATTCTCATCTCTAAATATATTATAGCAAAAGTAAAAAAAATGTTAAAAGAAAAAGAAAAAAAAAAAGAAAAAACAAACAATCTGAAATTGACAAAAAGAAAAAGAAAAAGAAATATCGAACTGCATATAAACGGAGTTCTGGCTGACGCATTCACTTCATAATTCACTCTGTAAAGAAGCCAAAAACACTCCGATGGCCTCTCCTTCTTCTCTGTCTCCACCGGGGGTCCCCATGGAGCTACATGTGGCGAACCGAAAGAAGCTCCTAGGTTCATTTCGCGATCATCTCTCTCTTTCCTCTCGCCCTCTCCATGGCTTTGTCTTTCTCCAGGTACCGAAGTTTCTCCCTCTAATTATTATTTTCTCAATCTCCGTATATCCTGATTATATCTGTTGATATTCATTGAATTTTGATTTTCAATTTTGGTAGGGTGGCGAAGAGCAGACTCGGCACTGCACCGATCATATTGAATTGTTTAGGTAATTTGTAAGATTTGTTTGTTAAATGTATGTTTATTATATAATTTACATTAACATGAATTAATTGATTTGTTTGCGCATGCATTTTTATAATCTGAAGGTGCATTTGTAGATACGGAATCAGGGTCTTGGAATATAAATTCACAAAATCTTAATCCACGAGTGTTTGTTGAAGTCTTAATTTCTTGTGGTTTCACTTTCATGAAATTATTAACATTAGCCCATCACTAGAGCTTCTCAGTTTTCAGAGGCTTTACAGGATTTCACAATCCAGCCATATTGGCCCCAGACATTAATCATGCACTGACAGAGTTAATTATAGTGAGAGAAAGCTTTATAGGAAGGTATTAAATCTGCGTCAGAGAATTGCAAATGTTATCCCTCTATCACAAAGATATGTTGTTAATGAGCTTATTTGTCATTTATTCCCGTAGATTACCCAAACTATACTTTGTCTCTATTCACGTCAACAAAATGAAATGATCAATTCTGAAGCTACTTGTGCTATCAAGCTGTAAATTTTTTGGTGAGACATGAAATATATGATGATTTTATTATCATCAAGGCCATTTTTTTGGGTCAGTGCTCTAGATTGACCTTTCTTTTTTTTTTTTTTCTTTTAATTGAAAAATATTGTAGCAGGTGATTATTTGTTGAGATTTTATGACTGAGTTATTACTAATTGGTAGTTTCACTGATCTCAGACAGGAGAGCTATTTTGCTTACTTGTTTGGAGTGCAAGAGCCTGGGTTTTACGGAGCTATTGTAAGTTCGTTATATCTTATATTTTAATTTCGCTATGAGATTTCAAAAAGGAGTGGTATTTGGATGTGAACAAGATTTATTGGAAGTTTACAGAATTTGGTAATAATCTAAAGGAACTAACTTCAAAATGTCTATTTTGTTCTTTTTTTCTTCTCTCTGTATTATTAGGATAAATTTTAGACATTCATCTAGCTCATTAGAGCTGAGATGCTGTAAGTGTTGCTCATGTGATGGCAGTCTAAAGTTTTAGCAACTACCCAAAGAGAATAGCGATAATATAACTGAAATCCCGTGCTATTTTATTTTTATTTTTTTTTAAGATGCTAATTGCATTAGTATTATGCATGTGCAAGCAATGAAGTGGTCAGCATTCTGGGCCCTTTGATATATCAAGAATTGAGTTGGTCGGTTACCTTAGGCTCTTTAATATATCAAGAGTTGAGATGGTCCTGATGAATAGATTTTTTTTGTTTGGTTATCATACTTTTTGGACTGGAAGTTCATCGTTTCTAGTACAATATACATTTTATGTAATGATGCAATACTGATCTTTTTGGTACATGAAAAAAACTCTAATGAAAATTTTTGTATTTCTGAATGAAGGATATAGCAAGTGGGGAATCAATACTTTTTGCTCCAAGATTACCTGCTGATTATGCAGTTTGGTTGGGAGAAATTAAGCCATTGTCCTATTTCAAGGTGTTTATACTCTCAAATGTTCAAGGGTAAAGTAATTGAGGATAATCGAGTTTGTATTGCTGTTACATCCCTCTTTCGCAGGAAAGATACATGGTTAGCTCCGTATGCTATACCGACGAGATTACAAAAGTTTTGCATCACCAATACCAAGGACCAGGAAAACCATTGCTGTATCTCCTGCATGGGCTCAATACTGATAGTAACAACTTTTCCAAACCAGCAGACTTTGAGGTTCTTACACCTTTTTTATCTTAATCATTTTTGAAGAGTTAACAATGCTGCATTCTGTACTAACATACTTGATCTAGATATGATGAGAATATCAAAGATGTACTGCTTCATGAAATCTTTGAGAGACATGGAAAGAACCTACCCACACATTCGCACATATATGCAGCAAAATGCATGCATATGTGATTTGAGTGTACACTAAGCTCATGTGTGCATGAACATAGACATGTATGTATATATCAAAGTAGTTTAGTTTGCTAAAAATGTGCAAACTCTGTCCTTATAATGAATACAGTTGTTAGCAATAATCAGTAAGCAAAACCAAATGAACACTGCATAGGTTGCAGGAGTGCGAGAGCAATTTGTCGGATTTTGATGCATGATTACTGCCATCTGAATGGAGATGATTGACTTTATGCTTATATTTTCTCAGGGGATTGACAACTTTACGACAGATCTAAATGCTTTGCATCCCATTTTGACTGAATGCCGCGTCTTAAAGTCAGCGCTAGAGCTTTCTCTCATCCAGTTTGCCAATGATATAAGCTCTGAAGCTCATGTTGAGGTTAACATTCTTGAACTTGTTCCATATGATATGTGTGTTGTTTTCTTTAAATTTTTCAGTCTCAGATATGCAACTTAGTTTTTCCTTATTGTGAGGGTATGGGTGTTATTTTTCTATTTTTCTATTGTTTTACACAATTGACCACACAAGAATCACCTGAATATGATGTTCTATAGTACCTTATATATTATTGTTAAGGTTTCTCTTTTCTCTCCTTCCCTATATGATAGAGGGAGGAAGGGACCCCACCCAATGTGGATGAGAATATCAAAAAGTAACCCTTAATACATGAATATTCCTATAACCTTCTAGGTATTCATTTCATCTTTTTTTTTTTATACTTACGAGAATAAACAGAGCAATAGCTTTTGAAAAGGTTATCTTGAATACCGATTGTTTTGTGCTGGAAATTTCTTTATTTTGGGACATGATCCTCGAATCCTAAAGCTTGATTGTGCTGAAATTTGTGAAACTAGATTTGAAGCAATTCTATCATTGTTAATGTGTTATGTATTTTATGACGTTCATATTGAACATGGCACTTCTATTCTGTATTATACATCCAGAATAATAAAGGAGAAGTATTTGACATATTCTATTTGTTGATGCATTATCTCACATGCTATTTATGTAACTTGCACTCTATAGGTGCTAATCCTATTCACGGTTCTAATGGATTTTAGTGACTTTCTTCATCCCTGTTTTGTTTTCAACCTTTTACTTTGTTTTACTTGTCTATTTACTGTTATATTCATATGATTATCTGAGAAAATAGATTCACCCTCTGAATTCATCCAAACATGAAACTTCCTCTCTTCATTTTCAACTGCAATAGTTATTTACATTATTGTTTTTGTCTTAAAAATGTGTCCAATCGTAAGCCATCCATAAAAATTTCTGATTGAGTTGGGTGTTTTTAACAACTATCATTTTCACATTTATGTCCTTATTTTAAGAAGCACAAATTTTGATTCTGTTATCCTGAACTCCAGAGAGATGAAAAAAAATTCTTCAGCTTGGTCTCATTGTTTACCCATTCAGAGTAAGGGTATTAACTAGAAAAAAATCTGGTTTTTATCCAATTTGGTTGGGTTCGAGTGAAATGGCTTTGCTAGACAGGTTCGGGATGGGTTTAAGGTGGGGATGTCCTCCGCATGTCAGTGTGTAGTATCATGTAAGCATGGCAAAATTACAGTTCCCGATCTTGTCATGAATATAGTTTGAGTAAAATTTGAGTTAATTGATTGGTCTTCATAAGAATTTTTCTCTTGTTTTTATGTGTGAATGCTTGTGTGATGGACAAAGTTGTTTGACTTGCTATTATGTTTTTTGAGTAGGTTATGAGGAAAACAAAAGTAGGTATGGAAGAGTATCAATTAGAAAGCTTGTTTCTTCATCACACATACATGTATGGTGGCTGTAGACACTGTTCATACACATGTATATGCGCAACTGGTGACAACAGGTATGTTTTTTCCCTAATTTTCTCTATGATATTTCTACATTTATGCTTAAACAACGAATACTGTCCATTATTATGGATTTATTGAAAAATTTGCTTGGCCTTGTGCAAGGGGATACAGGACGGTAAGCTTGAGTTCATTGCTTGCATTATTAGCTAATTGTGCAATTTCTCTTTTTGCAGTGCTGTGCTCCATTATGGTCACGCGGCAGCTCCTAATGACAAGGTATGTTAACCAGTATGTCTTTGCATCTGCATTATGCCTAAGACAACTATTATGTTTACGTGTTGTTGGTGTTAGAGTTATGCTTATCTTACAATTCCAGTAATTTGATTTCTCGTGCAAAAAATGAATAATAATAACTTAAACATTATAGCTAAGACAAATTTAAAAGAAATAGTTGCACGAGGAACAAGGTGCACCTAGGTTTTTTCTTCAGTTAGGTGACTCATACAGGCTACAAAAGACATTGACAAGTGCTAACAAGATGGGCATCCTGCAATCACATCATGACAATGGCTTTCGGTGTACAAGTTCAATAAATGAAAAAGACAAGAAACACTTTCATGTGGTGACATGTGCAACTAGACGTCTCTGTTTGCCTAAAGCCTAAAAGATGTAAATAACTACTTTACAGGAAACTTTTTTACCCCTTTTTGGTGTCTGTGAATTGTATTTTACCTTCATGTTCAGATATGAATTCAAGAGCAGATTACTTGTGTTGTCATCTGTATGCCATTAATTTAACAATATTGTAAATTAGTAATTTTTACTTTCTGCGAGGAGAAGGTGTGGTTGAATTATCTATTTGATTATCATCTCTCTGGATTAGTCTCTCTCTCATTTCTCCATATGTTGATCAACATACTCTCTTGTAGAGCCAACTGCTGTTGCATGGCTCAGATCTCATTCTAGCTCATAGTACGTAATTTGTCATTTTCTGTACTTATTGGTGAAGTTACTTTTTCCCTTTTTCTGTTAGAACATTGATCACCATTGGATGTCGCTCAGAAAGGTTGTTCTTCTTATGGAATTTAAGACTCATATTCTGAATGGCTCTGTATCTGCACTCCCTCGATTAGTGGAAGGGAGTATTAGGAAAAGATAGGCAGATTGGAGAAGGGTAAATCTGAGGCTGCATATAGATGGGCAGAAAAGAGGTAGGTGAAAAATGGTGGGACAGACCGGAAGTTGCAGAACTGGTATTGTCGCCGGTCATGGATGTCTCGTTATCAGCCATAGATTTCTAGGCCAAAGGCTCTGATACCATATAAATGTAGATGGGAAAAATATTCTGAATATTGATTCAATGGAGAAACATACATTTAAATGGATTACAATAAGGAAAAAATACTAAAAATAAACTCCTAAAATCAAGGGATATTTACATCCAAAAATTTGACTCCTAAGGAAAGATTATAACAGCTAATAATACAATAAAAACTGAATTAAATACAGTTGACTAAATTGGAATAAAATCTGATTTGATTTCGTCCACAATTTTGTATGTAAAACTGGAAGTGCTTGGAGATGGTTCTGTTTTGTCTATATACGGACCATGAATATTTTAGCATTATGGTCCTGAAAAAAGGATGAGGGCATGGGTGGGGAGATATCAGAAAGACCATGTAGTTTATGGTAGAGGTATCGGAATTACCTACAACAGAATGCAGTCATTATGGTGCCAGGGAGATATTGTCAGGCTAGTGGGAAGCAAAATTCTATAATGATCAGAAGGCAAGGGCTCTGTTAGTTTGTGTATAGATTGATGGAGAATACATTGCATGGGGCTTATATCTGAAATTGCGTGTGGTAGTATGAGGTAGAAGTAAAGCTGACTTGTGCATGATCTGATGTATGCACCTATCAAAATTGAAACCAGCTAAAACGGGAGACATGAGCATTAGAGTGGATAACATTAGATAAAAATAAAATAAGGTGAACTCAAAATTTAGATATGGACTGCTTATATTAAGGTGTATGGAAGGAGTTCAAACTGATAAGAACACTAGGAAGGTTTAATCGATTCTGACTTGGGACGAACAACTGACAATAAGAATGCCAAGTATTTGAAAAAAGGTCCTAAAAGGATTGACAAGGAGGAAGCTTGACTGGGGATAGATGGCTGAAAAGGGCATAAAAAGAATATTAGTGTTAGGTCCCAAGTGGCATGAAAATCCTTTTGGGGATGGAGGGTGGGGAAGAGGTGGCGCTGGGAGTAGGCCTTCAAAAACTTCTTCTGGAAAAGACTCAGTTGTTTAGAAAGTATGCTTCAAAAAGTGTTTGAGAATTTGAGTTTCACTTGGTCTTTAGCTTGTTCAACATAGTCTGTTGCGTAGCAGAACTCTAGTTAAACACTTAAAACAACTTGGTGTGAGAGTTGAAAACTCGAATTAAGAATTTCTTACATAATATCCACTAGGTATGATTTGAATAACCAATGGAATAATTTGTGTAGAATTTAATTTGCAGAAAGTATATAAGACTGGAAACTTTGAAGTAATTTGAACGTGGAGTAATCCTTCTACATCTACTCTACCCCAACTCCTGGAGGAACTCACTGAAGTATAAGATTACACAAGTCAATCTGCATTACAGCATAGTTGATCCACACAGGATTCTACTAACTTGGATACACAGTCCACTTCTGCCACACAGATAATTTTGCTAGTCTATACATGACCTATCTCTCAAATATCAAACACTGTGATCCAATATAGTGAATACAAGGATTTATTACTTTGTCCTATCAGGATGCTAAGGCCTAACTCAGCATTATTGACACTTGTAGTTTTTCTGAGTCCTCTGTATTTGACTCTGCATATTTTCTGGCAGCTCTTATTGCTTTGGGATTGCTTCAGTTCAATTTGTTGTGTTTCCTTGAGTTCTCCTTTGATAGACAGTCTGAAAATTCTGCCCATTGCAGTTATCTCTCCAAATCCTTTTGTCTACTACTGAAATGTCCTTTTCACTATGTAGTTATCTGAGCCTGTCTGTCATCCTTGTGTGCTTCCTCGTACATTCAGTAGCTTTCTAATAGGTGAAATTATCTGTTGATTTGGCCTTATTCTCATATGAGAAACTTTGCTTATCTGACATAGCTGTTGTCCTTGTCTTGAAAACTCAGCTTTGTCCTTGAGTCAGCCTTTGACTATCCAGTCTGCTGCTAAATCTACTTCGCTGCTTCTCCAATGCTTAGCTTCCAGTCAACTGTTAGGTACCCTTTACGTAAAATCCTAACAAAATGAAAATTACATGTATTTGGTGGGGTGTCTCTGAACACTAATCCTAATCATCATCAAAATCTATACAATAAACTTAATATTTATGTTCATGTAGGATGGTTAGAACTTTATGCTACGTCAAACTCAAAATGCAAAGGCATCTGGAATTGATGCGGATGGTTGGCAGTCTGTTTCTTGTGACCTCCATACAAGGACTGGTGAACAAGTTTTTCATGGTTCAAGGGTATGACAGTAGATAGGCAATATCACGAAAAGTTTCTACTGAGCTATTCAAATTAATTATGGGGGAATATTAAGTATATATGTTAAAAATGAGGAAACAGGAGAAATTGCAGAGGACCTAATGTCCACTGGTGACAACAGAGTCAATAAGCATATGAAAATATAGAAGCTAATTCGAAAACTTTTGGGTAATGAGTCGATTGAAGATATCTCTCTGGAAGGCGATGGGGAACAAATTGTTATTAGGCCATCTAATCCCCAGAATCCCAATAAGGAACATTGTGCACTTGAACTGTTGGAGGCATACAATATCTAAAGATATGTAGTTGATGGGAAGGAAAGCAGAGCTTTTGAAAGCCAGCCAATTGCATTCTCTTTTCTTCTAGGGTTCTCTTTAACTCAATTAATTCTCATAGCAGTATTGTGAGAACAAGGAGTGAGAAAGTTGTGCTGTTAGATTACTAATTAGGAATTACTGGTGGTAGTCATAAGGATTTCAGGAAGGAATGTGATAGATAAGTTAGGGGAATACATGGAATAATGACAAGGATAAGGTAAAAAACTACAGGTGGAAACGATCTAAAATGAGTTGAATGTGGGAACTCAAAATGGATAAGTTTGTCAAACATTGTCTGTGATTGACGGATAAATAGTAGGGAAAAGCAAACTTATTAGAAGGACCACTAGTCTGTTATTGTTCCTTGTTCAGCTGTTCTTCATTATTATTTTGGTGCAAGCACAGGTAAAAGTTCCTTTTCTTCTTCCATTACTGGTATTGGACAAGAAAGGTTACACTTGTTCAAGTGCTTTTGTGGGATTTAGGTTCGATTTTCTTGGAGAGTTTCTGTGGTTGGGTCGTGCTTTTTTGCTGTTTTCTAGTGAAATTTAATGAAAAGACACATGACGAACGAGGAGTAAATTGCATTACATGATTTTTGTTACGGGAGGCAAATTCCATGATCTTCGGAAGATGGAAGGAGATTTATTTCTAACATCATATTTCTTTGTTATTTGCTTTCCTTTTAGACTTTAGAAGATGGAGATATGGCATTGCTTGACATGGGAGCTGAGTACCATTTTTATGGTTCTGATATAACTTGTTCCTTCCGGTAAGCATGGGTATCTGTATAATTTCATGGACATATGTACATGCTATCAGTTACATTATTCTCCTTCCAATTTATGTTCTTGAATCTCAAGTTTCTGCAAATACGTACAAACTCACCCTTGAAAACTTACACATACATTTTTTGCAAAGTTTGATATCGTAGAAAAACCACCCAGAACTGATGGCATATTATGTCAAACACTAGGAATAATTGAAAAGATGTATGAGATATGCACCTTAGCCCAAAAAAACAAGGTCAGAGACTGTCTTTAACATGTTTACCTTTTCTCTTTACTGGTGCAAATGTATTTTCCTCCACAACAGCATATTATAGAGAACAGGACATTGTCCAAAATCAGTCTCCTAGTTTTCCTTGTCCTGTGTAAGGTATCACCAAAAACGACATAGCATAAGTTAAGCCTCATAGAACAAAGACAAGCAAACCATAAAGTTATCTACTTAGCTCCCCCGATAAAGGAAATGTAATCCATGTAACATTGCTGATAAAATCATATTATGGTCTCTTAAACCTTCTGATAATAGGGAAACGTTTACAGGACATTATCTTACTCCTTGGGTTTTCTTCAGCCAGGATACACTCATGAGCAGCCTCAAAAACATATAGAATGAAGCTTATTTTAGTCATATAAGTAATTAATTGTGCTCCTATGTGAAGTCCACAACTATTTACTTACAAAGTGCAGGATCATTTCTTCAGACTTAACAGAGAATAAAGATTCTTTAGACCCATGTGAATTGCATAACATTAGCCTTTCATCTTTTTATCTGGGTATCATGTTTTGGTCATCAGTGAAATAACATCCTGTAGCTGAGGAAGTCTCATTTCACTCCCCTATTGCTCCGGTTAGTTTGGGTTAATTTTTTACAATATTTGATTCGTTTTGCTATGTTGACATGTTTTGCTAGAACTTTAACATTTATTTCGATGGATAATGTCAGTTTATGAGTATTTATATTCTTGAGTATTTTCATACGTCTATATAAATTAGTGTCAGGAAGAGCTCTTGGCTACACTTTTGCTTCCCTCCTTTAGGCTAGAACTTGGGCCACATGCTATATTCTGAATTTGAAGGACCTCTAGGCATCTTCTTTTTCATTCTTCACTTGTTTAGTGTTTTGGGTCTACAATTATAAGTAGTCTTCGCTCGCTCTGTTCCAAACTAAAAGGTCTTTAGTTTATAAAAGTCATTGCTGAGAATCTCTAGTCCTATTGTTGTTTATAAAAGTGTGTTGTGACAGTTTTTTTATAATAATCCTTGTGCATGCAGGTCAATGGGAAATTTACACATGATCAATCCCTTGTATACAATGTAAGTATTTTACTTATTTGGGTAAAATAAATATGTATACACATATGTATGCATATATATGTATATACACACAATGCTACATAGGAAGTTCATCAATTGCAACTTAAGAAGTTTTACTGCTGTCTTTCAAATTTTTGTTGTTCAAGCATTTCATCAGGATTGAAAAGGCTTTAGGACTCTTGAAATTGCACGGGAATGACTACAAGAACAATCCAGGACAAGTGGTGTACTTCACATCAAAATAAAATTTCAACTTTGAAGTGAAAAACATTCAGATTTGACATCCATTACTATAGTATATTGAAATGGGATAGCTTTCCTGGCTGTATGGAAAGAACAGTATTGTGTATCTATGCGATCAGTGAGCGAAGTGTCAATTATGATTTTTGATACTGAATTCGATGATCAAAATCTAGACTTTGAGTGGTAACAAATGGAGAAGCTCACAAGCATCTATGCTCAAGATGTCTTGTAGGAAAAAAATATAGCAACACGTTTTCTTAAGGAAAATGAATGGACTGCTGCACACTAATCTGTTTGTTACTTCTTCATTTGCAGGCTGTCCTTCGTGCACATAATGCTGTCATATCCAGTATGCGACCTGGAGTAAGCTGGGTTAATATGCACAAGTAAGAAACTCAAGTTAGAATGCTCTGTGGAATTTAATGGCGATTGTCCTAGTGTTATAGATGACGTATTTCTTCTGCTGGGGAAATTTAATTACATTAGGATTGAGGATGGTGATTTAAGGATATGTTTGGCTGTTGGATTTCTAATGAGGGAAACACTAAGGAAAATTTTTCTTGCGTCAAATGATAGCTTTACTCATTGATACTTTTTCTTTTCCTTTTTTTTTTCCTTACCATCCAAGATCCAAACCTAGCATAAAACTTTTACATTCTGGGTTTAGGTTTTTACACATTGTTTGGAGATTGTATGAGCTGTCGTGAATCTGTTTTGTGCAAACCATTGTGTGCCGCTGGCACTATCTTAATAAGATCTTTCCTCTCAAGACAATTTCTAAACCATCCCTGAATATTCAATAGGTATCTGTTGTAGTTATCTTCTTCTGGGTCACACAGGCTTCAGGTAATCACGAGCTCTTGATTAGTTTGGAAATTGTAGGACTATAGTAAATCCGGGACACTTCATGAGCTGAAACCATTGAATCTGTTAGGTGCTTATATGTGAACATTTGTACTGATTGAGGTGCAATGGAATCAAGTCTCTAGCACATATCAATCTGTCTTTAACTTAATGAGGCAAATCCTTTCTTGTTCTGTGGCCCCTCAACCACTAGGAGTCTTTGGTGTGAAAATTGCCAACTTTCAACTGTAGTTGTGCCCCTTATCCTCGCTGCCTTGTTTTTTTCTCATATGGAACTTAATCAGTATAAACATGTTGTGAAATTACACTCTAATGAGGGTATTTGGCTGCTTTCTGTTAGTTTTTTTTTATAATAAATACTATGAAAAAAAGCAGTGGGAAGAAAATTCTATTTACAGAACTAAAACATTGGTAGACAAGTGTCTGATCAAATGTAGATCAGAGAAAATAACTGGTATATCCAATTCTAACATACATATTTAATATTTTATTGATTTTGTTCCTATTTTCTGGACCTGTGAATTCTAGAAAGTTGATTCACTCATGCACCCACACCTACTCACCCTCTTGCACACCAAACTTCTTGATATGATCTTACTGGGATGGGTTTGGTTTTGATAAATGAAGTTGGATTGCTAGCTACTCCAGTCTTGTGTTTGGTTGTAGTTTGTCAGATGTTAAAGATCGTCTGATTAAATGTCGTCTCCCACAAGCCTTAGTCATTCACCCTTGGGTTAAATGGGTTTTGTGCTTGTGTGTGTGTTTTTCTTTTTTCTTTTTTTTTTTTTAAGTTGTCCTTTCAGCCACACTGAAGCCCCTTTTTGCAATTGGTTTCAGTATGCTGGTTGAATTTGAACAGAAAGAGGGAAACCTGGTCAAAGGCTTGCTTCTTTCCTGATGGTTGAACAGCGGGGTGGGGGGTTGTTGATCTAACAGTCTAGACAGTGACTTCAAAGGGCCAAGACTCACTTATGAGAATCCAGTACTGCCTCAGTTATTTTAAGTGTCCCCCCTCCCCCACCAACCCCGTTACCCATTGATCACCAGCCATCAGAGCTAGTTCATCTCCCTTTATACAACCTCAACAACCATTTGCCCCCTTCCTCAGACACCACCGTCTCAGCCCCCTTTCCCAATCTGTACCACCACCCTCCCATTCCCCAATGTCCCCTCCTCCATTTTCCTTTCCAGATTCTCACTGCCACATGCTGCTTTCCATTCTCTAGACCATATGTACACTTTCCCCATTTTCTTTTGTTGGAGGGGTGGATATGGAAATGATGCGAAGAGCAACTTGTGAAACGAAATTTTTGCATCTTTATTACCTGGTTTTGAATTTGGTATGCCAAGGATCATTAGATAACTATCCATGATTATAATATTTTTTCCGTATTCATTCCATGTTCCAACCAAATGAGCCTTCTTGTTAGATATGGAGTAATATTTCCTGGAAATTTGTTTCTGAGTCTGCATCAATACCTTTTCCCTGATTTCCAGATTGGCTGAAAGAACTATTCTGGAATCATTAAAAGAAGGACACCTCCTCTCTGGGTATGTATATTTATTTATTTTTTTCTTTACTTTCTGTTATGCGAAGAGTGGTGCAGAACTAGAATCTGATTCTTGCTATGGCTCTCTGATTCTTGCAGTGATGTTGATGCTATGGCTCATGAGCGACTAGGTGCTGTTTTTATGCCTCACGGCCTGGGACACCTTCTGGGAATTGATACTCATGATCCTGGGGGTTATCTAAAGGTGGTTCCGATAATTCTCAGCACATGTTTTTGTTGCTTGCAATTTTGATTACATTTTTAAAGTAATGACCTGTTTGCAAGCTGATTTTACTTTTAAAGTAACAACCTGTTCTAGGGAGCGGAAAGACCCAAAGAACCTGGACTGAAGGCTTTGCGCACGAGTAGAGAACTCTTGGAGGGAATGGTATGTAAGAGGAAACTTAAACTCTGTCTGCAGATAAATATGATGAGGAGATTTACTCTAAAGTTCTACATTGACCAGTCAATTAGCATTCTCTATTTAAAAGACCTGCAAATGAAAATTACCTATGGTTCCAGTTTTGGCTCTTTATATATGGTAGATGTTTTCATTCTTTATCAGAGCCGTACTGAAGGCATCCATGTATAACAAAAAACCCAAACAAGCATGTGTTACTAAACTATCTTCATGATATCTTCCCATCTCAAATATTGATGGGGCTGAAACTAAATTATTATGGTTTCTAAGAGAAATGATCACATGATCTCTTTATCTTTCAATTGTGTTATTAATTGGTCTTCCAATATTAGCATTGTCCAGTGTCATGAATATCATCTCATCTGAAGATTTACATGCAGTCAACCTTCATCACTACCTGAATTTCTATGATTATTATCTGGAATAAATTTATGGTATTACAAAGTGCTCTGAGATGAATTAAATGCAGGTGATAACAGTGGAACCTGGATGTTATTTCATTGATGCCTTGTTACTTCCTGCAATGGAAAATACACAAACATCAAAATATTTCAACCATGAGCAGATCAGTAGATTTAGAGGTTTTGGTGGGGTTCGAATTGAAAGTGATGTGGTAAAATTGCCTTGGCTAATCTTTCTTTAGTATTTAATTAGTATATGCTTCTGAAATTTACTCTCATTTGCATGATCTTAGCTGAATGTATTGATCACAATATGCATGCTAATCTCCCTTAAAGATGCTCGTTGTCTGCGTCTTGGTGTCTACGGTCAAGGACAGTTAGACGAAACAGGCATCATTTGTGGATCTTTGGTGCTTTAATCCTAATTTGTAGATAGAGTCTTAATCACTTCTAAAATGGAGAGTTTGTTGAATTAAATGTCATTTACTTTCTTGTTTCCTTCATAGACTCTACTGTTAGCTATGGTAGTGGATTATCATGGTAATCATTTACTTATTAGTTGCACATGGATCTTCTTTCTTGCATTGTTTGAATACAACAAATGATGAACCACAATGCACAATGCTTCTTTCTATATTTTTGTTCAGCTAGTCTATTATTGTGTATTCTCTCGTTGGAGTACCAACTTTTTATTTTTTTTATTGTTATTATTATTTTTATTTATTTATGGTTTTGGGGTGGGGGTGGGGGTGGGGGGCGCTTGTTTAACCTCAGTCTTTCTTAGTGATGCTAACATGAAGTCAACATATAGTGTCTCCCCCCTTCCCCCCAGTAAAAAGCGCTCTCTGTCAGTCATTGAACAAGTTTTGGAAGCTAAGTAATGAAGCTCTGCAACCAGTAGTTATCATTAAATCCAAAAATAAAGAAAAGAATTTAATGACCAGCATGCTACTGAAAATTTGGTAATCCTTGGGCTCGTCATTGTTTTCAAAGGTCAATTGTCTGATGTTAACTAGGTTATTTTCTTCTGCATGATCATCTTGAGTTTTGGTTGCTCATTTTGGATTTACTGTGAATGTATCTCGACTCAGAGTTGGTAAGAAGTAATAGATATGCACATTAATAATGCGGAAGGCGAGCACACCGTGCTAAATATGCTTGCAACACATATGATAAATTGTCATGATTGACTTGTATGTTTACGTTAACTTGTTCTTATTTGTTTCCATGTGTGTACTTTTCCAGTATGTTACTTTGGATGGTTGTGTGAACATGACCAAGTGCCCCGGGAGATACAAGAGATCGAGGCTGTGATGGCTGGTGCCCCTTGGCCAATTAAGAAGACAAATATTCCTTCTGTGAATGGGAGAACTTAACCTGTCAAAGCTTGGTTTGTCAACTGTTACTGTCTTCTCTGATGGCCTTCCCCAGAATAAATTATTCTAATATTTCATTTTTTCTTTCTAAATTAACAGAGTGACTTGACTTATAGCTGTTTCTTTGTGATCTTAAAATTCAATGAAGCCTTGGGACAATGAAGCATTCCTGTGAAATGGATAACCTTAAATTGATCGACTTTAGGAAAAGCTTGATATAGATGGCATTTGATTTAAGTTGTATTTGCGTAAAACTTCCTCTTTTTTGTTCTTCCTTTTTTTGGGCCATCGGTTCGCAGTATGTGTTCAGCTTCAGCATATTCAGCCAAGTACATTTATATTCACAATTTCCATATTTCTGTGGAGTCAAATTTCGATTGTTCAAGCATTTTTAATTTGTGGCTTTCGTGAAAAAATTTCCAACGAAAGCGCAACTGCACAATAAATATTGCTTAATGGAGCTGTCATAGTAGAATCTCAAAGAAATAAAAGTGAATAAAAAGGCAAGATTGTTTGCAAAATGTTTGAAAAATAAATAAGTTGAATATATTTGCTTAGGAAGTTGCAATAGTAACTTTAATTAGGTTTTTCTAATGTAAAAAGTTAAAATTGCCCTTTACTTTTGTAAGATTATTTATTTTGTGAATTGTGCAACCAAAATATTGGCTAAAATAAATATGGAGTAGTTATTATTTGATAATAATTTCAATCTTATGATGACACAAAAATACACATATACATATAATTTTTTTTAATAAACAACATATTCAAATACATGTATCTATATATATATGTGTGTGTGTGTGTGACAAAAATTTAATTGAATATCATACTTGTTAAATATATAAACATATTCTCTCACAAATAAAAGGAGTATAATAAAAATTAGGTGAAAAATAAAATTTGCTACAATTTATGTTTCTTTTAACACCATCATTTTTTTTAAACTATAGTATCCCACATTATTCTTAATTAAAGAATTACAAAAATCATTAAACTATTAAAAAAAATTCATCTTGATTTAGTATTATAAATAATTAAGGATACTATTATTTTGATATATTCAGCAGTTCTCACCAATAAATCTTTCTCCTTTCTTTCTCATTTTTCTTTCCCTTAGTTCCTTTTCCTTTTCTTAATTTGCATGTCTTTTTCTATTTCACACACACATCAAGAACCCAATTTCTGATCTTTTCTTCTCTTCACTTCTCTACTCTTCTCCCTTACTTTGCCATTTCTTCACTTTCTTTGATTCTTTCTACATACTTTCTTTTCCTTTTCACATCATAAATTATCATGTTTAACTCATACTTTCATAACTCTTGTGTGATTACCATTTAAATTATGGAAAATATTGTAACTTTCCCTATGTATTTTTTGGAAATAGGAAGCGCCCCTCCCAACCCCCATCCGAAAAAATAAATAAATAAATAAATAAATAAATAAATAAATACAGGAGTTTTTCCAACACATTTTGCATGCCATAGGGTGTGTTTTGCACAATTATATTTCACTTGGGATTTTTATTTTTGGCTGATTTATTGTTACAAAAGCGCTTTACATGTAGCACGCAACAAAAATCATGAAAAGCTAGAATTTTTCAATTTTCCTTTTTTTTTTATTTTTAGTGTTTTGAAAACCGAAAAGTCATTTTAACCCAATTTCAATGAGAGGGGGGGGGGGGGGGGGTATTTTTGCCAACTTTTATATTATTCCACAACCACTTGTGAATTTTTAAACTTAATCTTTGAATTGTTTTTTCTTCTTCCCACCCTCTCATGCTCATTTCTTTTCCTTTTCTTTTTTTACAACTTATAATTCGATTTATTAATTAATACTATCATATTATAAAATTAATTGTTACCCTATATTCGATTGAAAATATACAAAATATATGAATAAGACACGAGATATAATATGTATTAAAAATAATAGTAATACTTTATATTCTGACCAACCCAATACCCACAAAGCTAGCAGATATTTACAGGTCAAATGACAACTGGAAATCAAACATAAACCCTAGTTCAAAGTTCTAGCCACCTCCAATTCTTCTTCCTCTCTAAAGCCCTAAACCCCAAGACCCCCCAAAATTCTTGAAAATATAAACATCCGAGCAAAAACTATGGATGTTCAAAACAGTGTTGATGCGAATGACAGCCAAATCACAATGAACCAACCCACGAAAATCAGGTTCGAGTATGACGATGAAGAAGAAGCGGAAACCATCGAAGAAGTGGCCACCGAGAGCTCGAATCTCGAGGAAGACTCCGCCATGTGCGAGCCGGAGGATTCATTGGTTGCTGGGGATGATAAGACCAGCGCCGATTATTACTTCGATTCTTACTCACATTTCGGTAGTTCATTCCCCTTGCATTTATTATTATTGCACTTATAAAAATGTAGTCTTTTGTGCTTGTATTTTGAAGTTTTACTGTGAGTTAAGATATTACCTTGTAGTTGTAAGTGGTGTAATGTGGGGTGTTGTAAAAATGGATGCAAGTAGGATGCATATACTGTCAGCAGCAGAAAATTCAGTTGTTTAAATTTTTGGTCCACAAGTTTCGTTTGGGATGGTGCTGGGGTTGGTTTGCAGGTGAAGGGCACAGGCCTGTAATTTTTGGTTGCTTTCTTTATATTGATGTTTGCATTTAGTGATTTGAGTAGATTCGATTGGCAATAGAAAAGGAAAGGTTTGATTTGTTCATCCTTTTGTGGTTTTGGTGTATTTTTGTGGAAGGATTTCCAGATGACAGAAAAAAAGAGAGTATATTTTGGACATTCATTTTGTCTTGAGTAGATGAACTTGCAGTTAGAGTGTGAAGGATTTTGCCCTTTCTGTTTATTTTTCTTTTTCTTTTTCTTTTTTGTTTGCCTTTTCCTTTTGTAATCCTCTACATGCTGTCTTTTGGAATTTGGATATATTCTTATGTTCAAGACTATACCAAATAATACTAGATATCTATATGTGTATTTCCATTTATATGTATATTTCACCATGATTCTTTGAGTTATCCATTTACTCTTATTTCTATGTGGTCAACTTGTCCAAAAGATGTTCTGAGTGGTTAAATTCTGTTGCAAATGTGTTATTTTGTGGCAGTTCCTAATCAAGTTGCAATTATATTGTCTCTTATGTTATTCTCCCGTCTGTCAAACATAAAAAGCATAAAGTTAAACTTGGTTGGAATTACAGATAAAATTAAGTAAAAGGGCTGAAGGTCAAGAAAAAGTGTTCTTCTTCCAGCTTAGTTTTTTTTTTTTTTTTTGGGCTTTATTATCTGCTAATCGAAGAACTCATTGTCCATTATTTTTCCAATCTTTTGCAGGTATCCATGAAGTAAGTATCAAATTTTGGAAGTAAAGCTGTTGGACTTATGATTTTTGTTAAATTTCAAGCTGTGGATTGGGAAGCATCCTCTTTTTATTTCAGATGTTTTTGCAAAGTTCCCAATCTGATTCATGCGACTTTCTGGTGCAGGAAATGTTGAAGGATGTAGTTAGAACTAAGACATACCAAAATGTCATTTATAAGAACTCCTTCCTTTTCAAAGATAAAGTAGTCCTTGATGTGGGTGCTGGGACAGGAATCCTCTCACTTTTTTGTGCCAAAGTTGGAGCTAAACATGTTTATGCGGTAACGAAGACAGCTAATTTGTTCTTTTGCCTTTTTTTATAGGACATGCAGTTCCTCTTTTTGGTTGATCTATTATGTCATTATTGTTCTTTTTTTGTAATTCATTTTTTTTTTTCCTTTGGGGGACGTGGATTCTTGACTTTCGCCATGACTTATGAATCTGTGGATCTTCCTAGCATGGGCACAAGCTTCTCAGGCTTAGGCTTCATTCAGTTGATTCCACAAAGAGAAGAGCATTTACCATCAATTTATGTCACTTTAACGATCATTTTGTGCAATTTATGAGCATGATGTTTCATACCAAGTGTTCCACCTACTAAATTTCTATTCTGCACCCTCCTTTCCTGATGAGGGAAAAGGCAAAGAGAAATCAAAAGATAAAAAAGGCAATGTCTTTTAGAACTTCCGTACTTTTTCATCAAAATTATAGTTTGCCATGTACCAATGCATAAGTTCATATAGAATTGGTCTTTATTACAATTCATTCCACATTGTTAGGATTAAAATTCTACTTGTTTTTTTGCCTTAATCAAATATTTAAGATATTATTTTGTTTGTGTGCATACAAATTTATGATTTTACTGTTCATTATTGTATTAATAGCCAGTATTTGTGCATCCTCTGGAATCTAAACTATAGTTGCCTTAGAAATAAGCTATAATTTCTCAGTGCTTCATCGAAATCATTCTTTGTTTTCTTTAATATGTTTATTGGGGAGTGATATTCAGAGAATTTTATGGTTATAATTATTCTTAGTAGCAATTTGATGATGATGATGAAGATGAATATATAGGCTTATAAGATATCCCTATTAATTTTATGTGTCTTAGTGTTGCTGATGCCGTAATATGAAATGTTAGCTCAAAATGCTGCGTATATGTTACTGAAGTGAACTTCATTGGTTAACCCAAAAATGGGATAAATCCATGAGATATCTATGTTTTAACTTTTATTTTTGAATGCGAATATCTGATTACAGTGCGTTCAAGTTTCAGGTGGAATGCTCCAGCATGGCCAAGACAGCTCAGGAGATTGTAAACCTAAATGGATTTTCAAATGGTAGTCCTCTTTTTGGCCCAAATTTTTAAATCATATGTCATTTCTTCGTAATACCTTCTGACTGGTCTTCTTCTGGGTTTTTCCTACCCCCCTCCCCCAATTGTTTTGAATTTCAGTTATAACAGTTCTTAAGGGAAAGATTGAAGAGATTGAACTTCCAGTTGCTCAAGTTGATGTTATTATTTCTGAGTGGATGGGATATTTTCTGGTCTATGAAAATATGTTAAACACTGTCCTTTACGCTCGTAACAAGTGGCTAGTAAGTTTAACTTCTTATTTTGTATGGCCTATTTATGGTTAATAGAATTTTTCCTAAGTTGCAAGCAAGCTGCACAGAGACAACATAATTCTGTATTCTGTCCAGTGTACTTCCTGAAAATGTTATATGGTTTGTTACTTGCTATTTGCAGGTCCAAGATGGACTTGTGTTGCCAGATAAAGCCTCTCTTTATTTGACAGCAATTGAAGATGCTGATTACAAGGAAGACAAGATTGAATGTGAGCTTAATCACCTCTGGCATGGATTGTATTGATTAAAAGAATTTGATATTACATGTTTATGCTCATATACAGGTGTGATCAACTTTCTATTTTTTTGGCATTTTCATGCTGTCACAGTTTGGAATAATGTATACGGATTTGACATGAGCTGCATTAGGAAGCAATCCATAGCGGAACCTCTTGTTGACACTGTAGAGCAGAACCAGATTGTTACCAACTGCCTATTACTCAAGGTTGGGAACTTCCTACTTGTCTCCAGTCTTGATTGCTATTGTTACGTGTTAATTATTTAGCTTATGCTGTACGTGGGAGAGCTTTTGTCCTAAATCATCTGTCTTTTGTAATTTCACAGACGATGGACATTTCTAAGATGGATGCAGGGGATGCTTCCTTCACTGCACCTTTTAAGCTTGTGGCAGAACGCGATGACTACATCCATGCTCTTGTTGCTTATTTTGATGTTTCTTTTACCAAGTGTCATAAATTGATGGGCTTCTCTACCGGTATGATGTGTTCTTCTGAATTTATTTTGTTTCTTTGTTGTTGGTAAAAAACTTTTCATGGTTCTTGAAATACAGTAACCTCCAATATCTCTAGCAACATGATTGTACGAGTAAAAAGGAACTATAGTAATTTTGGGTGATTCTAGATTTCATTGACTGTTGGGGGACATTTTGGGCCATATAATTTCGGATGAAATCTAATTGAATATCATTCAAAGGAATAATAGGATTATATCGGTAGGCCTTACACTTATTTTGCTGTCTTTGCTTTTTCAGTATTGGTTTTCAAAGATGGATAAAAAAACATGCACTTTCTAGCGTTTTCAAATACATTAAGTTATGTTGCATTCCTGCTTCCGATCCTGACTATAACTCAATATGCAGGACCCAAGTCACGTGCCACTCACTGGAAACAAACAGTCCTATACCTAGAAGATGTGCTTAGTATTTGCCAAGGGGAGGCATTGATGGGGACTATGACTGTGGCACCTAATAAGAAGAATCCTCGAGACGTGGATATAACACTGAAGTATTCATTAAATGGGCGACACTGCCAGGCCTCAAGAACTCAATATTATAGAATGCGCTGACCATGTTATGCCTGATGTTATATGCTGTTGTATTTTGTCTATGCCGGGGGGAGAAGTTAAATGAATTGTCTCCAGCTTGCTGCTGAGGAGAAGTTTAAAGAATTGTCTCTTGCTTGCTGCTGGATGCTGCTGCCGTTTCATCACACAGCTTCATTCCCACTTCTTCTGATAGCTTCTCCCATCTCCTCTTTAGTAGCTCGCTACTACCTCATGAATGCAATCGATATCAATGCAGCTGGACTGTGTGACCAGCTTGTAACCTGACGGTATAATCAACATGCTATTGCTTAGATACATTCAATTTGATATCGTATCTTGGCCCTCAATTATATTTATATTGAGATTATTGTTTGTGAATTTTGGTTGCATAATCTTATTAGCTTGTTCTCTAACCATAATGGTTTGATTTTGTTGTACCTGATGATAGCCTACCTAAATACTGCAAATGGATCCGAAGATTATATGATCAAGGATTTTCATATAGATGAGGTAGTCTTAACATTTTAAGTGAAACTAAAGATGAAAAATAAAACAAGAATAAAATTGTTATAGGAGAGATACTTGCATTTCAAGTTTATTCATTGTTTTGCTATTGGTTTATTCAGAAACATCTGTACATTGTATTGATGCTTAAGATATCTACCCCCCAAAATTATAATAGTTACCTTACCAAAACATAGAGAGTCCACATTTACAATGATACATGATATTTTTGAATGTTTCCCTGTTTTGGTTGGTTGGGGGCCAGCTTCAAACTCATTATCTAACCAGGAACGCATTGAATTCGAGTAAAGTAAATCAGGAAACTTTGAGCACACTGGTTAAAATATTACAAAATTGATGGATAGATGCTGCTTTCAAGAATGCTCTTGAAATCTAAGTTTGTGAGCCTATAATCAAAATTACATACTGAAAACTGAGATGGAAAAGAAAAGAAGGGGGAAGGGGCTGCTGTTGTCAGTTGTCACGGCCATTGGAGTCTTAGAGCTCTGCCTTACCAGACTTGGAAGTCTTCTTCGAGTTTGCTTTTTTGCTTCTCCACCACTGTCTTATCCTATTTGAAACTCTGTCTGCATGACCTTTTAGTTTCTCGCCAGCATCCAGAACTCCTTTTCTGATCCTTTCTTTCCAATCATACTTTTTACTATCTTTTTCTCTCAGAACTTTTCCCTGTACAAAGGTTTTGGCCTTAGCTAGTAATTGGCTAGTTTTGAAGGTTAATTAAAATGGTATTGGACCTAGTTCTCACCAATTTCGAGGCCAAATCTGCATCATCATCATCCTCGTCTTCTGCATCTTCATCACCAAAATTTTGATTCATCAAGTCTTCCCTCGAGTACATCTTCATGCCAGGTGCTCCTGGCATACCCTGAAGCAGGTTAAAGTAAACATAATCTGGAAGTTTGAAGACTTGGCTAAAAGTATTGCCATCGTATTATTTTAGCCATTGCATACCTCCATGGATTTCAACAACTTTTCCATTTCAGCCTCTTTTGCGGATTTGGCGACAAAAGGTTCTCCAGGTGTCCTATCCTGAAAAGCAAAAGAAAAGGATACACGAGTGTGAAATTTGAGCATATATTGTTCTTGTATGAACGTTGTTAGACAACCAGCCACCAGCCCTTCAATTCAAAAGCATACAATGGCAATGCTATATGACTGAGTTACTCTTCGTAGCCAATGATTCATACTTGCTCCTATAATCTTTAAGGCTTCCTAAATGATAAAAGGGCCATAGAGGATTAAAAACTGCACAATGTAATCCTGAATCATGAGTTATTCCTTGAGGTTCAAACACACTTTCAGCGTAGGAGATGAGAGAGACCATATTGAGAAACCCAGGACAAAGGGGCTCAGGCATACCTCAATTGAAAATACAGACAAATCAATGATAAGGCCAATTCATCTCCCAAGACTAAGTTTGTATTGAGCTGTGGATTATGGGAGGGCTGCTTGACCTACCAAGACTATGTTTGGGTAACTCTAATTGTAATTAGTGCTTCTGAATGCAGAAAACCTTACCAAGCTAGGTTTAGGTCAATAAAAGGAGAATTCAAGGGCAGGAAAGGAGAGAGGCAGAGGGGTAGGGGAAGCAACATTATTTACCTGTATTATATACCATGAGGGAGGAGAAAGAAGGTAGTAGAATTAGTAGAAGAGGAAGGGCAATACTCATTCTAATATCACCTGATCATAACTTAATTTCAGTTTAATTTGAGGCTTCCAGCTTTCTACTTTTATACATATACATGAAATCTGCAACTGTTTTGCATGTCAGGTACATGATACATTATTGGAAGTTCATAACCGAGTTTTCTAGAATCTACATTTCTCTATCATCTGTTTTTCTTCTTGTCTCGGTCATGCCCAGTCTTACATCCTCCTTTTCGCCAATCAAAAACACGAAGAATCTAGTAAAATTAGTATAAAGTATTTGAAGGAAAATGTATTTTTGCTTTTTATGAGTGCAATAAACTCTCAAATCAAAACAAAAAATCATCTTATGGCAACAATCGAACAAGCAAAAGTTACTTATACATGCAAAAGAATATTGACAAAATCAAGCAGTCATTGTCCGAGCTGTACCTTAGGAACTGGTGGTGGCTTTGAACTGCATGCTTCTGTGAGATCCTTACAGATGAAATTCACCAAAGAATCAAGCTGGGGCTTGTTTTTATATAAGTATTCTGCAACATCAGTATCAGAATAACCTAAAACCTGCAAAACCTCATAATCAAGAGTTTAGATGTGGGATTCTATATCTTGAGTGGCGAAGGTGATTCAGGTCTCAAACTCAAAAGAAATCTAATTGAAAAAAGATTAAGTTTTATCCAAAAAAAAGAATAGAAAAAAGATTACGTAATTTTTTCCGGACAAAAGAGGGCACATTAATCTACTCATATTTGGAAACTAATTAACTACTCAAGTGATAAGCTTTCAATCATTCTTTAAAATATTAGAAAATAAAGAGTATCCCTCATATTGCATGCACTGTTAACAACGTGCTGCACATTTGACAGGATTCAAAGAAGCATGGAAGTATCACAAGAGAAAGGCTTCCCCACTATTTGAAATATGCAAATCAGCCTTCCACTTGTTTATGGAATCAGTTGCGAATATGGAATAACAAAATTGCCTATAATGGAAAACAGAACACATCAACAAAGTGCAGCTGTATCGAGCAGGTGGATCAAAAGATCAGGACAGAACAACTTGGATCCAAAGAATTTTAGTCCATGCAGAGGAAAACAATTATCTGATATTATCTTTACTCTCATAAAAAGATCTTAGAGCCAAAAAGAAAAACAATCACTTTATATTTAGTTTCTTCTCAAGGACCGCCTCCAACCTCAACCATGCCTTCCTCAAAACCAAGAGCTTGTACATTTGCAGATATCATAATTTCATGTTTATATTCATATTACTAATATGTCTTGAACAACAAAATTCTGATGTATGAAGTTCCACTGTAGCATTTGATTGCAAAAAAACTAGATAAATGTTTGGGAATCTCACCTCTTGACAAGCTCGCTCTATTGTTTTGCATTCTGAATTACATTGCCCTTCAGAATCTTGCTCTACAAGCTGAATACACAATCCATAAGTAAGCAGCCTCATACAAGTTGACACACAAAATAAACATCTTAATTGTACCTTCCTTTTACCTCTAATTTATCCCCTTGCTCTACAATATCGATTTTAAGGATCCAATCAGCTTCTTGCTTCTTCAAATTACAAACATTCTCAGCGATTTCTATTATTTGATACTCTGATATCTGCTTCCAACATCAAAAGCCACAATAAATGAAGATCAACAAATTCATCAAACAACAACCATAATCCAAAATAAATGAAGATCAACACGCAGAAAATCAACAAATTCATCAATCAAATAATGCAGATGTATAGCATAGAACTCAAACACAACGATATAAACACAAGCAGACCACCAAGAAACTATACTCTTATGAAGCGCATAATTATATGGATAATCGGCACAACACAAAATAACCCATTGACCCAATAATTACTTAAAGCAGAAAAAAGAAACCCAAATTGAAAACAGAGCAGAAAACTTGTTTATCACTTGAAAACGAAACAGAAAAGAAAGGAAAGATAGCTGACAACCAGTCCATGAATGAATATGTTAAAGAATTTGAAGAGAAGCCCGGATAGCAAAATTACCTTTCTAGGCAAGATCTCGGCTTGTTTAGCTTGAACCTGGTGGTACAATTGGGACGCCAACTTCTCACAGACTTGGCATTTTATGTATGGGATGTCTTCTTTTCTTGCCACCCCGACTGGTTTCTTAGCGCATTGGGATATTGGCACCCAAGAACATACGATCACTATTGCATACAACAATAAAACAAGTAATTTTTGATTAGATTTCGCCATAGTTACAAGCACAACACACACTGAACAAAGACTTGTGTTGGTTCCAGTGGTTGACACAACCACCGTTTTCCGGGACGTTTAATTTGTTGTTTCAAGATTTGTACGACATCGTTGGGGTTCTGCAAGGTCTTACGTGTTGTGCTGTTTGTGATTGGCTACTTGAAGCCATGTCAGCTGGGCCCTCTCTCTCTTTATTTTTTAATACCATTGTTATTACCATATTCTCATGGCTCAATTATTTAAAGAAGAAAAACAAGAACCGTAATAGTTTATTTAAGGGAAGTTTAATACCAATGCATTATTTGAGTTCAAAAGAACATAAAAGAAAAAAAATGAAAAAAATGCCTGAAAATTGGTCATAGAGGTCATATAAGTAAAACATAGGGAAAACATTTCATTTATTTTACTTTTGATTAAACTTAAATTTTCAAAAAGTTTATTAATTTTAATTCGTGATGAAAATAGAGCAATATTTAGGTTCTCTTTGCAAGAATAAAGAAATAAAGGGTGCCATTTATAACTCATATTTGACAATATAAAAAGTTTTCCGTCAAAAGCTAAGGCCATCTCTAACTCATTGCACCAAATTTAGTATAAGTTCTACACTAAATTTGATATTTTGGTGTAATTTGTCCTAAATCATCTCCAATCACTACATTAAATTTTGTACCAAATGAATATTTTATTATACTTTTTTATTTTTCAATTATCACTTATTTATTTTTTTATAAAATTATTTAATTATTTATATTTTATTACTACTAATTCTATTAAATAAAAAATTACATATAATTAATATTATATTTATTGATTATATTACAAAAATAAGTATTACAATTAATATCACAATAAAAATATACTGCATTACACATTATGTAGAAAAAAAAACTTTCACAAAACAAATATAAAAACTAATAAATTTTGATTATTTAATTTTCAAAATTAGTATATTCATTTCACAAATAATCAATTAATGCATTTCCAAGTGTAAAGTGGGCATCTTTATTCTTGATTTATCTATGTCGAACAAGAAATTATTGAAAGCAATCATTTTCATCTATTGTATTTTACTTTTGAATTTTATGTAAGTAATGTTATTTTAATGTATTTATTTATTATTATTAATTATTATAATTTATCACAAATGTTAATTACTTGTTAATTATGACAATTAATCACTACAAATATTATTGCAAAATAATAAGAAAACTAAAATTGAATAAATAAAACTAAATTATAAATTAATTAAATATATAATATAGGATACAAATGAAATTAAAATTGAAAGTAGAACAATTTAAAGGATAAATTGAGAATATATACATTATACCAAATTTGGTGTAAATGAATAGTGTTATACCAAATTTGGTGCAATACTATTCATTACACTAAATTTGGTGTAACATTTGGTGTTGAATTGGAGATGAAATTATACCAAATTTGGTGTTTTGATATAGGATTTGGTATTGGATTGGAGATGCACTTATGAAGGAGTTAGAAGTGATTTGAAAAATTATACCTCAAGACTTTTAATAATTATATTTTTTAAATAGTTTTTCTTTGATAATGCAATATGTGAATGAAATATTTTCCCTTCTTTATTTATTTTTTAATGATAATTGTTATTGATAGATAACAATGACAAGGGAATTCCTTTTTTTCAAAAAAATAAGGCCCATATGCCAGAATTCACTTATATTGGAAAAATTTTCAGGTAGTCGATATTAGAGTACACCGCTGATGCAGGAGATTCGCCCAACTTTTAAAACCCTAATTATCTTCTACCGCTTTCAAAAATTCCCAATTCAAATATAGGGTTTAAGCATTTCAGCACTCCTTGCAGCCATGGCGTCAACCCTAACTGCCCCTGAAATCCCAACATCTCCCCCATTTTATCGGGAAGAACTGCGAAGTTTCCCTCAACCAGTGACAATGAAATAAACCTTCAACCGGACAAACATGTCAAGACACAACAATAATGACAGTCAGCTACATCTGCTTTATCATAATATTCAAATTTTCTTCAAGGATTTTATTTCATCCTTTAGCCCAGCATTTAGAAACGATAAACTCATGGGCATGGAGAGAGTTCACTTGTTTCCTCTTGCAATATTATTTTTTGTATACTTTCCAATGGCTTGCTTAGTCTTGGCATTAACCAATATAACCACTGATCAATCTGTCCTTCTTGCCCTGAAATCCCAACTCATTTTGGACCCTTCTCACATGCTGTTGAAAAACTGATTTGATTCTACATCTGTTTGCAACTGTATTGGAGTTACTTGTAGTCCTCAGCACCAAAGAGTCTCTGCCTTGTATATCTCTAGGATGGCAATTGTAGAAAACTTACCAGCTCAAATGGGAAATCTATCTTTTCTTGTTTCGCTTAACTTAAGCTACAACAGTTTTAGTGGTCGCCTTCCCCAAGACTTGGCTCAGTTGCGAAGATTGAGAGTCATAGACTTTGTGTCCATAATTTTACTGGCGACTTTCCATCTTGGTTTGGATTCTTGGCTGAACTTCAGTCTTGAATCTTAGGAGAAACAATTTTACTGATTTCGTCCTATCTGTTATCACCAACCTACGGAAACTGGAGACTTTGGATCAATCATTCAATCCTCTACAGGGAAAAGTTCCAGAAGAGATTAGAAATCTTTATAACTTGAAGAAATTTATGTTGCAGTATAATGGGTGTTATACAAGTGTCGATCTTCAACATCTTGACCATCGAAATTCTTGCTCTAACAGGGAATGGCTTGTCTGGTTATCTCCCCATTGACATACCTCGTGGCACTTCAGGAGTCAAAGAGCTTTATCTTTCTTCAAATGAGTTGGATGGCCAAACACCTTAAAATATTTCTGAATGCTCACAGCTAAGTCTCATCTCTTTCTCACACAAAAAATTTAGTGGTTCCATACCAAGAGAAATTGGTTACTTAAAGGCACTTGAGATATTATATCTTGGCTCAAATGTTTAGACAGGTATTTGCTCCCCTTTCCTTGAAAAAGTTGGGGAAAAACTGGCCTTTATTTAGCTATTTGGTTACACAATCATTTTCCCTGTAATGTTCATATTTTATTTTATACAATCCTTCTGTTGTTATTGCTTATTGCAGTTGAGGAATGTGACTCATTTTCAGCAAGTTTTCATTGTAACGGAATTTATTTATTTTTTTTCAAAAAAATTTATATCATTTAAGCATACAATATATCCTTTTAACATCATCTTTCCAGTGGGGATTCTTCGAAGTTCATATATATATATATATATATATATATATCTTGGGTTTCTAGTGAATTCATCAGTTTACTCGTAAAAATTTACTGTGACGGAACAACATAAAATTGTGTGCAAATTTAACAAAATACATACATAGTTTATAAATTTGAGAGGCGCAATTCAAGAAGAGCTGGGAAACCTCTAGAATCTAAAGGAGTTAGGAATGGGAGATAATTTTCACATTTCCTCACCGCGATACTTTCATATTGCAAGATGTAACCTATCCGCTGCCCTCTCGGCTAACATATGCTCTCATTCTACTCAACTTGAAGGGATATATCTCTGTGTGAATGATTTAGTTGGCCAGCTCCCAAAACAAATAAGTGAATGCTGAGCACTTCAGATTTTGTTCTTCTGTTACAACATCACAGGACCCATACCAACAGAAATTGGAAATTTAACAATGCTTCAGAAGCTACATGTTGGCTATACTAAGTTAACAGGTAAATGGCTTAACAGCTACAAGTTCTGCATGGCAATAATTACTATCAAGTTCAAAATGACTCGTGGTTTGCTATAGAACTAATGAACATTTGTATTCAAGTTGAAAACAAATCGAGTATCAGTTAAAATCTAGTTTGATCTCGATTCGTTAACTTAATAAACAAAAAATAAATATATTTTTTTGTACGACAAAATTTGAAGTTCGGCTCGATTGATAAAAAAATAAAAATATATACGTGAAAAGATCATACTACTCGATTTCGATTTGTATTCAATTTCATTAAAGCTCGACTTATTAACAATCAAACCAACTTCAAATACAATTTTTAAAACTCGATAAAATTTTAAATAAGTTTAAACAATAAAGTGTTCGGTTGGATTCAATTCATTTACACCCGTAATCCCTAATCACAATCTTGGAACTCAGGAGAGATTGACATATATTTACAATTTGGAGGAACTGTTCTTGGGCATCACTAGTTAAATGGTTCCCTACCAACACAAGTCTTGAACATCTGAACTTTTGGAAAGATTAATGTTGTTGCGCACCGAATTAAGCAAGTGCACCCCAAATGATGATACGTTGCCTTTTCCTTGCTCCTCCACCAGCCGGAGAACCTGCAAAATAGACGTCGGATTGGCTCGGCGTAAGATTTCCAATGCTCAAGTCAGTTGGGTACTTGGAGAAGAAAGTGAAAACAAATAAATATATATATATATTAGATATCAAAAGTGTAACCCCTCTTATAAAGTAAATCTCCTTACTTATAGATGTCAAAGCAGGGGGTAGAAGGGAGATTTTAGTTTTCAGTTTGTTATAATAGCCTCTGGTACATGTCATCATCTCCTTTGATTTATCATAAATAAGATTTTTTGTCACTTTCTCATAATAATCGTTTCATTTTCTTTTCATGTAACCTGGCCCAACCTGGAGGTCATCAGTTTTTCCTTGAGGTATAACATGCCCTATTATAGCAGTAGGTCCTACAATATACATCTCGTATACCACACACGTAGTAGGTCATACAACACGTTAGTAGGTCATGTAATATACAACTCATGTACACAAACTAACAAGTCATGCAATATACAACTCATGAACATACAGAACGAACGGCGCGCACCTTCCCGGCTTATATGCCGAGCAAGTGACCGACTAATCTGCCCAAGCCTTATTCAAGGCCAGACATCACCATTTCCTCTTGATCATTGATTCGAACATATGGGTCTGATCTGATTTACTCCTCATCAAATGTTGTAGATAATTATTAGGGAGGCAACTTGCCTTGGGATTTTGGTTACGGGTACCTAATCTTGAGGAACCCATCTTCCGTAATAATGATTTCAGTGGTAGCATTCCTGATACCGTCTCCAATTCTTCTAAACTCACCAGTGTAGCTTTTAAATTCAACAATTTCAGTGGACCGGGATACCAAGGCCCCCGGTGAGTTGAGATTCCTCAAACAGCTATTCTTGACTGAGAACAGGTTTGTGGGTGAATCTCTTTTTTGGATAAGTTATTAACTAATTAGTCCACAATAATGTTTATTTTGGGTTATTAAATTAAGTACCAAATCAAAGTCCATAATACATTTGGGTTTGTTAAATGAGTAAATCTAAAATATATATAAAAAAATTGAATTAGCTAACCGAGCCAGAAATAAAATAAAATACATATAGCCCGGCCCGTTAAGCAAATGAGGTGTTCTGGCCAATCAAATTGCATCTTGCAATCAGATAAGGCAAGTTTTGCCAAAAAAATTGTGTGTGATTGATAAGAATTTGATTTATTTTTATAATAATATATATTGTAAAGACATAAAATTAAATATATTCAAGTGAGTTAAGGCTCCTATTTGGAACATCTATATAAAAGGGTCATGGGATCCATACATACAAAACTCAAAAGGAGAAGACGTCCAAGTTTGGAAGAGCTCTTACAAAGTATTCCAAATTCTAAGGAGAAATATTCCAAAATCAAAGTATTTTTCGACAACTCTTCCAAGTTCCACATATCTCCAAGATGCGATATCCAAGCCTCCGACCGAGCGAATGAACGAGTATTACAAATTCAAGTCCTCAAGTTCATTCAAAGTTCCACTAATCTCCAAAGTCCAAAACATAGTCTCCAAGCCTCTGAGCCGACAGCACAAGTCTTTCAATTTCAAGTTCCGCAGGATCAATAAATCTATTTGCTCGAGAAGAAGAGCTAATAAAGAGATGTCTTTCCTCGTGATTTTGTGGCATGCATCAAAAAATCAAATGTGCAGCGACTTGTTTCTCAAGCTCTTGAGAAGAAGAACAAGAAGGCAGTCAAGAATTAGGGAGATCTACTTTGTAGAAAAAAAAAATAACAAAGAAATCAGAGTGTACTTTTAATTCAAAATATTAAAATTTCATCCTCACAATTTGGTTGGTGATATCAAAATTTAATAATAAATTTCTAGAATGCCCAACAGGAACAAATCTACCCCTCGTTATTGGACACCAACTCTACCTCTCGTATATTTCTTCCCACGAAAATATAAGTTTACACTCTAAAAACCCTTCATGGCTCCAAGAAAGATCAAAGTTGTTCACTAAAATAAATAATGCACTAGACACTATTAACCAATCATCTACAGAGGCAAAATTGCTGAAAAAACTCCCTCTCAAGGATTAAACCCAACAAGTCCATAGGTAATCAATTCCAAATCATCTCCCTTTGCTATGTTGCCCAATCCGATGATCAATAATGAACGATTCGCTCATATAGTTTGAACTGTCGTTGATCTAAAAAGGACTGTGGAAGCCAAATTATAAGATCTTCAAATTCCTCAATTGATCAACAACCTACAGCATTTCAATCTTAGAGAATCCAGTCAAAACCATGGATCACCCTCAAGCCATATCGCCAAGGATAAACAAGTTGACAAAGCACCACAAAATCATGACTCCATGCAAAAACCCAACCAATCCGCAACTTTCGTTGCTATGATGTCTATTGAATAACTACAAGAGATGGTCATCAACAACTTAAGATGAACATGCATGGAGGACATTCTAAGAACTGTCTAATGTATTCCAAAGCATATACAAATCGAATTGATGTATTGAGAATATATACCAATAGGGTACCAACCACCAAAACTCCAACAGTTTGATATGAAAGGTAACGTGTGGCTCATTTCATGCAGAAATGCGACTTAAAGCATGAGCCATTACTAGTTAGGGTTAGGGTAGATGGAGAGGGAATTTCTATCAAACACACTGCCAGTAGATGGATGGGCCCGTCAGGCGTCATCGATTACTTGAATAGGTGGAAATATTTAAGTCTCAACTGCATAGATCAACTATGTGAAACTTTCGACATTAGGATTTTCATTTAGGGTATATTGCTGACTCTGCTATATTCTTCAATCATTAAAGCCAAAAAGCTTTGGGAAATTGGTGACTATAGCACATGACATGGAATTTAGCATCACAACAAATGGAGAAGAAGACATTCCAGTTTGCGAATTCCATGAAGATGTTGGTGGCGATTTTCCTTTATCTTCAAACATCAAATGCTCCTATACATGAGCATAAACCATCTAAATTCTTGAGTCTCTCAAATTTTAAGTTTGAACCAATAGTAATAATACTTCTTGATAGAGTATAATATTTCCACAAATCAAATTCAAGTAGACTCCTTAACACTATTATAAAATGTCTATCAAGTCAAATCCAAAATCAAATTTGGATTTATTAACACAAGTATAAACTACTTACAAAATCAAATTCAAGTAGATTCCTTGAAAAAGTATGAACAATCTATGAAATCAAACTCAAGTGGACTCCTTACACAAGTAAAAAATGTCTATAAATTTAAGGGAAAAAAAAGTTCAAGTGAACCATGTTTTGACTTGATCCTCTTAAATGGAATGTAGGCCACTTGAAATTTATTTCAAGTTTATTCACACCTAAAATGAAAGAGAAATTCCAAGTTTGATCGAAATACGACAAGATGAAGTTTCTACAAATTTGAAAAGCAGCAAATTAGAAGACTTGGTAGCAGTCTGGTGTTTCGAACCCCAAAGACGAAGAGTAAATATGCGTTTGAGCCAGTTTCATATTTGGCGAGGAGGATTTGGCTAATTAAGCCCATGTGGTTGCATTGAAAAAAAAAAAAAAAAAAAAAAAGAGGTTTCAGTTGTCAAAAAGCCCAATAATTGATGATTATTAATTCTTAAAATATTACACTTCAATTGACAAAAAAATGGTGTGGAGTGTGGAGAATTAAGTACTTCAAGTCCTGCCTTTCTTGAACATTTGGCACTTTCTTTCTCAAGTTTTGAAGTGGGGGCATTTGTTGGCATTATAATTTTTTGGATTAGTTATCAATTAATTAGCCCAAATGGATATTTATTTTGGATTATCAAATTAAGTCCCAAATCAAAGTCTGATGTGGGGTACTAAACACTCAAAGTAACTAACCCAGAATACCCATGAAAAGGGTTTAAATAAGATCCCAAAGCCCGAGTCGATCCGATTACGGAAGACTTGATCACGCATGACACTCACATGCCATATCCCATATATCATTCTGCATGGTGTACACTTAACAAACCTGGATGATAACACGTGGCATATATTTTCTCATAAATATTGGAAAGTACAATATTAAGAAGAGGACAAGAAAATCAAAGACACCTACACAAAATATATTTCAGATCAAAGAAATCTACGCGATAAGATGAAAAAGATTCTCATTCTTTGACAACTAGGAGTGAAAATTCCAGCTACATCAAAGATGACTGAATCCCCTACTGATTCAAACACTTTGCAGGTTAGAACCCCACTCCCCCAGCTTGAAACTCCAAAACTCACCTCCAGGGGACTTAACCCTGAACAAGTTGTGCAGACAAGACGTGTAGATTTGGAAACTATGATGTTTCAAATCAGTCATCAGAAAGAGAAAGCTAGAGAAATTCCAGATTCTCGGCAGCAGCAACCTTTAGTACCGTTGCCTGTGAGCCAACGGCACGACGAAGCCAATATAATATTAGAGTAGGAGGCCAACGCTCTAATTAAATTGAGTGTATTATATATTTATTTTTTGTAAAAATAATTTTATTAAAAATATTATTAATAAAAAAATATTTTTTTATCTTATGTTGTGTATCTTTTATTTTTGCATATTATATAAAATCCTTAGATAAAATTTAGATATGGAGTGCATACGATGACGATCATGTAATATGTCTAAGATTTTGATTTTAAATAAATTTTGAATTTAGAGATTTTTGAGATGGGATATTAAATAACTCAATAAAACCTGCACATATAATGCATTTGTCCGGGAGATGAGAATGTCGTATTTTACTAATATTAGTGTAGAAACGCAAGTGCATGTATATGGGTGATTGTTAGAAAACAAGTACATCGAATATGGCTCGTAAGAAATTTTTAATTGGAGGTTTTGCCTGTTGAAACAAAAATTTGTGTTGCGATAGTACACGTTTAGTCTTCGAACTCGAACTTGAGGTATGATAGTAGCCTTACGTGCATCCTGCAACACTTTGATATATTTTCTAATTGTTTGACAATCAAAAAGGGGTATATTGGATGTTGCATTGGTGTGCATGGAGGTTTGTCAGTAACCAACATAGAGACACTTGTCTTTTTAAACAATGGAATTTTCTGTATTTTCATAATTCGTGATTCAAAAATTTTGGACAAGGCAGAATGAATCGTAATTCATCAGAAATAATTGGAGCTTGAAATGGGATCACAGTTATTGAATCATTTAGGGTTTCAACTAACAATCCATACCTTAAATTCAATCAGGAGATTAGCTGTCGAAAAGACCGTACGTGTATGGTACTCGCAATTGAAATAGATTTACTTGCCATTTTATCTGAAACTAGTTTACCATGATTACTTGTTAGGTGTTTTCATTGACATGAGTTTCTTGGAATTAAAGAGTTAATTTCAAGTGGATTAATTAATAAAAATAATTATTATTAATAAGTTGCAAATATTACAAGCCCATTACTAGTTTAGTAGTTAACCTAAGAGGGTCACACATCTTTATGAAAAGTAACATTTTTAATTTTAGAATTTATCCAATGGTTGAAAATTAATTAATTAATATTGATTAATTAATTAATTAAGGGATCTATTTAATTTAATGATTAAATTAAATTATTCAATTAAGTAATTGAATTATTTAATTGGATCTAATTTGATTAGTAAGTCCAATTGGAGTAAATTAAAGTAATCAATTGGATTTATTAAATTGGTATTAAATCAATTAGATTAATTTGTGAAT
Organism: Paulownia fortunei; assembly: GCA_019321725.1. Taxonomy (NCBI): domain Eukaryota; kingdom Viridiplantae; phylum Streptophyta; class Magnoliopsida; order Lamiales; family Paulowniaceae; genus Paulownia; species Paulownia fortunei. The sequence continues at coordinate 3,759,660 of CM033105.1, read as the reverse complement.
TTTTTAGTCTAAGTCAAAAAATTAATGTGAATCATTTAAGAAATCCACTAAAATATGAAGAGAGTAAATTAAATAAATATGATTTATTTAATTAATATATTTATATATAAATAAATAAAGTGATCGGTTTTATGGGATAAAATCGACCACTATGATTTAATTTATATATAAATATAATTTTATTATATATTTGATATATATATTTATCTTGATATTATTTGAAAAATTCAAATTAATATCAAGAATATATGTAGACAATTATGATGATTAATGTAGTTTCAAATAAGTACACATACAATAGGTGAGGAAAAGAGAAGAGATATTAGAAAATTTAAAATCATTTAATGATAAGACTTTGAAATAATTCAAAATTGACAATCTCTCCAAAAGTTGGAGAATAATTAAATTTTCAGCCTCTATAAATGCTTAGGGCCAAAAATTACATCAATAATTTGGAAAATTTAAGCAAAAATTATTTTGTTTAAACTCTTCTATTTTTCTCTCCAAAAAAAAGGAAAAAGAAAAGAAAGAAAAAGAAAAGCGTTTTCTTGTTGTATTGATTTTCTCGTTCTTTAAATAAAATCAGTTTCTTATTATTCTTTTCATATTATAGTTTCAAGAACTTAAAAAATTAATTTTTATTGTTCTTGAAAATTTACTCTGTTTCTAAATTAATAAACAATTAAAAGAATACTAGTAAATCCTTTTGATTGGTGTTACCTTTCCGTATTATATATCTGATAGAGAAGAGATATTTGGATTCCTATGAATTTTGAATGTTTAGGATAAACAATTGATTGCTTCATTCCCTACTACAACCGGAGTGCACGAAATGTATAATTTGAATTTAATATTTATAAATATATTTAATTGAATTAGTACGATCGTTAAAATTGTTTCTGAATCGAGGAGTTAAATTTATGTTTGATAAAAATTTTAATTTTCTACTGCGTATGCCCCTACGATTATAGCGAACCCAATAGTGGTATCAAAATCATAATTTCGCTTATTCAGTGAATTTTGAATTTATGTATGAATGTTTTAAAATTGTTTAAATTCATGTTAATTATGTAAAATTTAATTTTGCATATTTTCAACGATTTTTAGTTGGAATAATTTTAATTGCTTATTTAAATTATTGAAACATGAAAATCGAAAAGAAAACGTGAAGACGTGTTGTGTGCGCGCGGTGGGTAGCAGTCGTGCTGCTCGTCATGTCATTTCGGATCCATTTTTATTTTTTGTTTTTTGTAATATTAAAATTAAATGTTAATTTTAATAATTTTTGAAAAATTATTTTTCAAGCAATTAAAAATTATCCCAAGTCAAAATTACGTTTAACTACTTGGTAAATTACATGTTTTAATAATTGTATATAATGTTAATTATGAGCATGCATGAGATGATCATGAGCCAATAAACCAATATGATTGGTTTTATTTAATATTTTTTGGGTTTTAAAATGGAGTTTACGAGCCTCTTTTTCCATTTATGTAAGTTATTTTATTTTTTGAAAAGATAGTAGAATAAGTTGTAAGGTTTTTCTTTTTCTTTGGAAGACGAAAGAGAATCAAGAATGAGGTTCCAAAGAAGGCTCATGTTTATATGAGATACAATTATGTAATATAATAAGTTATATTTCATTTTATCACTCTTAGACTGACCTTAGGTCTATTTTTGGCTTAAATGGATCGCATAGGAATGGTTCATGATCATCAATTTATTTAAGTATGTATTAGATGCATGTTTAGAATTTTATTTAATGATTTTATGCTTGCACAATGATATTATGATGTCATACATTAAATAACCAATATAATTTAAATTATGATGAGGTGTTGGATAAAATTAAACCCCACTTAATTTATTAAAATTAAGTAATTTTTTTTTAGAAAATTCAATTTCAAACAAAAATGGACAAGTTAGGTAGAACCTATCGTTTCATGCCTACCATTAAAGGTAGAGACATGACGACCGCTACCGCACTTGAGCACTGACCATAAGTCGTGGGGGTGGTCTTGTGTTGAAAAGTTATGATCTCTACCAAATATTAAGAAGCTCATGGGATAAAATCGTTATTATGTTATACATGAGTCTTGGGATATCTTGATGCTCTATCTACAGGAATGTTTGATGGGTATTGTTTGACATTTAGTACCATATAAGTTCATAAAATTAGGGTACATAGAAAGAGATGAGGCAAAACAAATTTGAAGGCTGTACAACGATACAATCGTTAAAAAGTTGACTACCGATAAAAATATTTCATGGGCTCATAAAATTGGGGTGTGAAATATTTTCGTTGAACCTCAAGCTCTTTAGGAAATTTGATTTCCCAAAATTCCATTATGGGTGATGAAATTTGAAGAAAATAGTATGATACATTTAGTATTAAAAATATTATATTAAATGAATATATTTTTTTCCATAGTTTACTCATTTTCTACTTCGTGCATATTTTGTAGATTATTCTACTAAAATGACAAAGAATTTAATTGCAACAATTCTTGAACAAAACAAATTAATTGGACCTAATGATAAGTGCATATTTTTATATTTATTTGTATTAATTCTTCTATATCTTCTTTGCTTTGTTCTTGTTTATAATAGGTTTTTATTAATGTTTTGTGTGTGATAGGAGTTTGAGAATAAAAAGATCGAAAATGAGCCAAAACAAAGTTGAAAGAAGCATTCTTGGGCCAAATTGACATAGTTCCACTACGATAATGTTTGTATTTTGGGCAGAAAAGTCTTATCCAAAGCTCAATTGACCTGATTCTTGTCTTATTGGAAAAATAAGAGATGTATCTATAACTTTCATGTTTTCAAGATTTTCCAATTCAATTTATTTCAAAGAGTAAAATTCGGTTAAAGAGTCAAACATGCACTGAAACTTTCAGATATGGCAGTATTTGTATATTTGTCATAACTCTCTCCACAAATATGATATTGATCTGATTCAAGTGGCTAACGATAGCTAAGAGATAGGGATACAATTCTTATGAAGATGCTAAAGGCCAATTCAGCTTATAAAGAGGTAAAAAATCAGTTGAAAAATGATTTATAGTGTGAGACAGCCGTTTTGGAGAAGAAGAAAACAATAGCATCGGCGCCTAGGCGCCCTGTTTTTGGCGCCTCAGTGCCGTGCTTACTGCCCTATTCGAGGAATATGGCTCCTAGGCGCCATATTATAGCGCCTAGGTGCTATCCATGTGACAAATCTGATGTTTTTGGTTGGAATGATGGCAAGTGGCAATCCTTTACACCTTTTGGCACATGTTTGTGATATGTATACACTAGATACATATATCATATCACACACCTTCCTCACTTTACACCAAATGCACAACACACCTTCCTCACTTTACACCAAATGCACAACACACCTTCCTCACTTTACATAAAATCCACAACACATCTTACACACTTTACACCAAATCACATGACTATCTCACAATCTATAAAAGGGCACTATCATCTCAACACAAACATCAATTTTTAGATTCACTCACTCTCTATATTCATTCACATTTTGAAAGCACTCTTGGGGTTTTTGGAGCTTCAAGGAAGAAAAAGTGAAAGAGGCTTGGAGGAGGAGACATCCATAATCTATCATCAACCTCAACTATCTTCTTCAACCAATAAGTTTCTTTGATTCCCAAATGTTGCTAATTTTTATTCTCTTGTCATTTCTTATCATTTTAGGCTAAACTTCTTTATTGGTTGAGGTTGATTTCAAAGCCCTAAATATGAGTTTTTGTAATTGAATGTTTGATATTATTGATCAATTTTTCAATTGAGATTGTTTATGTTTTTCTATACTTAATGTCTTATGGGTATTTTCTTACTTTGTTTGGGTGCGCAACCAAATCGAGTTTGATAATTCCCTACAACTAGATTAGAGATCCGTAATTGTCTTGAATTTCTAATCATAGTAGTAAATTGTGATTAATGATTATGGGATATTTTTGTTAATTGCAATGGAAAATATAACTTAAGTTAAATGACCCGAGCTTGTGTGGTTGTTGCTTAAATCAATCTATCTTTCTTATTTTAATGCATTCATTGGATTAAATCTAGAAAGCTTGTTCTAGGTTGTTTGGTGATTAGAGAATTAGATAAAGAGCTTGTTTTATCTAACGAGTAACTAAGGAAAGATTGGGGTAGTAGAGCTTGTTATTACCTACGGTTGATAATTTCATTGGCAAATTGTTCATAATATTGATATGAAATTAGAACTCATTATCTAGTGGTGGCGAATGAAACTTCAACCTACTTTAATCGATTGTTGATTGTTGTTTTGATTTTGATTGATTTATATTTTAATTAGTTTTAATTTCTGTGACTTAGTTAATCAACTCAATCCCCCCCCCCCCGCAAACATTTGTTGTTTATTTTTAGAGTTTGCTTGTTGAAGTCTTAATTTTAAGTTTAAATTCTTAGTTAGTTGAGTCGATAGTAAATCAATTAGCCTTGATCCTCGTGGGATCGACTTTTACTCGCTCTATACTCGTTAAATATTTATTGAAATAAGGTTTAAATTTAGTAGGCCTACGACAATCGATTACCTAACTTTGTTGATTGGCTAAAAAACCTAAAGATAGTTCTTCAGTCGGAGAAGATGGCATCTGTCCTCGACACTGCACCTTCTTTGGTTCCACCAGAGGATATTGCTTCAAATGCTTATACAGATTACTTACATTATGTTGATGACAATTTGCATCCTCGATGCTACATGCTGGCATCGATGTCAAATGAGCTGCAAAGGCAGAACGATGATCAAGATACTACTTATGGGATCCTCATTCACCTACAAGAGTTGTATGATGAAAGAACTCAGTAGATGAGATATCAGATCTCGAAAGAGCTTTTTTCGATATCGTATGACTGAGGGTTCTTCAATCCATGACTATGAATTGAAGATGATAGGCCTCGTTGAAAAACTGGCTTTCCTTGGAGTCGTTATGGATAACGAACTCTATACATACCTTCTGCTGCAGTCTCTGTCTCCATCATTTGACACCTTTGTTGTCAACTTTAACATTCACAACATAGAGACTAGTTTCGCTGAACTTGTGAATATATTAAAAACAGTTGAGTCCACAATGAAAAAGGACAAGTCAGTTCTGCTTGTTGGATCTTCTTCTAGATCAAAAGATAAAAAGCCCAAATTTGTATTTTAAATTTTTAAAATTTCATCTTTGATCTCATATTCTCTAGATGTCTTTGGAATATTCTTGTATTTGTCCTTGCTTATGAGATAGTTGATTCAAATTACTAGATGAATTAATTATACATATTTGAAATTCAATTTAAATTTCTACACAATCAATGAGGATATCAGCTCCCAAACTAAGAGGCATGACCTCATTGTAGGGGTTGATTCTAATATTAATTTGTCAGTTTCAGGTGCATGAAATGGGGTCCATTAGCTTTCGGAACAATTAGCTCCTCTAACAATTAACTTGATTTTATCCTCATTTTGTGAATATAGTTAATTTAAATTGTCGGCATAATCCATTATATCAACTTAAAAACTATTCTAAATTCTTTTCAATAATCAATGTGGATATCACTGACACAATTGGTTTCTCACATGTTATCTGTTAAATAAAAATTGTCATGATCGTACAAAATTTGCTATGTATTAATGTAATTGCTCACGTGCAATGCATTTGTATAGTGAAATCATTACAATTTTCATTACTTAAGTTTGACCTTTTCACTATTTTAATTTCTTGACAAGATTAGTCCAAGCTTAATGGACTATAATTTACTCCTTTCACATGCATTCACATGCAGCCCCATTCAAGAATTAATGCATCATAGTGCCAATAAGAGCCATGTGAGGGTTTAACTCTACTGTGGGTCAAATTGAAGGGATCAAAATTGTTCTAACGACAAATTTAAAGGACCAAAGTACAATTTGCCATTTACAAAAGAAACACGTCACAAACATAATGTCTTCTTCAATTGGCCTAAACGAGTGGATATGAGCATGTATCACTCTTCTATTCATCATTCTAATCTCTTAGAAAATGGAAAAATAAAATGTTTATTGTGATAACCGACAGTAGCATTAAATTATTTCCTTCAAAGTCCATGCTTGTATAACTTTCCCAATTATTGGAATTCTTTTCTAAGTGATGTATAAATTTAATTTTACTTTTCATTTTTTAATTCTAAAGTTATCTGTACAAGACAATTTAAGATTATAAAAATTCTCAAATTAACAAGAAATTGTGCACTATAAATGGATCAGACTCCATGTTCTTCCAGATCAGAAACTGAGGTGAGCAATATTTTATAGTTTAATTTCAATTTTTTACCTGATAATTTGAAATTTAAATAAAAGTTCATAAACAGGAATTATGAGTATTTCTATATTTTTTTCTTAAAAAAAAAACACCCTCTGTGTCAATGCCGGATGAGTATTTCTATGCTTTTGCCTTCGAAGGTAGCGACTAGTTAGGTCATATTGTTGCACTTAATATATATGCATTGAGTATATTAATAATTGTCAAATGTGTCATTTTATAAAAATATAAAATGCTTAAAGAGGGGATGTTGCACTCCAATACACGTGTGCACTGTATGTAGCTTATTGAAACTTTAACCAAGATTTTATTTTTGAAAAAGAATATGTTAATTTTTGAAATTAAAATATTTTTTAAGACATGCCATAGAGAAAATGAAAAAAATAAAAAATAAAAAGGACAGATAAATTGTAATTCTTAGTTTACTTGAGAAACAGGTTGACTCTGGCAAGAAAATTCCAAATTGAACTAATTTCAGTATGATATTTCCCGACAGTGTGATCATCGAAATATTGTATGCTTCAATGGGTGAGTGCTTTTTTTTGTCTTGTTTTTAAATAGCTGAACTCTTTACATTGACAAGTGAAGAAATACCTATCACAACATTAATAGCATTAGTACTACATTCAAATTTGTTGGCCTAAAATTCTAAATTTTGATTATCTAAAAAGGAGCAAGATAATGTTAGTTCTATATCAAGTTATAATTTATAATTATTCCTGAATCAATTACCTTTATGGAGGATATTAATTTACATAAATTTTCTCACTGCAAGATAATCTTTTCATTCATTTGCTACTTTGCTTAAATATAATTTTGCTTGTATCTTCAATTTAATTTTGGTATTGTATCTTATATTTCATATTAGAATCTGCACGCCGTGGTTATATAATTAATTTTAAATATATATTTTAAAAAAAATATTTTATGTATATGATGTAATGTTTCGTATGAAATTTAAAATGCATCACAAAATTTGGAACAGAAAATTTAAATTGGTAAGGGGAAAGGCAATTTGCTAAGTTGGTCTTAAAATATTTCATCAATTTTCAGAACTAATAGAAGAGGCTACTAATCTATACAATTAATATGCATATTTATGGAGAGATTAACAGACAGATGCATTAAGATGCCTTGGATCAACTTGCCTTCCACCCACCATTACCTTTATTCTTCCATGTCCCCACTCTATTTCCCTCCCCCGTCCTCTTCCTTTAACATTTCTTCTTCACTGCCTTCTTCCATTATTCTTTGCACAACAATGGTTACCATCCGCCCATTCTTCTCCAATTTCCTCTCATTCTTCATCCTCCTCTTCCACCTTGGTTGCTTCATGTTTTCTTCTCACCACCACCACCACCGCAACTCCTCCTTCCGCTTCAAGAAGAAACTCGCCGCACAAAAAACAACCGTCCTTTCTTTTGTCAAACGCCTCTTCTCCTCCTCCTCCGCCTCTAAGCTCACCCCACAACCAGCACCCTCCATCCCATCCCCACCTTCCTCAACACGTTCCCTACGTTTAAACCCTCCCATGCTCATTCACCCCACCCCCTCCAAAGACGCTAATTCCCAACCAAACCACCCACCCCTTTTGCGCAGCGACATCCACCCATGTTCCGTCTGCGGTGAAATCTTCCAATCCCCGTCTCTTCTCGAGCAGCACCAGTCTGCCCAGCACGCGGTCTCTGAGCTGGTCGACGGCGAAAACATAGTCCGGATCATATTCAAAACGGGTTGGCCCGACAGGGCCAAGAACCCCATCATCCATCGAATACTCAAGATTCACAACAGTCCCAAGATAGTTGGTCGATTTGAGGAGCACAGAGAGTGCGTCAAGTCAAGGGCGGCCGCCAAGATAAAGACGCTAAGGGACGAGAGGTGCATCGCCGACGGCAACGAGCTGCTGAGGTTTTACTGTACCACCTTCATATGTGAACTGGATTCCGGCATATGCAGTCAGCAGTACTGCAGCTTGTGTGGGATTATCAGGAGCGGATTCTCACCCAAGATGGACGGAATCTCCACCCTGCCCACGAGCTATAGGGCTCACGCGGCAGTCCCGGAGGACATCGAGGAGGAGTTCAAGTTCATGCACGTGAAGCGCGCCTTGCTCGTTTGCCGGGTCATTGCGGGTCGAGTCGGTTGTGATCCGTGCCTTGTGGACAAGGAGGAACCCGGGTTCGATTCGTTGGCGGGTCGGGGTAATGGAGATGAAGAGGATGATGAGCTGTTGGTTTTTAATCCGAGGGCTGTTCTTCCCTGCTTTGTGATAGTGTACACAATGTAATATAATAGTACAAGTAGCGGGTTTTTGCCGCGTGTTTTAGGAGTACGTAGTTACTGTGTGCGGCTCAGTGTAATATGGTGCGATCGATTATTTGTTAACAGTGTCTATGCCTTATAATTTAGTAAAAAAATGTAAAATTTTATTTGGTGTTGCAGACGAGATTGTGCAGAATCATTTTCCCTGTTTCAGGTAGTGGAATTTTCAACTATTAAAAGGACTTAAAGAAAAAGGGTGCTTGATTATGCAGTACTCAGAGATGTGGGTGGGCCTGTTCTAAAGTTCAATATATTTGCACTGTGCTGAAACTTTTGCTTTCCCCCCAAAGTGTGGATCATGATGAAGAGACTTTGGCTAAAGCTGTTTGTTTATTAGAGTTGTTTGTGATGAGAAAACAAATCAAAACATGAGTTGCTTGTAGCAAATTGGCATTTGACTATTTATAGAAGATACACTCATGTGAATTTCATGTGACTAGAGACTTGTGTGGTTATTTCCAAATCATGTCCATCTTTGATAGTTAAATTGGGTTAAGACCCACATGAAAATATGTGGATCCTTATTTTTGTTTGGTCTTTTAACTCAAAATTGAATGGCAAAACTGGAAAGATAGATTTACTCTTTATCGGTTGGAAATTCATTATTTGAAGTTTTTTAAAAATTCTAGTCAAATATAGCATTATAAGATTTTAACATTTGCAATGTCTTGGAAAATGGTTAGGAACTTCCCTATGTTGGTATAAATGTGCATGTACTGAGTTATTTGTCATGGAGCCAAACTCCAAACTATGCCACCAAAATAGCCAATTAAGAATGTAAAAAGAGTTTAAAAAAATGGCTAGAATATAAAGGCAAATATGCAAGTGCATCTAGAAAATTCCAACAATTGTGACCCTTCTTTTTTTATTCTTCCCTTTTGACAATTGTAATCAAGGGAATTCTTAAAGTGCTGATTTCACTATTAGCAATTGACCGATAATGAATCCATTTCCACCACCTCTCTTTCAGGTTATTATTGTGTGTCCCCGCCTCATGCCCCCACATTGCACATAATTGTACTTCAATTTGTTTGGTGCTAGGCAAAGGAAGGCCAACAAATTGCAAGCATTCCACTAGTAATGCCATTGGAGTAGGACCTTTTATTGTAATATTAATAATATATATCAAGTGCAATTTGATAATGCTATTTTATATATTTATAATATTTTCCTAATATTACAATACAAGATGAAATATCGATTGTAATAGAAGACTCAATTTGAACAATGCAGATCAATTGTAATGTCGGGATTTATGATTTATAGAATTGTTACGTTTGTCACCATCCGCCCGTTTTTCTTCTTTCTTCTTCTTATTCTAATTGAACCTGTTCCCGAGGCTACCACCACCGGCCATCATTGTGATGGATTATGAATCGGTCCTACCCAATCGGTCAAATTGAAAGACCCTCCGTAAACTGGATTTTATATAGGAATGACATTGTATGTAATCTACACTTCCAATTAATAAAGTTTGTTATCAGTATGCATCATTACACCAACGAATAATACATCTGGAAGATGGAAAAAGCATAACTTGTTAAAAAATAATAATAATAACAATAATAATAGAAATACTTACCACCATGAATATCTAAGCAATGCATGCAAAGGAATTCTTGATTTTATTCAGAGCTATGGTAGCATCTTTAACATTGATCCTTTCATGAGGAGATTCCATGGAGCAAGAGCAATTTAAAGCTAGTTCCACGACGGACGTCAAACAAATCAACTTTTTGTTCAAGCATTCTTCAGTGGCAACATCATTAGGCATGAATCTATGATGTGAATAACTTCATCAGGCATGGAATTCTTTATGCAGAGCAAAAGTATCATTTTTAGGCTTCTTTCTTGCAAAAACTTCCATCAACATGATACCGCGCCTGACTGTTGAACCAAAAGTTGATCAGATTTTCTTGAGAAGAAAGAACCAAAATACACATAATTCATCATATTAGCTTGAAAGCAAAAGAATTGAAGATGCATGGGATATAGAACAAACATAAAAACAAATTGAAAGTGGAAGCAAAGACAAGAGATTTAGCTGGTGCAATGCAGCCAAAAATCCCAAGTGTCACAGACTGTGCAAAGCTTTCTGCCTCACCTACTAGTTTCACAACACCAAAATCACACAAATGGGCTACCATTTCTTTGTCCAATAATACATTACTGAGCTTTAATACACAATTAATCATAGTAACCATGGTGCAGATATTCCAAAGCAGGAAGCTGCATCTATCATAATGCTTGTTCTCTGAATTATATGTAAGGAGTAGTTGTCTGATTGCATCCACTTTTCAAGGCTTCCACAAGGCATATATATTTAAGTATCAAGGCCCCAAAGTCCTGATTGGAGCAAGAACCAATGACTCTACAAATATTTCTGTGGTGAAGGTTTCTCAATACTTCATACTCAACATCGAAGCTTCTGAATGCACCTTGTAATTGCATATCGAACACCTTTACAGCCACATCCTTTCCATTTCTACTTCCTCCATAGACAGAGCCAAAACTTCCACTACCGAGCACATTGCTATCACTAAATCCAGCATTTCCCTTAAAAAGTTCGTAGCAAGAAACTCTTGGTGTTACGCTGCCGACCAAAAAAAGTGAATTGCTAGAGGCCCTTTCTTGGTTTCGGTATCTGGCAAATACATATGCCAACATCAAGGCAAGAACTACGGCTGAAGTCCCCAACAAAATAAATACAACTAGAAACCCAAATTTTCTTTTTGATCTCTCAACTTTAACAACATGGCAGGGTGGGACATGATATCTTGGATCACCACTTAAATTGTTTGTTGAACAAGAAGGATTGACTTGTGAAGTTTCTGAAAGGACCCCCAAAAAGGAATTTCACCACTTAAGTCATGGAAAGAAACATTGAAGTATATGTAAGTTTCCCCATGGAATTAAGTAGGGATCAAGCTTAAAGAGATGACTCTTGTATAGATCCTTGTTATCTGTTATGTGCCAAGAAAGGGTACTCAAAATTTGTAGTCTCCAAGTTCATCAGGGATGCTGCCTATGAGATGACAACTAGAAACATAGAGATACAGCAGAGAAGAAGAATGATTCCCAATTGAAGCTGTAAGTCTTCCATTTTAATGGATTATCTGCTATTGCCAGCCTCGTTAACTATCTACAGTTCATTGGTGTAGTGATGAAGATTCACGGGTTAAACCATTGGAATAAAGATCAAGCCTTTCAAGATTGTGTAGTTTGTACCCCAAATCCAATGGAAGTTTGCCTTTTAGTGATTCTCTCCTAGTGAAAGTGCTAGTAATGTTGAGATGTTTGATAATCTTGTGGTGATGGAAACACTTAACAATATTTGAGGACAGTGAGATTTGGCGCAAATTGTTGAGGTTGCCAACTTCACTGTAGAAATGTTGCACCACGTATCACACTGCGGACAGCTTCAGGTCGTGTTAAAATTTATAGGATGAGCGCCACTTGAAGTAGCGCCTTGGAATTGAATGATGGATCGTAGGTTTGATATCCGAGTGTCTCAATGGCCCTTGTGGGTGTTGCCTTTTGGCTCCATTTGAGTGTTGCCTTTAGGCTCCGGATTATGGGATATTGCTATTGATCTCTAACAAGTGTCATCTACGAATGTCCGTTATGAGCCTGCGTCCACGCTCGGATTTATCTAGTGGACGAACCAAGAAGAAAATCATCTGCTCTCAGAATTAATCAAGCAAAGTTTAGACACTTAGATTATAAAAAAAAATTAGAGAGTGAAATTTTGTGATAAGATTATACAGTAACAATAGCAAATTTGAACTTTGAGCTTATGTGGTGAGGCAAAATAGAATTCAATAAGTAACGCTTCAATCAAATCTGCGCTTCCAATATAATTTTTTTATATTATGTCTAATGAATAATGAAGCAAAATTCTAATCAAATCTGCACTTCTTTTTGATATAGATAATAAAAGAGAAACATTGAGGCTATCCAAGTACGTATATACATGGCTCTTACTTGGATAGTCTGTTTTATTATCTATATAAAAAAAGTGCAGATTTAATTGGAGCTTTCCTTCATTGTTCATTAGATATGATAAAAATAAAATTATACTGGAAGTGTAGATTTGATTGGATCACTATTCTTATCCATTGTTCATTTAAGATTATAATTTACAAATGTTACACTTAATTGTATAGTTAAGAGTTTAAAAACAAAACAACATAATATTGTTATGGTAGAACAGGCATTATGGTATGTGGTTTCTACATAGTATTTTTAGAAAGAAAAAAAACAAGCTCAATTAAGGTCAGATTAGACAAAAAATAGTTTGATTACCTATTAATGATGGGAATAGTTATTGATTACTTTCTTTTAAATTAAGTACTTGAGAGTGAAGATTATATCCAAATGGTATCCATCTTCCTCTCAAAACTCTTAGATGGAAGTTAATTGTAATGTGGGTTATTATTTGAATTGATCCGACGAAAACTTTCTGACAGGTTATTATCTAGATTGATCCGACGAAAACTCTCTATCAGTAACTCTGAGTTGATCCGACGAAAATTGATAAGTATATATTTTAATATTTTTTTGTATCAAATTTCTTATATTTTTCTTACTTTATTCTTATTAATATTATAGTTTTATTAATATTTTATGTTAGGAAATTAATGAATAAAAAGACATCAAAAAGAGCCAAAATGAAACCAAAGAAGACAACACGTTTCGTGAGCAAGTTGGAAGATAATATATCATTGGATCAAAGAAGTATCAAAATTAGAAGAAAATGATCATTTTTGCATAAGTCCATCATGTGTAGATTAAAATATATGTAAGAAATCATTTGGACTTTGCAAGTGACTGTTGGGCTTGTAATAAATTCAAAATAAATATGTTTCTACACTTATGCGGTTTTTGTATTTGGGGCATAACTTCATGTTCAAAAGTTCTATAGATCTGAGTCTTACTTCATTTGAAAGCTAAGACATAAAACTACAATGTTGTTGTTGGAAGCTCAGCTCAATTCAGTCTTGACTATAGCAAACAATTCGTCCAAATGTGTGTACCAAAAAGTATCAATCTATGCTGACACACCTCTTTTAATTAAACATAACTTTCTCCCTAATGATTACAATTAGGTTATTAAAGTTAAAAAATGAAGCTAACAGATAAATACACAGTTTTATGTTAATCATTTTTTCAAAATCAGCTGATTTCATGGAGAAAAATGTGTGACAAAAATCGGATCTGAACAAGATATGTGAATTTAGAGCACATTTGAAGTTGATTTGGAGTGAACTTAGAGTGAATTTGGAGATGGCAAATTGGAAACTCTTCTACTATAAATAGGGACTCTTAGATGGTATTCAAGACACAAAAAAATCCCTTAGAAGATGAAAGAAAGTTTCATTGTTATTTTTTTTTAGGCTAAGTTTTCTAGTAATAATGTAAGTTTTCTATTAATAATAGAAATGTATTTTCTAGTTTCTCTTCTATTTGTAGTCTTTTTTACTTTCATTATATCTTTCTAAATTTTATTTAGCTAAATAAAAAGAGTGAACATTTTGATGGAATAAGAGGAATGTTTATAAAAGTACATAATGTTTAGTTGTGTTGTGTTGTTATTTTAATTTTTGATTGAAATCCTCTTTATTTTGTAGCGATTCTTGATTTATGTATCACCAATGACACAACAAATACTTGGTTTTATTTAGCTTATTATATAGTTCTACTCCACCAACTGCTAAAGTAAAATATTATTTATTGTAAATAAATGTGTACATAAATACTTAATCCCATAAATAAATATTGGTGTTAAAATATTTTTTATTTTATGGTGATTCTTGATTTATGTATCACCAATGACATAATAAATATTTGAGTTCATTTAGCTTATTATACGGTTCTACTACACATACCGATAACGTAAAACCTTGATTTGTTGTAAATAAAGATGTGTATAAATACTTGATTCTAGAATTGGTGTTAAGAGATTATTTAGAAACAGTAAGATAAAATCATGATTACTTTAATATATGAGTTATATGATAACATCTTCCCATTGGAACCTTCATTATATATGAATTCCAATAGTGGCATTTAAAATATATAAAAATAATAAATAATTGTTCATCTATCCAAAACTAAAAAGTGAATCCCTATTTCTCAATACTTTTATTACTTTGATTTTTTAGTTATAGCATAAATTTTTATTTATAATCTAAACCACATTCAACCCATCTTTTAAGAAATATAAACCCGAAAATTTCAAACAACTTCCTTGTGGATTGGCCTCAGACTCCCGTAAAATTTATTACTTATACAACCTGCACTTGGGTTTGCAACCTTAAAGTTGTAGCAAGTTTTTACCGCCGTTGTCGGGGAATATAAGGTAAGTATTCAGGTTTATAAATATTGTGTGTTTATTTTTTATATGATTATATGTTTGTATAATATCATAGTCATAATTCTTCATTTAGTTAGAAATAATTCTAAAACTTTATTTGAAAATTTATTTGAGTCACCTCCATACACTTCCATCATGGCAAAAAATAAAAGTGTTTAGGATAAAAATAAGAATCAGCAAGTGCATACCATGTGTTATTACTTGCAACCTGCTCGAAATTTTTCTCCTTCTTGTTTTATTTTTTCTCTCAATGCAAATAACTTTTGATTCAAGCCAGGTAAAATTCCTTTACTTCCTAATTTTCATGGTTTAGACTCTAAAATCTCTTACTAGCATTTAAAAGAATTTGATAAAGTATGTGTCACTTTTGATAATCAAACTTGTGCAAATGACATTGTTAAGTTTAAATTATTTCCTTTTTCTTTAAAAAATAGAGCAAAAACTTGGTTTAACTTTTTAAAACCTAGGTCAGTTGGCACTTGGCAAGAAATACAAGTTGAAATTTTGATAAAAAAATTTTCAACTCATAAAACTAATGCTTTGAAAAGACCAATTTAAATTTTTTTCTCAAAATTCTAATAAAGCTTTTTTTCAATGTTGAGAAAGATTTAAAGATTTATTGAATTTATGTCTATATCATGATTTTAAAAATTGAGGCTTAATTAGTTTCTTTTGTGAATGTCTAACTCCAAATAATTTGTTGAAAAAATGTGTAATAGTGAGTTTATTGATAAAAAACCTGATGAAACCTTAGAATATCTAGACCATTTGATAGAAAACTATTAATCATGGCATAGTGTTAATTCTTTCGAAAGTTTTATTAGATCTAATCTTGCTAATAGTAATAAAAAAATATTACCTTAGTCAATAAAATGATCTAAATACTAAGATTGCTAGTTTAACAAGAAAAGTTGAAACTTTGGAACTTAAAAAAGTAAAGAAATCAAATCTATGCAAGACGAAAAAGTTTGTAGCATTTATAAACTTGTGGGACACTCCATCAATAAATGCCCAAATATTCAATACAAACAAATGTCATGAACACACTTAAAAAACCTTTTCAGTTTTCATATTCTAAAACTTACAATTCACAATGAAGAAATTATCTTAATTTTAATTGGCGAGATGAGTACCATGCCCAACCACTATATTCACAAAAGCCACTATTTTTTTCTTTTTATCCTAGCTCCATATACAAAATCTTTTGAGGAAACTTTGTAAGGATTTATGCATGTACAAACAAACATTAATAACTAAACTTCACAAGCCATCAATGAGATCAAAAGCACACTTTCAACATTGACAACCTTGTTACATACTCATGAAAAAGATAAATCTCCTGCTCAACCTCAACTTAATCCTTCCAATCAGTGTTATGTTTCTTCTTCAGGTGAAAATTCAATCAATGATGTTAATTCGATCACAACTCTTCAAAATGGAAAAGTTGTTGACAAGACTATTAATCTTAAAGAGAATTCAAAGTCGGTAACCACTCCTAAATCTCTCTCTCATACTTACGTAATACCTCCACCTTTTCCTAACAGGTTAGCAAATTCTAAGAAAAATGAGCAAGACAAGGAGATCCTTAAGACTTTTCAAAAAGTAAAGGTAAACATCTCTCTTCTTGATGCGATCAAGCAGCTGCCTCGATATGCTATGTTTCTCAAAGAGCTATGCACTAACAATAAAATTTGAGAGGGGATGAAAAAGTAAGCGTGGGGAGAATATTTCGACAGTTCTTCAAAGAAAACTCACTTCAAAGTATAAAGATCCGGGCACTTTTACCATCCCTTGTACCATTGGTAAGACTAGATTTGAAAAATGCATGTTAGATTTGGGAATCAATTAATGTTATGCCATATTCTATTTATGCTTCTCGAAATCTATGATTTTTAAAAGAAACTGGTGTTATCATACAATTTGCTAATAGATCTAATCATATCCAATAGGAGTTGTGGAAGATGTTCTTGTGTAGGTAAATGAATTAGTTTTCCCTACTGATTTTTATGTTCTTGAGATAGAGGATGACACATGCCCTAATCCTACATACATTCTTTTGGGAAGACCATTCATGAAGACAACTCGAGCTAAGATTGATGTTCATGATGTCACTCTTATTATGGATTTTGATGGCGAGATTATAAAATATAATATTTTTGAAACCATAAGATATCTTACTGACGTTAATGTTGTTTATGCAATTGCTATTAATGATCTCAAGTCACAACAAATGCTTAAGTTTACTGACAAGGATAGAATGGAGGTTACTTTATAAAAATATCTCCTTATGCAGGATTTGAAAGAAAATAAGTTGGATTCGCAAATATTGGGGGATGTGCTTCGAAATTATAAGACGGTGATTGGATGGACGATGGCCTTGGTAGCATATGTTGATGAGTGAAGAATGAGCAATTCACATTAAGGACAGTAAAGCAAGTGCTTGTTGGGAGTCAACCCAACAGATAGAAAAAAAAACTATGAAAGCCGATAATCACAGATTTATTTTCTCTAAATTTTATTCTTTTTTCTTTTTATCCATTTTTTTTTCTATTCTATTTTGTCATAATCGAAAATGCGTGTTGACAATGTGGTAGGTAGTATTTTTTTTAAAAAATTTATCATGCAAGAGCACATATAATAACTTTTCGATAAAGGAAACCGTTGCAAAGATCTTGCAGTGTGGATTTTATTGGCCTACTTATTTCAAAGACACTTACACTTTCTGCAAAAAATATGAAAATTATCAAAAATTAGGATTCTTCCCTGTTAAGTGACAGATAATGGTAATTCGTAGCTATTGAAGTCGAACTTATCAGTTTTTCAAATAACTGATATAAAAAAAAACAAGACAAAACAAAAAATGCAAGTTCCTTAGGAGTGGTTTCTAAAAATTGAGAAGATCAAATTCAATTCGTTAAGGATAGACTAAGTAAGGAGTCTCTAGATGATATTCGATTGACTCTTGAGGCACATTCTTGTGGATTCGTGCATCATGTAATTCTTGATTTATGGAATTACTTCCACAATGAATATGAGCATTATAGTCTTGAGAATCTGACATTAAAAAACCCTATTTGCCAATTTATAAGAAAATTGAATGAGAAGCATATACTCGACCCATAGAGGGCGTTTAAGCCATTATTGGATGTAAAACTAAAGGAAGATATGAGTCACAGTCACAACTATGTTACACTTTTATGTCCTTATTTTCAACTTTTCTGATAAAAGAAAAAGGCATGCAATAAATGCATTCCCTATTCACACCTTAATAAATAGCATTATTGTTCTTACTCTATTTTACACAACTTACTTTAAAAAAAATAAAAATAAAAGTTTCTTCCACCTACAAGTTCAACTGTATTTGAATCTTTTGTGAAACTAATCCAAGAAAAAATGGTGAGTTTATAGGGGCAACCAATAACCTTGGTAGAAATTTAGTAAAAAGAAAAATTCATTTAGTGTATAGGAGAAGCAGTCTGGGGTTAATGGGGAGTGTTGTTTCTTCTGCTCATGTAGGAGGAATCAAAGTTTTAGGAGTTATCCTAAAACTTTTAACAGTACAGAATATCACATGTATAACCATTGTAGATGAGATAAAAGTGTCACATATTCATGCCAGAATGTTTAATATGTTAAACAATGCGGATGCATCCATTACCCTACCTGATGGTTTTGGTACACTAGATGAATTATTCTAAGTTGTCTTTTGGGCTCAACTCTATATTCACTAGAAACCTATAGGTATTCTTAATGTTAATAGTTTCTTTGATGGTTTGCTATCTTTTATAGATCATGCTATAGAAAAAGATTTTATTTCATAGTTTGCCAAAGGAATTTTCATTTCTACTCCAACACCTGACCAACTAATTGATCAACTTCTAGCATATGTGCCAGAACTTGATCGAACCTTGGTTCGTGTGGATTGGTCCAACAGGGACAATGGTCGAAAATGCAAAATGAATTTAACTCTTAGCCTGTAAAATTTATCCTTAATGGTTTCAATTAATAGTGTATATATTGTGTTGTTTCAGTTTTATTTTTCAATAAGTCACATTTCAGGTAATATCTTTTAAACTCTACTTTCCTATCTATTTTCGATATTGAGGACAATGTCTTGATTAGGTTGGGGGATGGGATAGTTGATATCATGTCTTGTATGTTCAATGTATATTTTTTTATTTTAAAAAAAAATCAAGCGTGTGTTTTTTTTATTTGTTGAAACCATGAAAAAGTGTGGCAGAGTAAAATGTAACTTTAACACTCTTGAAACGTACCCTTATTTTTTTTATCTTTTTGCGCATAACATGGTAAGTTTGTGAAGTTTTTAACAAAAGTTTGTGAATTGTCTATTTTTTAAGTCGTAGATATTCTTCCAACTTCAATGATTAAAATTAAGCCCGAATAATGTGGCTTGATTGATGATGGGTGTTGTTTTGGACTTTGATGTTATTCTTTACTTAATATATTTTTGTAATAATTATACTTAAATCTTTTTACACAAATAGTTATGTTATTCGGTGTAGAGACAAGCATGTCAAAATAGATAGTTCTTATATCATCACTTTAATCATCACTTGAATTTTTGACATGTAGGGTTGAGTTTTAGAACTTTCTCTTTTAGTCTATCGAGGCGAACATTCGATTGAGCACCACTTAAAAATTAATTTAGGCATTAGTCTTTTTAGCACCATGGTCAAATCAACTTGTTCCCCATGCCATGTTTCAACAGAACATTGTTGTGAAAATTCGTGAACGCAAGTGCACGTTATCGTATACAAGTAATAAAGTGATGAATAAATTATCGTTCCTATGAGAATTGTTGAATTATTAAGTACCGAAATTATGTCAACTCTAATTTTATTTGAATAAACAAAAATAGGTGATTATGATTACAAACTAGGTTTACCTACACTATCTAATGATCAAAATCAACTAATGATGAAATTCAAAAATTCAAAAGCCTAGGGTTATGATTTCACCATAATTAATCCTAATTGAATAATTTATCTCATCAATCTCAATTTAATTCACAAGTGATAATCGAGAATCCCTAAATTATCCACTAGCCTCTCCCAAGGTCTAATAAAAATATCATCAATTACTAACCCACTATATTCTTATGTGAATTACAACAATCAACAATTCATTAAGTTTTATGGATCTCCAACAAGACTACACAAACCATGTAAGTATATTCCTATCTCACATGCAATTTATGATTTTCTACACCTAGAACTAGACACATATATCACCTCCCGGATCAATATGATTAGCAAATCATTCAATTAGTGGCCAAGTAATTGAAAACATTAAGAACAATGTAGAAAACTCAACTTGAAAATAAATCAAGAATTGAATTGATACAAATATTCAAAACATCATAATTAGATTACATCACAACCCTAGAAAAATAAATTAGTTCATAATGGTAAAACTAAAAGATAACTCAACAATGTCCATAAACATAATCAAAGAAAGAAAGAGGAAAATAAAATAGAACTTAGAAGAGGAATGAATTTCTTCCCTTGTAAATATTTTCTTCACAAACCATGGAAGAAATCTCTCATGTTCTTCCTTCCTTCTTCTTCTTCTCTTCTTTTCTTTCTTTTCTTGGCTTGTTCTCTCTTCTCTCCCTCTCTCTAGCTGATTGTCCTCTTGAAGGCTTTTGGAATACTTAAAATTGGATGTGTGATGCCCTAAATAGGGCAAAAATCTCATTTTGACCTTACTTTTCTGCTTTTCAGCACCTAGGCACTGACTGGTGGCGCCTAGGCACTGTGCTCTCTGTTTTCGGCGCTTAAGCGCCCTGTTTTGGTGCCTAGGCGCCATGCTCTTTGTTTTCTTTGGGGCCTAGGCACCGTTGCTGCAGTTTTCCTCTTTCTCTGACAGTATTCAGCTCTTTGCAACTCATTTTTGACCTCTTTCTAGGAGCAATTGGCTTCTGGTACTTCTAAGAAATTGTATCTCTATGTCTTATCTTTCCATAGCCACTTGAATCAACCCAATATCAAATATGTGGAAAGAGTTATGGCCATAATACCAAAGTGTGTCATACTAGAAAGTTTCAATCAAGTGCAGACTGTTTAACCCAATTTTTCTCATTGAAATCGAAAGAAATGGATTTTGTAATGAACATAGAAGTTATAGATATATCTTTTTGTCTTCTATTGGTTTAAGAATCAAGTCAAAATTTTATTTAACCAAAGAGTTGTGATTGAAATACGAACACTGCCCATAATAGCACTAAAATGAGGGTTTTTCTAAAATTTAACCAAGTTTTGTGTTTCTTTCCATTTTTTTCTCCTTTTACCATTACCTACAAATTTTCAAACTAAATACATAAAAAGTAATATAAACACTCGAAAACTAAACAAAAATTTAAGCTAATTATACTCAATTAATGGGTATAAAATCCACTCATCAAATATCCTCAAACTTAATATTTTGCTAGTACTCGAGCAAAAGAAAGAAATAAAATAAGTAAAATAACAAGTGATAATTAAATCTACTAACCAAATGAGTTTCAAAAAACGTTGTAAGTTTATAACTCAAGGAAATATCAAAATATCATCAAAATGCACGATTTCAACTCAAGTGCCAAATTCACCCATCTTTAAATCCTTTGAGTGTGTGTGTGTAGCCTCTTACACTTAACTTTTTGCTACTCGGATTAGTTTAAGCAAACTCACAATAAAATTATTGATCTCTTATTTATGTGTTTTAGAATTTCATATGCTTGTTTTTTATGTCATTCTCCACTAATGTAAACTAACATAACATCAAGGATCATTAGGACTTTGAAAGCTTGTAATGTGTAGTTAAGGTAATGGTAGGATAAAAGATAATATAGTAGCTCAAATTACTTATAACACACAACTATTCTAGAACCTTGTTGATGAGCATCACCACATTTTCGTCTCACACCTTCATGAACCTTTCTTTTTTTTTATTTGTAAGACCACTTTATTCGTTAAACTTCCATTTTTTTACATATTCTCTTCTTTTTTTATAAACAATTGGTGTTGCACTCTTTTCTTATATTTCTTGACATAATTTTTTTTTTGGAGTTTTGTACAAATCGCCACCTCTCTTTGCCATTTTTTTTTAAACTACTTTCAATGCTCAAAATGATATTACTAGAATAGTAATGAGCTGAGTGTGGGGTAATATATAAGACAAAAAAAAATATACATTGGTTGAAGTTGATTTGTAGGATGACAAAGAAAATGGCACATTAGACTCAATTGGGGGACACTAGGGATTATGCATCATAAATAGGGTGGCTTGAAAGGTTCAAAATGTCCAAAAATGGCCTAAATCACTTCCCTAATATTACGTAGCCTAGGATTTCTCCTTGAGTAACAATCAAACAAGTTCTAGAATTATATAAGATCGCAAAAAAAATATATTAAGTTCACATAAACTTTTTCTAAGTAAGCAGAAAATCCAAATGTTGAAGGCTATGTACTCAATATGTCAAAGGATTACAAGAAAGATAAAAATTACCACAAGAGTCAAGCCCATACATAAACACAACATTCATCAATTTTCAAAAGCTATAAACAAACAAAATTAAATGAAACACATACATCCACCCCCAAACTTAGAACTAATATTGTCCTCAATGTTAAATAAAGCAAGATAAGGTATAGAAGACTTCTCTAAATGGTGTTAGTTCTCATCAACTTGATCATCATCCTCTTCTAGAATAGTGATGGATGTGCATTCATTAGTTGGTGGTATATCACTCATTATTTTACAAATCCTCCCCTAAACTTGAGTTGGATCCTGAAATGAAAACAAACAAAAATAATCATCACACTAAAATAACAAATTAACATTAAACAACTAAATAATAAAAATAAAAGAAAATTTAAAACACTTAAGTTGCCTCCCAAGAAGCGCTTGATTTATAGTTTTCAGCCGGACTTCTTCTTTGCTCAACCGGGGTCCAAGAATAAGTGTTTCTCATGCCATGCCTTTGTATGCTCCAGAAGTGTAGGTGATCCCTAAAGATAAACATAGTGAGCATAATCCGGCATGGGATCAAGTGCCTCTTTCATATTGTTGAGTGCATGCCCGATGACAAATAATAGTTGTCCTTGTGTGAGAAAAATATTTCTATCCTTTTCAATGTCAGGGATGATGAAATCTATATGGATAATAGATTTGTCAACATCCTCAAATACACCTTTATTTTCCACCATATAATGTTTTAATGAGCAATCTTCCAACTCTTGATCCTTCAATTCACACTTGTGCGATGAGATTCACGTATCATCCTCCACAATATTTTACATAGGTCTGCTATTTTATAAAAGATGAGGATAAGAAACTTCCCGTGATGGCTCTTGAGAAAGGCTTGGTTGAACATTTTCTTGGTCTTCTCTATTCTCCACTAGAGGTGTTTGTATTGATACCTTTTGTTCATCCTTCATCAGTTGTTTTATCCACAAGACAGTTTCCCTCTCTTCATCACTTAGCAAATTAACATCCCAATATTCTTCTTTTTTCTCCGCTAGAGGTATTTGTGTTGATACATCTTATTCATCCTTCATCAGTTTTTTAATCCACAAGATTATTTCAATCTCTTCATCACTTAGCAAATCGGCATCACAATGCTCTTCGCCCTCTCCATTTGCCTCAGTTGTATAAGGCAAAATATGTTGTGATAGATTGCTAGGTTGAGTTTGCAACAAGATTTGGTCTGTAGTATATTCAAATTGAGCTAAAGCTTCTTCAAGGCTTCGCTTCATCTTTAACGGTGGGTAACTAGGTGCATGCCACATCATATTCTCATCATTTCTCCATGAAGCATTAGAATGATTTGGCCATCCTTGATAGGTGTTGGATAAAGGATAATTTTGCAGTTGGTTGCAATTCCACCCATATTGAGCATGCTCGACGTATGGTGGTGCAAATTGATTGTTCTCTTGATATTGTGTTCTTGCATGAAAACCACCATATGACTTACGTACCTGGGCGGTCAACACATTAATGACATTTTCTCTGTTAATCCCAAAGGCCTGAGATGAAGCTTGATTTGTCGTGTCATATTCACTTGGCCAATAGTATGAATTATATGCCATCTCGTCTACCACTTTCTGCTCATATCACACGCATAAGAAAACACCTATGATAATAAACAAGGGCACACTCAAACAATGAAAGAAAAATAAAAATAAGAGAAAAGATAAATATATATACAAGAAAAATTAAAATTAAAATTAAAGTTACTTGGTATCGATATTAACAAAACAAAACAATCTCCGTCAACAACGCCAAAAACTTGTTGCGAAAATTCGTGAACGCAAGTGCACGTTATCATATACAAGTAATAAAGTGATGAATAAATTATTGTTCTCACGAGGATTGTTGAATTATTAAGTACCGAAATTATGTCAACTCTAATTTTATTTGAATAAACGAAAATAGGTGATTATGATTACAAACTAGGTCTACCTACACTAACTAATGATCAAAATCAACTAATGATGAAATTCAAAACTCAAAAGCCTAGTGTTATGATTTCACCATAATTAATTCGAATTGAATAATTTATCTCATTCCCAAGTGATAATCGAGAATCCCTAAATCATCCACTAGCCTCTTCCAATGTCTAATGAAAATATCATCAATTGTTAACCCACTATATTCCTATGTGAATTACAACAATCAATAATTCATTAAATTTTATGGATCTCCAACAAGATTATACAAACCATGTAAGTATATTCCTATCTCGTAATTTATAATTTTCTACACCTAGAACTAGACACATATATCACCTCCCGAATTAATATGATTAGCAAATCATTCAATTAGTGGCCAAGTAATTGAAAGCATTAAGAACAATGTAGAAAACTCAACTTAAAAATAAATCAAGAATTGAATTGATACAAATATTCAAAACATCATAATTAGATTACATCACAACCCTAGAAAAATAAATTAGTTCATAATGGTAAAAATAGAAGATAACTCAACAATGTCCATAAACATAATCAAAGAAAGAAAGAGGAAAATAAAATAGAACTTGGAAGAGGAATGAATTTCTTCCCTTGTAAATGTCTTCTTCACAAACCATGAAAGAAATCTCTCCTCCTCTTCCTTCTTCTTCTTCTCTTCTTTTCTTTCTTTTCTTGGCTTGTTCTCTCTTCTCTCACTCTCTCTAGCTGATTTTTCTCTTGGAGACTTTTGGAATATTTAAAATTGGATGTGTGATGCCCTAAAGAGGGCAAAAATCCCATTTTGACCTTACTTTTCTGCTTTTCAGCGCCTAGGCGCTGACTGGTGGCGCCTAGGCGTCGTGCTCTCTGTTTTCTTTGGGTATAAAATCCACTCATCAAACATCTCCAATAGAGAGTCACTTTGAGCCTTTCAATAATTAAGTTTTTTTTTGTGGTAACAATATCTTCTTACCTAGCCTAATTATACTATTATTCTACCTTTATTCTAAAAATAATTTGTTTAAGAGATATTTCATTGACAATGTGAGATTGCAAAAGAAATTTAGGTTTGAATAGAAGATAAGTATGGGGAAGGTTCTCTAAAACAAAAAAAAACAAAAAAAAACAAAACCAAAAAAAAATTGCAAAGTATTAAAAATATTACGAATTACAACTAAAAATAGGATGTTGCAAAATCAATAACAATGATGAAGATGGGCCCAATTCAATAAAAATAGGCCCTGGTATTGAAATTCGTGGAGTATGAGAATTCTTCACTGATAAACTCTATGTCTCTAATCCCATGAAGTTTTTAGAATTTTTGTTTCATCATATGCTTTTATTTTTTAGTCACATCACTATTCTTTGGCCCCATTACAACCTTTGTTGAATGTCTTTTGATTTCGTATGGTGTTTTATGTGTAGTAGAGATTTATACCAAATGAAGAACATATAATGTTTAACTCTTCTATTAAAAATTGAGTGATGATTTTTGTGAGGTTTTTATGGGATTTCACTTATTTGAAGCATATATGATTTCGTCACTGTTGACATTAACTATTCACACACACAATTGAATATGCTTATTGTGGAAATGTATTAACTTATGAATGACTAAGGGTTATATTCAACACTTGTTTGATTTCATTTTCATATTACTTTGTTGCTTCCTGATAATAATGGGTGGAAGTTAGTTATCATAGGTGTTTGTAGGTATCACTGCTGGAAACCTCACGAGATTATAACTCATCCTCTTTAGGCCATCTAGGGGTTTAAAGGCTTATTTCACATACTAAATGCAATCGTAATTTCCTATAAAAGTGAGTGTGAGAGAATTTGATAAGTACAAATTTTAATATATTTTTATATCAAATCCAATATACTTTTCTTGATTTATTTTTGTTAATATTATAATTTTATTAATTCTTTGTGTTAGAAAATCAATGAACAAAAAGAGATAAAAAAGAGTCAAAATAAAACCAAAGAAGACATTATATTTTGTGAGCAAGTTGTGAGATAATATTTCATTTGATTAAAGAAGTATCACAATTAGAAGAAAAGGGTCATTTTTGCCCAAGTCCATCATGTGTAGATCAAAATATATGCAAGAAATTACTTAAACTTTGCAAGTGATTGTTGGGCTTGCATTAAATTCAAAATAAGCATGTTTTCAAACTTGTGCAGTTTTTGTATTTTGAGCATAACTTTATGTTTAAAAGCACTATGGACTGATCTTACTTCATTTGAAAGCCAAAAGATAGAACTACAACTTTAATGTTGGAAGCTCAGTCTAATTCAGCTTTGATTTTAGCAGAAGATTCGTGCGAATGTGTATATTAGAAATGATCTATTTATGCTAACACATTTCTTTAAATCAAGCATGACTTTCTCCAAGTAGTTGGAATTAGGTAATTCAAGTTGAAAAATGAAGTTAACAAATAAATACACAATTTTTTTGTTGATCACTTTTTCAAAATCAGTTAATTTCATAAAGAAAAATATGTGACACAAATCAAATTTGAAAAAAATATATGAATTTAGAGTACATTTGAAGTTAATTTCGAGTAAATTTGAAAATATCAATTTAGACACTATTCTACTATAAATAGGGGCTCTTGGATGACATTTAAGATACATAAAAATCCCTTAGAGAGGGAAATAAAGTTTTATTATTATATTTCTTTAGGGTAAGTTTTCCAGTAGTAATAGAAATGTA
Source organism: Paulownia fortunei (assembly GCA_019321725.1). NCBI lineage: Eukaryota > Viridiplantae > Streptophyta > Magnoliopsida > Lamiales > Paulowniaceae > Paulownia > Paulownia fortunei. Next base: position 3,732,480 of record CM033105.1, on the reverse strand, counting down.
TTCTCTAGTTTATCTTTTATTTTTAGTCTTTTTTACTTTCATTATATCTTTCTAAATTTCATTTAGTTAAGGAAAAAAGGTGAACCTTTTGATGGAGGAAGAGAAACAATTATAAAGGTGCATAACGTTCGATTATGTTGTATTATTATTTTAATTTTTAATTGAAATCCTTCTTATTTTGTAGTGATTCTTTATTTATGTATCACCAATGGTACAACAAATACTTGGATTTATTTAGCTTATTATACAGTTTTACTCCACCGACTGCTAACGTAAAACCTTAATTTGTTGTAGATAAATGTGTGCATAAATACTTAATCTCATAAATAAGTGTTGGCATTAAAACCCTTCTTGTTTTGTGGTGATTCTTGATTTATATATCATTAATGACATAACAAATATTTGGGTTCATTTAGCTTATTGTACTATTCTACTACACAGACTGCTAACGTGAAACATTGATTTGTTGTAGATAAGAGTGTGCATAAATATTTGATCTCATAAACAAATATTAGTGTTAAGTCATGATTATCTTAATGCACGAGTTATATGATAACATATTCTCATTGGAACCTTTATTATGTATGGATTCTCATAGTATCATTTAAAAGATGTAAAAATAATAAATAATTGTTCCTTTATCCAAAATTCAAAAACAAATCATTAATTTTCAATACTTTTATTGATTTGATTTTTTAGTTGTAGCATACTTTTTTCTTTATAATCCAAACTATATTCATCCCATCTTTTGAGAAATATAAACTCAAAATTTTTAAATAACTTCCATGTGGATCAACATCGAACTCTCGAGAAATTTATTACTTAACACAACCTCCACTTGGGTTTGCAACCTTAAAATTGTAGCAAAAATTCTTTAACGCTCAAATTAGATCTAGAGCATATCAATAAAAGCCAAAGAACTTGAGAGCAGTTAAGTGCGTAATTGATTTCATACCCTTTGGTAATGAAAGTTGGAGGTACTTATAGTGCTAATATGATGTTTTTCGTGGGTTTGAACTTTTTTATCTTAGTAGACTTACCTTAAGTATTATAATCCAAATTTGTTTTTTAACGTGTGGATTTCATAAACTTGACATATCAGATCTTGTCTTTATTTCGATTCATAATTTGAATAGATCTCTTAAATGTAACATAATGGATTTATTTTGTGTCATCAATAACATAAACCGTATATAATGTACATTAGTCATTTCCATTTGATATTTTTAAATAAATTATACATGGGAACAATATAATATAACATAATTTAAATAATTATTTGTTCTTAGTTGAAAATACATATAACTATTTTATTTTACCCATTTTATCCCCTTAATTTTATTTTATCTTTTCTCTACTAACATAAATATTGAGATGCGGTCCATCTGCTAGAAAATAAAACCAAAATATAACTTGACAATACAAGGGACAGATTTTAGATTTTGCCACTAAATTGAAGCTTAAGGCACAAAAGCAAACTTTTTTCATAATTAGTACGAGTGTATTTCCTAAAATGTCGTTCTTTACCACAAATTAAAATCCTGGTGATAAATATCCACACATAAACATATTATCTAGATCTAGTGAATTGTAAATGTTTACACATCTTATATTTATGTAGCTTTCATAATATTAGTCATGGATATATTTTAAATTAAACTCAAAATATATTCAAAAAATATATATACTCACGAATTTCAAATTACATCAAAATCACATGTCCTATTTAAACAACTATAAATATCTTTTCATTCTTGTTTATTAGATACATAATTCATTTATTTAGTTACTGTAGTTCAATTTTGATCTTTTGGACACTTGATGATCCAAATATGAAATTAAACTTCAATCAAATATAGATGTGACAAACCCAAATTCCATTAACACCACATACGGAGAAAAAAAATAGAAAAAGAAAAAGAAAAATCAATTTTAAAACTTTTGGGATGATTTTAATATTGAAGTAAGATTTTGGGATAGATTTAAAATGTTCTCCGAAAAATATGCCAAACACAAAATTACTTTTCATGACCAAAAGACGCTCAGAGATTTTTTCATCCTCGTATATCATAACACAGTAGAACGATCTTTCTAGTTTCTAGCAACTTCGTTCCTCTCCACGGTCCACTCTACTAGACAGCCAGCAAATTTGAAATCTACGGCAACAACAAGGTGACAGCTTTTCTTTTTGGAGTATTGGAAATTCGTTAATTTGGATTTCATATCTGGTGTTTTTTGCATCAAATTGAGAAGGTTTTTTGGTTTTTTTTTTCGTTTATTTTGAGCTAGATTTCCCTAGTATGTATCGCAATTTCGAATTTTACTAGCATTTAATGCAGTTTATTATATGCATAGTGACCTGGGATCTGCATCCGCTACTTAAGACCTTTTTTTTATGTGAATATTATAGTTTCCTGATGTTGAATTAATCAAGAAATAGTTTTTTTGAAGTAGGCTAAGTATTAATTATTGATTATCTTGTGTCTTGGAAGTGTAATTTGTTGGATTCTTTCTGTCCCGAAGTTATAGATTGTGGGGATAGTGATATAGTGATTGGTATCAAGGAATTGAAACCTTGGTATTATGAAAAAAAAATAAAAAAAATTCTATCCAAATTTGGACTGATTTTTAATTAATTCCAATTCCAAATCTAAGAATCCAAAGGTGAAGTACAAATGCTTGTCGATTTTTTTTTCTTTTCTGGGTAAGGTATGCTTGTCCATTGTTTTCGACCACAGCAGTGGAGAACGTTGGCAGATGAAACGTTGTTTGTATTTGTGAATAGTTTATGTTTTCTGTTGAAGAATATCAGAGTTATTCAGAGTAATAAATATTGCTAGTTTAAAATTTGATTAATTCCGGAAGCTATGTTGAATGCCACTGGTCTGGTAACCTCGGGAGCTGAATTTGATTATTGGCAGAAACTACATAGAATACCAGTAATACCTTTCTTTTCTTGAGGGTCTAAAATGTGTAGTGCATGCTTATGGTATCAGGTAATACTAATCCCTATAAAGCCAAACCAAATTGCAAATTCTCATGGCATTAAGACTTTCATCCACTGTCTCCTCCACAGTGGTCCGTCGACGACTGCCTCTGGTGGGTGCTTTTTGTGTGCTTAGTTTGGGTCTTTCAAATCTCTGCTCGATTTCTCTATCCTCCAGAATAGGGTGTGCTCAGTCTCTCCCCTTTGTTCCTCTTTTACGGTAACTTTTACTTCACGTGCCTTGAATGACCAACTTTGACTTCGTGTGCCTGTGTGCCTTGAATTACTAACTTTGACTTCGTGTGCTCAGTGTCTCCCCTTTGTTCCTCTTTTAATTGTTAGGTTTCAAAGTGAAAATTTGACATCTAAAGGCTGTGTTTTCCTCAATATATACAGATCAAAATTTGGTGCACAGACACAGAATAAGAAAATACATACTATAAGAATGGAAACAAACAAGACGACTGTGCCCAGCATTGTTGTCTATGTTACAGTTCCAAACAAGGAAGCAGGTTTGTTTTGTACTTTGTTATTTTTCCTTTCATTTATTAAAATCATCCCCAAATATTGGGGACCATATGGACTTATCAGAAGTAGGTTGAGTTTGTGTGGTCTGTATACATATTTTAGCAGTGTTTTTGAGCTTTTCTGTTGATTAATTTTAGATACAAGTATTCTTATGAAAACTGTAGATGGATTACAAGGAATAGAAAGTAAAATTTCCTACTAACTAGTGTTTTACCTCAGATAAATATTAGTATTGCATTTTTGTTATTTAATTCGTGTTAAACATGTATTCCTTTGTGCTTTCACAGTTAGTACATATAGAATTTATCCATTTTGCAAATGTAAATCTTGATTTTTCTATGCAAGCCCTCTTACTATCACGAGTACCCCTGTGCGATTCATTCACCTTGTGTCTGTGTCAATAATTTACTTTAGTTCAAGGATGGCTTGTTTTGCTTTATCATCACTTACGTAAATTTTGCTTTTGGTATATTTTTCTTTATTTTAGTTGTTTCTTTTTCTTTGTTTGAAAATATAGTAACAGAGATATAGCTAGACTGCTTAATCTATCTTACTCTTTGGGATATAAACCAGAAAAGTTATTTGCTTTATATTCAAATAATCTATTTACCCAACTAGATGAAAATGTCACTGACACCTGGAAATTACTATGTGATGTACCTACCTGACATGTTTACCTGTTATCATGCTAATTTCATAAATGTTAAAGTGAAACTTACCGGAAAAATATCCTTCCATATATTGATTTGTTGTCCTGGCATTTGGTGCAGGTAAAAAACTGGCAGAAAGCATAGTGAAAGAGCGGCTCGCAGCATGTGTTAATCGAGTACCAGGTTAGTGCTTCTGCCCTTGAGTAAATATTTAGTAAAGATGAAAGCATGGTGTAGGAATATATTCTTAGTTGTGAAGTGTGGTTCCTTTTCAAGGATTCACACTCTTCAGTGAAAATCTGGTTATGAGATCACTTTGCAGTAGCTCATTGACAGTTAATTATAAGGTTGAGCTGTTTTCAGCTGGATTTCAAGTTATTATTGTGGAGAATTGATCAACTCACACTTTTTATTTTAAAATGTGAATATTTTGGCAAGTTAAGCTGTTACTTAATAACGATTGAAGTAAATTTAAGCTCTTAGGTGGTGAATTAAACCTTTTGTCACACGATTATTTTGTTTTTGGGGCAAATAGTTCTCAAACCTTTACAGTGCTTGGTGTTGGAGTAGAATCTGGGATATTAAAGATTCAAGAATGCCTCTTTTTTTTCCCCCTCTTTATCTTCGATACCAAAAAATCTTTGTTCTAATATTTACTAGCATGCTGGTGCAAATTATTACATTTCAAAATTTTAGTTCTAAAAGCAGCAGCAAACAATCCTAATGAATTTCTGTGTTAATTCTTATTGCCTAATTAATTCAAAAAATCACTATCTAATAATCTTCAAATGTGCCAAATAGGACTATGGTTGCTCATTCTTGCCGTTTTGATCTTCCCATTGTCAGCACAATGTTTGATGCTTACTCTGACATGCAAATTAACAATTTTCTTCTATATGCAGGTGTTGAATCAGTTTACGAGTGGAAGGGAGAGGTAATTACAATTCTGAAAATTTATTTATTTATTTATTTAGAGAATTTATGTTTTGGTTCCACTTCATTTGTAAACAGATACAGACTGATTCTGAAGAGCTGCTTATAATCAAGACCAGGGAATCTCTTCTAGAAGCTTTAACAGAGCATGTGAAGGCAAATCATGAATATGAGTGAGTACTTGCCTACTTCCTGTTTATCAGAAAAAAATGTGGATAAATAGCTTTAACTGAGAAAATGTCATAATTCCCAAATTGGTGTAATGTTGGAGTTTAATGTATGACAAAAGTCAATATTGGATATATCGAGATAGTAACAAGAGACGTAAATCAGGGATGGATTCAAAACTGAAAATTTAGGGGAGCCAAGTGGCAATAGTGAGACTCAAAGTCCCAGTCATGCTCTAAAGAAAATTATTGATTTTTCTTTTTATTTATTTTCAATTGTTGGAACTTTAGGAGAACAAATTGTTAAGAAATAGGAGGTTTATCATTTAACACCGAAACCTGATGCTTCAACTTTTGGTTAGGATGTTGAACATTTTTTCTTTGAAAAATGGATTGATTTCAGTTGGCTTTGTTATAATTAACGGTTTTTCTCGTTGTTTATTCTATTATATAAATAATCACTAATTAAGATTAGAGTATAAACTTGCATTTTTACATTCATTTCAATGCTAAGGATATAATAATGGGACATGAAACTCCTAATGTTATACTAAAAAGGTCAAAAAGTAGAAAATATTTACAATTTTCTGAATGATTTACTTAATTATTTCTCTAAACTGGAAAAACTATTAATTGATAGGAGTAAAGGTAGCATGATTTTAAAAGGTTTCAAAAATTAATAGCAAATGACTATCAGTGTAAGCACATTATCTTAAATAAATTCAACCATTTTTTTCTAGGATATAGTAGAATACATCAAACTTAACAACACATGGCATATAATTTAAGATCACAATTTACATACTTAATAAACAACATATCTAGAGAAAGAAGTCATTGTCTTGAATATAATACTAAAACGATCAAGGTAAAATGAAATCTATCATTTTTTTCTTATAACGCATTGTCTTTCAAACAAAAATCATATGCTTTATTAAATTTAGACCACTATAATTGTGGCATTGTGGTTTGGTTATGGGAAATTAGTTCTCTCTCTCTCTCTCTCACTCACACACACACACACACACACAATATGTGGTAGTATTAATGTATTGTATGGGATGGGGGAATGCCCCGCTTAGCCCTCCACCATTGATGTAAATGAAGTTATTTTTTCGACCTCTCACAAGCTTAGCCTTGAAATCCTTTTAATCACACAACAGTGAACCTATCAATTTTGATAGAGTTTCATCTGCATTTTAAATTGATCTGCTGTGCTTAATCACAAAACCAAAATTATGGTTCCTTTGATGGCTAAACTGGTTGTGAATCAAGGTTCTCTCTCTCTCTAAAGGAAAATGCAGCTTGAAAACTATATTTACTGGATTAATTTATAATTGAAGCAATATGGAATGTGAGTCAGTTAAGCTGAGAGAGAGTTAGATTTACGAAGAGGGGAAGAGTAAAAAGATGACCCAGGATCCTGTTAGAACATGAAAGCAGATCAAAGTTAGTATATTAACCAATAAAGTACTACATGTGGATAAAATTGAATTGCATTTTGCTGCTTATCTCATACCTTCGGAACCCTGCTGTACATCGATGCGTTCAACCATAGTAGTGCATTTTCCGCTTATGACAGATCTTAATTCTTGTATTTCTGTTGGTAAATTATTGTTTATCAATCTAAAAGATCGGGAAGCACAACTTTCATTTGTAATTTGATTTTCATTATCAGTTCTTTGGCATTATGGTTCCCTTGTTTTTTCATAGGGTGCCTGAAGTGATTGCCTTGCCCATAACCAGTGGCAATCTACAGTATTTGGAGTGGATTAAGAACAGTACAAGGGACTAAGAAGGTCAGGCGCAGTTTAGGATTGGATTATATTAAATGAGTCTCTCAGAAAACATATCCCTCCATTGTACATTCTAACAGCTTGCCCAATCTATCTACCTGTTGATCTTCATATCTGTATAATGATATTCTTGGGGTGTAGCTTTGTGTGATCTACCTTGACCAATGGACACTGTTTAGTAAACAAGACTATGCTTTTTTGTTCATATGTTTATTTTTTTTTATTTTAAGTGCAGGGAGATGTGGCTCTAATGTTTGCACTCACATGAAACCAGATATTTCTGGTCGCAGGAATCACTGTTAAATCTGTAGACATGGTATTCTGCTGTGAGTTGTTTCACTACCTGCCTAGGGCGGCGCAGTTAAAAACTGCTTTTCCGAGGCGCATTATCTGTTTGTACTGGATGTGTTACGCGTGCTATTATCACTTTTCATGCCTTTTTGCATCGCATGATTAACGTGTTTTTGAATATTAGGAATCATTTACTAAGAGAAAATGAGTACAACATATGCATGATATATGCCATTGGGTATTTCCTCATATTAGGGTTTACTTTTTAACATATTCATGAAATTTAGGTTGTTATTTATCTATATATTTAACAAGTATATTTTTAAGATGATACTGATTGATTTTCAACCCCAATTCAATTCTTTCTGACGATATTTTAAGAGGATGTTGATTGATTTTCAACTCCAACCAACTCGCTCTGATGATTGATCGTCGAAGTTTCCACAGCTTGCCATATCTAAATTAGCTACTGGAAAAGAGGGAATTCCTCCTGATGAAGAAAATTATTTAGGGTTTGAAGAGTAACTACATGAAAATTTAGGGTATCTAAACATATATTCTAAGAAGTCTAGTGATCAATTTGTAATATTTTAAAAAATAAAATATATTAATTAATTGATTTTCTCAATATCTTAGTTGTTCCTTTAATTTAGTTAACAATCTTTAGGTACAAAATTTTCGGATAAATCCTTCTGATCCATTCTTGCAAGATTGGAGCTCTTAGCAAGGTTAAATATCTAAGTCAGTTAATTGGGTTTCACTATTCCGGGACATGGAGAATTAATCCCCTTTAGGCTAAGATTGAAGCTTCATGTATGTTCAAGTAGTACTTAAATTTTTTATTAATCGGATTATTTTCTTGATTTTAAAATTTAAAAATACGACAAATAGCAATAAATCGAGTATAATCAAAGTAGGAATCCTAAATCTCAATTTAAAAATTTCGAATCATCTTACGAGGAGTTGAAGAATCATCCTAGTATTATTTAAAAAAAGAAAAAAAGAAAAAGAAAAATATGTTAATGAATGAACAAAAAAATCAATTTTGGAAGTTAACTAATTCTGAATTTAATACACAAAAAGAGTTTCAAAATGGCCCAAAGTTTAAATTGAATCAAAATTAGGTCAATTATAGTAAAAAAACTGCATTACCATCACTAGCTAGCATTATCCAACAAATATTGTTTCAGATTGACTGACATATAGAAGGACAAAAATTTATAATTATTCCAATTTGCTCCTCTTATTACTATATGAAAAAGTGACTTTGGAAAAATGATAAATATTAATAGTTGAACTACCAACAAAACTTTCCATGTGATGTATATATATACTTCCAATTGTAGCACATCTAACAATAAATGGTAATTTGGTGTCCTGGAATTTGGTCCGAGAATAAAATATACACAAATATTATTCTACATAAAAGGAGATTTAACATTGTTGATTGTACTTAATTTATTTTAATATCTCTATATTTTGAATGATATAATTTTAATGATATTTTTGAATAGATAAGAGTAAAACTATTATAAGATCTTGTAGGATGGAGGAAATAACAAATCCTCTTAAAAAATCTTCGGGTTCACTAGTGTTTTTCCAGGTTGTCCTTAACAAAGATAGTATATAAAGTTATCTTGAGAAAATTATTTAATTGGCTGTTTGATGATTAGAAAATAAACTAACTACATAAATACACACAATTGGTGGTGTTTATGATTGATTGCCAGTCTATAATCTTTTAAAGATCCCATATTCTAATTCATGCCTTAAGTTTCTCTCCAACTCAATAATGTTTGGAAACTGCTAATTGCCATTTTGGGCTAACAACATGACTTATATTATGTACATAAATTAATGATGCTTTTGGTGAAAATTCTTGGTTATTTTTTTAGGGTTAAGATTAAAAAGAAAAACATTATTGTGGACATATTTACTCTTATTCCAATTAGGGGCGTATTTAAATTGAGTCGGATCGAACACGTTACTTACCAAACTTGTTTAGATTTTTATTAATTTTAAAAAATTATATTTGAGTTTAGTTTGACTATTAATTGAGTCGAGTTTGAACGAGTTTTAATTGAATTAAATACAAATCAAATTCCTTTTTATGTATTTTTTTTTTTTACTTTTTCACTAATCAAATCGAGTTCAAGTCAAATTTCTGATCTTATCGAACACAAAAATTGTATTCATGGTTTGTTAAGTTAATAAATCTAGTACAAATGTGCTTTTAACTATCAATTTCAAATCAAATATCGAGTAATTTGGTTGAATTATATCAAGACTATTTTAGGAAGTTGGTTTATATCCAAACGTGTTGTACTCTCAACTTTAATTAAATTATATAATTAATAAACTAACTAAAGAAGCTGTAATAAGAAAATCCAGAGAAAAAAATTCTATATTAATCGACCGTCAGTTTTTGGTAGCCTTTATAAAAAAATGATAATAACATGTCGATAGTTTTATGTTTTTTATTTTGTTTTTTTCATAATTGATATGACATATCGACACTAAATCTTATATTTTAATTAGTATTAAAAAATATAATCCAATATAATAGATAATCTCTCTTATTCTTGATCAAGATACTAAATAATCAATGGCACAATATTTCCAAATATTATGTATTCGTCCATCATATTTTGTTTTAACTAGTAATAAGATATATAATCCAATATAATAGATATCTTTTCTATTCTTGATCAAGATACTCAAAAATCAATGTCATAATATTTTCAAATATTATGTCTTTGTCCATCATATTTATTTTTTCTAAACCATTTTTTCAAAAAATAAAATAAAATAAAATTTATGTGGCTGTTGAACTTGAAACAGAGATGACAAATTGTTTAGAGATATGGCAACAGCATATTCTGTATCAAAAACAGTCAACGCTGTCGGCCGTTAACTGCGGTTAGATTCTTGACCACAGTCCATTCACGGGATCCGTCGGATGACACGAATGACCCCGCTATGTCCTAATTTATTTCTTTTGGAGAGGAGAGAGAGAGCGTCGGTGGAGAATTGGTTTTACTGAAATAGAAAAGAAAAACTCAGAAAAATTGTTGAATAGAAAATAAAAATATATTATATTAGAGGAAAAAAGGGAGGCGAAAGAATCGCTTCGTATATAAGCCATAAAAAAGTTCTTGACCTCTCTCATTTTATATATATAGACACACATAGTCGAATGTATATGTATATGTAGAGAGAGAGAGAAGCAAATATTGTGTGCGTGCGCGTGAGGAAGAGGCGACGGCCATGCCTGAATTAAGCGGCGATTCCGTTTGCCTCGATGTGGAGACGATTTATCTCGGCGGGAAGGTTGTATTTTTTATTTTATTTTTCTATTGTTTTAAGTTTTTGAGATTTTTGCTCAGCTTTTTACTTGATGGGTATGTAGCATTCCTTCGTTTTGCTTCGTGTTCATAGTTGATATATAAGTATATTTATTTATTTTATTTTATTGACTGTGTTATTTGAAATGCTGTGTTATTTTTCATTTCCGGCCATTTTCTTAGTCACATTTTTCTGAAAGTATTGGTTTTGTTTATCCTTTTTTCTGTTAATTTTTTTACCTGGGAATATGACGTCTATTGTTAAAAATTCAAAACTTTATTGTTTTGATTAATTTTAGATCTGCTTCTAGCTTATGTGTATTTAATCTGCCGACGGAGTATATGATTTCATAATTATTGGGAATTTTTTTTGTTGAACCGCTATGGCTATTTTCATTTTGGTTGTGTTGTTTCCTTTGGTTATGGGTTTTCCTTCGATGGTGCCCAGAAAAGAATTGAGGTGTTAATCTTTTTTTCTTCCTTCTTTGTGATTTTTCCTTTCATTTTTGGTAATCGTCAGAATGGCCTTGTTTTGGTTTCCTTAGAAATATAATGGAAGAAAAATCTAGGGTGATAGCTGTTTTTTATCCAATTTCAGTTTTCTCGATTATTGTGGGCAAAATGAGTAGCATTAAATATTAGCTAAGTTCATTTAAACACTTTAAAAAGATGATGCTATAGGTGAAGTAAGACATCAATCTATGAACTATTTTATGTTAGCCTAATTATAATTAGGCTCCATTGATTCTAATGCTTTACTTGTTAGCTTCTGATTTTTCAATGCCATTAGTTAAAACTGGTTTATCATCTGGAGTATCTTGTGACACCTGTAGCTTTCTTAATCAAATTATTCTTTAATACGGCTTGGCTGTTGCTCTATCTATTCTATTTCTTTTGCCAGTGGGTAGAAGTTGCAATCATTATATTATTATCATATCTGTCAGCATAATAATAGTTTCATTCCATACCATGCTCTTTTCGATCTGAAATTAATTTTTTAAGTGTGGAATGATTGGAAACTGGAAAACCTTTTTTCTGCTTTGACTTTTTCATTAATAATTTGTAGTCAGCAGTCTGGATAAAAGGTGGGTGGCTGCACATGGTTAACTTTTTTCTTAAGAATGAAAAAGTTGCTTATATAAATTCTGGTGTTTTCCTTTCCTTGAAGTATGATCAAACAATACCAAATATTATTTCTATTTGACTAATAGTTTCCTGTTTGGGAGAAAACATAAATGGTATAATGGCTGTTTGCCTTTCTTACTATTATTAAATTTTGAATATTTTCTTTATAATTGATTGTGGACCTTTGCTTATTATCTACTATGTGTATTCTTCACTCAGGAGCATATTGTACAAACTGGTAGTGGTTCTGTATCTGTTATAGTTTATGGAGACCCAGATAAGCCAGCTCTGGTCACTTATCCTGATTTAGCTTTAAACCGTGAGTAATGAGTTCTCCTTAAATTATGATCATTTTCATTTTTTCTACGGCATTGTGTATTATTATCCGTCTTTTCTCTATCTACAGTCTAACAAATATTTTGCTCCTGCTGTGTTTTCCTGCAGATATGTCTTGTTTTCAAGGATTGTTTTTTTGTCCGGAAGCAGCAGCATTGCTGCTGCACAATTTCTGTGTTTACCATATTAGTCCTCCTGGGCATGAGGTTTGTAAATTTCCCAGTTTGTGGATGATTGCATAGTAGATTTGTCCTTTTTAGTATGTTAATTATTTTCTAATTGTTTGTGCTTATTTATATTCTGAATAATATTACTCACAACAAATTTAAATGGGACTCTGATAAGAGTTCTTGCAGTTGGGAGCTGCTGCAATTTGTGGTGATGATCCTGTGCCTTCTGTCGATGATTTAGCAGATCAAATTCTTGAGGTGCTCAACAATTTTAGGTAACCTTATACTGCCTTTGCTTCATTGACTTATATTTTACTGTTCGTGGATTTCTCTTATTGCCTCTATTACTATTAGAATTCTAATTGGAAATATGTTTCTAATAGAGGAAAATTATTTATTCAGGCTTGGTGCAGTTATGTGCATGGGTGTAATGGCTGGTGCTTACATCCTTACCTTATTTGCTGTATGTTTCCATCTGTATTTCACTGCGATCCTTTAATTTTCTAGTGTTTCACAGGACTAAGAGGGTTTATGTTAACAGATGAAATATAGGGAGCGGATTCTTGGTTTGATCCTTGTTTCTCCTTTGTGCAAAGCACCATCTTGGACAGAATGGCTCCGTAATAAGGTCCCATATCTACACTTTTCTATCACTATTGTATGTCTGCTGAATTTCAATGGATAAAATAGAGATTTGTTATGGAACTGTGCAGGTGATGTCGAATTTGCTGTATTATTATGGTATGTGTGGTCTGCTGAAGGAATGCTTACTTTACCGTTATTTTAGCAAGGTACTTGAGTATTTCTCTTCAATCATCAGTGACTTATCCCCACCGCCACACGTTCTGGAAATCCTTTTCCTTGGGATTTATTCATTACTATTCGCTTTTCATTGTATCAGGAAGTTCGTGGCAGTGCCGAAGTTGCTGAATCAGACATAGCTCAAGCATGCAGAAGAGTTAGTGCTTGAATGCATCTAATTTCTGTTATCTTTAGCCCAGGCCTACTTCTATACATGGTTTCCTCATAGAACAATGTTCAAGAAGTTTAACATGTGTTTTTTTTAAATTTATATGATGTTCCAGCTGCTGGATGAGAGGCAGAGCACTAACGTGTTGCGTTTTCTTCAAGCAATAGATAGGTAAAAAGGACTGAGATTATAGTTATTTCCAGGCCAAGTTCTTCCATGATCTCAATTTTTCTTGGTTAAGATTTTATCTTATTTAAGTTCGTTTTGCGAATGAACGAACAGGAGACCCGACATAACTGATGGTTTGAAGACATTGAAGTGTCGAACTTTGATATTTGTCGGAGATAATTCTCCTTATCATTCAGAGGCTCTCCACATGATTGCTAAACTGGACAAAAGATACAGTGCCTTAGTTGAGGTATGCAATAAACATATATAAATATACTTCCTGAAATTAAATGGAGAATAGCTTTTGTATACGATATCCAGAAATGGGAGGATATTTTGTTAAGACAAAGCAACAAGATCTTTACCAAAAAAGAAATGGAACAAAAAGAAGCAATTCAGTGGCTCAATATTTATATGTAGTTTTCTTCATTTGGTCTGTTATTGAAAAGTATACTTGTACTTGTTGATCAGATACTACAGCATTGCTTCTGTACATAAATTATATGATTTTATTTTCTTCACATTCTGAAATATGCTATTCTGTGAATTCCAAGACTTGAATTGGATCTTAGATTGCAAAAGCAGTTTTTGAATATTTGTATCTTTTACTACCTTGGCTCTGTTGCACGATATTGTGATAATATAGATTAGTGCTTGTAAATGGTGCAAAGGTTGTGCTCATGGAGGAATGATGCTATACAGGTACAAGCTTGTGGATCAATGGTCACGGAGGAGCAGCCACAGGCAATGTTGACATCAATGGAATATTTTCTTATGGGTTATGGTCTATACCGGCCGAGTCAGTTCAGTGGCAGCCCAAGGAGTCCACTAAGCCCTACTTGTATTGCACCAGAACTATTCTCTCCAGAAAGCATGGGATTGAAACTAAAACCGATCAGGACTCGCCTCTCGTCACAAAGATAATACTTCATTGTCACTCTGTAAATTGGAAGCCCATATAGTTTTTTCGTTCATTTCATTTTTCGTCTCTTCATTGTTGTTTAAATGATTAAGCAAGGTAGAGGTGTTTGTAGATAGCACACGGAAATTCTTTATTGGACGTAGGGGAGTTTTTGGATTGTTCATTCATTTGTAGTCGGTCGTGAAAGGTTTCACTCGATTTATGTGATCTGTAAATCTTGAAGGTGACATTTCTGATGACGACGAGCTATGAATAATGCAGAGCAAGTGAGCTGGTGACTCTTTGTTGCTCAATTATAGATGATGATGATCTCTCTCTCTCTCTCTCTCTGTGTAGGTGTGTGGGTGTGTGAACTGTCAAATTGTTCTTTGTTAATTTGAGTCATAGCTTATGGGCTTCAAAGCACGTGGAGCCAACCACTTCTTTTGGGGTGCTATTTAAAGCAGAGAAACTTGTGATGTATGAGTTATAATTATTTAAAGAATTTTGGAGGATGAGATGGAATACGACGCCTATTTGTGACGCTTGGGGCTTATGTTATTAAGGTCTTATACATGTTATTAACCACGTTCGATTCAGGTTGTTAGGTTGCGTTTGATAGGAAGAATTTGACTTGCGATAAAAATACAATTTGAGTTAAAAGTTTTAAATAACCTCAAGAAAGTGAATTTAAATTTATTATAGTGCTTGAAAAATGATTCATAATTGTTTGGAATTCAAAATAATTAAAATTTGTCGGGACAAACTCAATGGTTTAAGTATTGTAAATAGTGATAATTATAGAAATCTTCTTAAGGTTTTGTTTGATTTTTTCGAATTTCTGAAATTACATTCATTTTCGAATTTCTGAAACCACATCAACCTCCTTTGGACTTTTGTTGTTATCTTACATAAAATATTTAAAAGTTTTGTAAACCAAGAATTTTAACTGAAACTCAATTTTACCCTTAATATCAAAGTTTTGTGAAAATGGAAAGCTTTCACAAAAGCATTTATTCAGTTTCTTGTACCAACATTTCTTGAAATTTCATATTTTCAACATACTGTAAGAATTTAAAATTATTTAATACACATAAATACATTATGCGTTCGTAAAACTAATCAACATTAGTTTTAAAAAAATCAATTAAACATATCTCATATATTTTATTTTTCTCTGAACTTATCTTCTATTTTTTTAAAATTAATGAGCACTATCTATCGGCTCTTTCATGAACAACTAATCTAAGACATAGAGTCCACGTTTTAGAGATTAATTTAAATTTTTTAAGCTTGATAGCGACCATGATATTAACAAACGAGAATAGGGATGTACAATAATTTAAATGTAAGTCTAAATCTAAGTATAGTGGTACGGATTTAAATTTAATTTTACTTTTGTATATGTTAAAAGTGTCTTTAAATATTAAGAATATTTCATAATTTTCTTAGATAAACCACATGGAAACTAAGTGTAAAATTGAAAATTTTCAAAATATGGTAATTCCAATTTAACAAACCTTAATGAAGAATTTCAATTTTCAGCAAGTCTCCATGGAGGCTTATGTAATTTTTAAAGGAAAAAATATTTATTTCATAAAAATACATAAGGAATTTCTAATGGCTGTTAGTGTTAAAGAAAGTGGATATAATAATCCATAATATAGTTTCGAAATCCACTTAAATTTACGAGTTTTTGTGGGAAACCGATTTAAATAATTTGGAATTGAATTTGCTAGGCTTATTTTTTGGTCTTTTTTGAGCAAAATGAGAGAGACCAAATCCAATTAAAAAAAAATGGGATCACATCCTAACCCTCCCTTAACAAGACTCATTGTCCGGACTCATAATATTTGTAACATGTAAACGTTCGTGGACAAACATGCGACATCACCAAATGCAGAACATCCTTTAAATTTTGGGGAAAGACCAAATTCTATGTTTGGGAAAAAAGTGTGATGGATAAAATTTGTTACCTATTTTTAGTTGAGTGGCGTGCGTCCCGTATGATAAATGGGCTTAAATATAATTATTCACTTCAAAAACTAGTTCACAAGAAAGAGAGGAGCCAATCCACATTCATTATTGTAATATCCCAGTATTTAAGTGAATACAAATGGGTCGAGGTACAAATCTATCATTGTCTGCAAATTTTGTGTTATAATATCATGATAAATAAGTTTAGATAAAATTTAATCAAAAAAATAACTCAAAAAGTTATAAAGCTCAATCTACATTTATACAGTATAACAATCTAATAATTTAACAATGTGAATAAATACAACTTTTAACACCGTATTCAATCCTTCCCTAGCTAGGAGAAAATTAAGATTCACTCACCTTAGTACACACTCTATGGCAAAAATTTTAAACTAAGGCTTTGTTTGGTTACATTTTCGTTTTAGTATTTTTCTTTTTACAAAAATAACACTTGTATTTTGTGAAAATGATATTTTTATTCTCCAAAAAAATCAAATCATTCATTATAATATTTTAATAATATACCTTATTATACCCTCATTAACTATAATAAAATAACATTGACAATACATCTACAGTAAAAAAATATCTCCCAAAATAAGTCACATTATTTCTTCCCAATAAAATATTCAAATAGATTTTTATTTTCCACATAATCTCTAATGTCACTACCAAAATACATTCTGTCAAAATAATTTCCTCAAAACAACGGAAATAAAAACCAAACAAAGACTAAGATTTTGGAAAAAAACAAATTGGACTTTTAATCCCAATTCAATCAAAATTTTATTTTTACCAGCTAACCAATACTGCTCTAAAAGCCCAGAACTATTGGGCCTCCATCAAGACGTCGTTAAACGGCCCAAGCTAAATCTCAAAACTCATGTCACGTGCTTTCCACGTGGCTCTCAACTGCCCAATAATAATTATTTTAGTATTAGAAAAGAAAAAAGGATCGAATAAAAAAGCAAAATTCCCACTCGCGGCTGAATTGAACTTGAGAGGGGGCGGCGCCACCGGGAAACTAGCCTTTCTGGACGCCGTGAAACCGCTAAAAATGGCCGGAGAGATCGTGATAATATTCGACTTCGATAGGACGCTGATCGAGGACGACAGCGACAGATGGGTGTTGACAAATATGGGGCTGAGCCAATTGTTCCATCAGCTCCGATCCACATTGCCTTGGAACTCTCTCATGGTCTGCATTTCATTCGTAACTTCTTTTCTTTCTTTCCCACTAACTATGACATAATGAATCTATTGTTATTGCTGTTTGAACATACATACATAAATGTATATGTGTGTGTACACATATAGTGTGTCATTAAATGTTCCAGCTTGCTGCTTGAGTTTATGAGTAGTTGAAAACTGGGCTTGATTAGGTTTTTTTTTTTTTTCGTTTTTTCGGGGCTGATAGCATTTTGAGAACATATGCTTTTAGTAAAAAAATTATCAAACTTTAAATGCATGACCAAGTGTGTCATGAGTCAGTGGCAATCTTGGGACTATGTATCAGTTTGGCAATGTCTTTTGATTCTTAAAAGTGGATTCTTAATATTAAAATTGGAGATTTTGTTGACTATTTTTTTAAGACATGCTATTAAGCACTGTGAGCCAATTTTAGCTTGATTTGAGGTCAGTTTCTGCAATTCTGGAGCCCTTCTCCATAATTGTCTTTGTGTACAGTTGCATTATGTATTAGTCCATTGTTTTGTAGGATAGGATGTTGGAGGAGCTACACATTCAAGGAAAAACAGTTGATGATATCGCTGAGTGTTTAAAAGGGATTCCTTTGCATCCCCATGTCATTGCAGCTATAAAATCTGCTCATGCTCTTGGGTATTTCCTAACCATATTCTTATTGTTCTTTAATTTTGTTGTTCTGGAATCTTTGATTCGTTCCATGAGTTGTATTTGGAAAAGGTGATGAGCATGTTTGCGGTGGTTTCAGATGTGACTTGAAGGTGGTCAGTGACTCGAATCTGTTTTACATCAAAACTATTTTGGAACATTATAGAATATACAACTGTTTCTCAGAGATCATCACGAACCCTGCTGTTGTAGATAGTGGGCGGCTTAGAATCTTTCCTTACCATGCTGCAGCTTCATCTCACGGTTGTGATCTCTGCCCTCCCAACTTATGCAAGGTATGTTAGTTTAACTTCCAAATGTCCATATGAATGTCTCTGGGTATCTTGACCCGTATTTTGCTCAACTGTTGTTCGTTGCTTCAATTAATGATATGTAGATCATTTAAAATGTCACATTATAAAGGTGTTTGCTGTTGATACAATATTTTTAATATTCTCACTCAGTGACCATTACCAGATTAGTTAAATTTTATATCCGTGCTACCATGATTATCTGGATTTGTACTTGCGTTCTGCCTTATTTATTTTATGAGCATGTGAGAAGGAAATACTATAACAACCATCTGCTTTGATTTAACATGCTTTCTGCATTTGCCACTTCTTTCTTCATCCCAGCTATTAAATGGTATAATCACGATTGAATTGAAAAATCTAATCTTAACTTAATTCCATCTATTGACTATAATATCAATTTTGAGTCCAAACTTAATTCTATACCTATGACTTGACTAAAACATTTATATTCCCTTTGGCACATCTAATACATCCTCGTATATTGGTATTAATGCAATCTGAAGAATAGGTTCATTAGGGCTGAAGCATAATTGTTTATACAACTTCCTTTGGCATCTGAATACAACTGCAGCAAGCTCAAAGCATTGCAATCAACATGGATTTGTAGTTGCTGACATGCTCATAACTGCCTTCGAAGTAGTGGTCTTCTAGTCTTCAAATTGAACAAAACGCCATGGAGGGTGCTAGAAATAGTGTATTGAGTGGGACTGAAATCATTGCAAAGATGCAGAATTTTCCCAGGTGTAATTTGGCTGAATTATGCCAACTCTATGGCATTTATATCTAGGTGCCGCAGATATATTTGAAGAGAAGGCTAAACTGTTGCGCGGTAGCCTCTTTCAGTAATATAGTGACCTTTTTAATTAAATTACTGGGAGCTTGTGTGATGCTAAATAGCAGTTGATCATATAAATAGGGGAGATAGAGTATGGCTTGAATCATGGGTCCTCGACCATTAACCCTTTCGTTATTATTTTGTTGACCAGTCAAAATATGACATTTTTATCTTGTTCTCCATTGTAGGGCCATGTAATTGAGGAGATCCAAGCTTCTATGTCTGAAAGCAAAAGCAAAAGATTAATATACATTGGAGATGGGATGAATGACTTCTGTCCAACTCTCAAGCTTGTTGCTGGAGACACTGTTATGCCAAGGAAAAACTTTCCTTTATCGGGTCGCATTCTAAAAAATTCTCAACTTGTCAAGGCAAAAGTTTATGAGTGGAGTGAGGGTGAAGATCTCGCTAGGATCCTGCTCAAACTTATTAACAGTGAGTCCAATGATGACAAGATAAGCCTCTCAACCACTCAGTTCTAGTCATTACAGAGTAACATAGATGGCGACACCAGCAGCCACCAATGAATCACACTCTGTACTTTAGTGTCTTTTGAAAAGTATCTTATGGTGGCGCAAAAGAGTGAAATACTGGCATATATATTGTTTTTGTAACTCAAACGCGTCAAGGTTAATCTACGGGTGAAATTCAAGAAGAGTCTTATGATTTGCTAGTAATTTCTGTCAACTAAATTTCAACTTTTGTTTGCGAGACTTGATGGTCTGTTGAGGCACAAGTTTGAGTAACCCTGGCTCAAAATTTATTGGTCTTTGGACTAAGAAAGTGCAGTGTGATTAGAGACCCCAAGGGGCCAAAATTCTTAAGCTAGCTTTCAAGAAGTTTTGGTGTGCATTCTAGTGTATAAATAACTCAGTAATTCCAAGATTATCGATGTTCAAACAGATATTTTAACTAGCATATGAGTATCAAAGGTCAGATATTTTAACTAGCATATGAGTATCAAAGGTTTCACAGTCCACCGTGCTTTTCTATATGTTTAATGGGTTGTCTTTATCTTATACTATGGCATAAATAATTGATAAAAAATATGATATGATATAAAGATTATATTATTAAAAAAATATCATGTGTGCGATGTATGTTTAAATAATTTGATTGAAATTGTGTTACCTAAAATACTATTTTTTATTATTTTCCCATTTTTTATTTTTCTGCTCTTTTTCCTTTATCTTTACATTCCCATTTTTTCTTCTTTCTTTTTTCTTCTTTCTCCTATTTTTTTCTCATTAGAAAACTCACAACACCTCCTATTTCATAGGATGACTTATCCTAAAATAATTGAGATTTATCATGGGTTTAATTTTAATATTAAATTCTCATCTCATTAGATAAGTATATATTCAAAATGAATATTTTATTATATTCAATTTAAACTTATAAAATAAACGATTTGTGAGAAATTGGTAACAATTAATAATAATACAAAAGGATTTTACAAACTAAAATGTCAGTGAGTCTGGGTCTTACCTGCACTTATCACAAATTCACTTCATTCGGAGTTGGGCGAGTTGAATAAATGAATATCGAGTTGAGTGACGAGTTTATTTTTTTAAACTCATCAGATTTGAGGCAAATAACGGATTCAAGAGGGCCGTCTCAAATATAAGGCGTATAAATAAATTAAAATTTTATGTGTTTGGCTTTTTTGTTCTTTTTCTCTTTTCATCCTGATTTTTTTGGCCTCTACATTTTTATTATACCTTGAAATAATTATTTATTTTCTAACTATTTTTCTATTTAATTTTTTTTAAAAATAAAATAATTAGAAGGTTTGATGGGTTTGACCCGTTGGGTACAGGGTGGATTGGAAACTAAATGAAAGAGGAATAGAACGGATCTCAAATTTATATTTTTCTTGATAGAACGATTTCAACTCCAGTCAAATCCATCTCAAATTTGTCCTAGCACAAACTTGTAAAGGATTTGGCTCCGTTTGGTTTCAACCATCGGGAGGTCATATCCAAATTCAAACAGTACAAATTTTGGATTTGATGCTGAATTTCATCTTCTTTTTTTAATACAAATTCATTTTTACCCAATTTATTTATGGATATCTCATTTACCATACAACTCTCCGTCTTCCTACAAACTCCCACCACACTTACCCACCCCCCCGGTGTCTTTTTAAATAAACTATAACAACACAACATAAATAAGTATTTTACACCATGCATTCACATAATTATAATTTAATCTATATAGTATGTAATATGGAAAATGTGTTCGTTGATCCTAATTGCTCAATTTTGACCAAATACTAATTATTGGTAATTTTGAAATTTTTAATTCAGAAAAATATTCTAACTGGTTGGTAAACATTTAATGACAATTTATAGTATCAAATTCATCTAACCTCTTTAAATTAAAGTTTGATAATTATTGATTCTCACATATTTCCATATATATATATATATATATTCTAAAGAGAAAGTTTATTAATTGATTAATCACTAGCCAAAGAATATATATTAATTATGTTTGTATTTCCTGATAAAGATAAGAGTAATATGTTTATTGTCTCCTCCATCATTTCAAAATATTTGAAAAATTAGACAACTTAATACGAATAATATTATTAATTTTTTCCTCACTCGTTCTTATAAATCTCTGTATCATGCATTTCAGTTTATAAATGGTTTTCTTTTGTTTTTTTGTTTTTTGCCATTTTTACTTTTTTCTTAATGAAGACTTCAAGTTTATTTTCATTAAATGTTGCATCTTTTTTTTTTTTTAACTCAAAAAGCTCATAAGAATTGTAAGGATAACATAAATTTCTAATTTCATTAGAAAATACTGCAAAATCTTTATTATTTTTAAAATATATATATATAAATCTCTCGTCATCTCATATAAAAAACAAAGCAAACAATTGTGTAAATTTGAAGGGTTCATTGATGTAATATGCTACTCTTGAGGTCATGTCAAATTCTATTCTCATGGATTCAAATTTTTATTAGGGCAATTTCACAATGTCACATCACGAGATTCCATTGTGAATATCTTGTGATTTTTATGGATTCCGTCTAAAAATTTAAAATCTTTAAATTTTGACAAAAATAATTCGTAAAATTATCTTAGTCTCGATATAGATGATTTACGGGATCGGGAAGATGGATAAGTTAATTGTGCCCAAGCTAGTCCAGATATTTTTGACCTAGAAAAAAAAAACAAATAAAATAAAAATAGTATAAAAGATGACTTAAAACTAAGCTTAACCGCACAATTGTAACTCATAAATCTTGTTAATTGTGGTTCACTCTACCAACCAATAAAATTGTTGGAGGACACCCAATTGGACCAATTTCTGGACTTGCTTTTCTTTTTTCCTTTTCTTCTATATTATGTTAATTTCCTCTTTTCCAAAGTTGGGAACTGGAATCTTTTAACAATGGCTTTAAACTTGTCCAAAACATATAAATACAGTTCGTTCCATACCAAACAACTGATTCAAAGCCACAATTTTATCCCAGCAAAACACCAGAACTAAGTAAACGTTTTTTATTCCTCTTTCTTTCTTCTTTTTCCCTTTAGCTTCTTCTGTTTCTTGAACACATATAAAGAGAGAGGGAGGGCCTCTCTGTCTCTCTCTGTCTCTCTCTGTCTCTCTATATATATAAAGAGGAAGCAAGTAAAAGGGTCTTTTCTTGTGGGCAATGGGAGAGAAGAGAGATGAAAGAGATGGAGGGTTTTTTCTCTGAATGGGTTAATCGGGGGGATGCCTGTTTTTGTAAAGGAGCTGATTGCTGGTGGGGTGGCTGGTGGATTTGCCAAGACTGTTGTTGCACCTCTTGAACGCATCAAGATCTTGTTTCAGGTTATACCTAACTAGAACATTTGTTTTCTTGATATATGTTCTGATTTGGGATGATCATCCATGTTAATGTCTTGGCTGTTATGGTTTTCGAACAAAGTTTTGCCTAAAGACTTCATTTTTGGTCCCTGTTTTGTTCTGAGATTGGGATGGGGTTAAGGGGAGTGGGATAATTTATCATGATGTAAATTGAGGATAATTGCTATTACTTACATTGAGATTTAGGTCAGTCTATTTTGTTTTAGAGGTGATGATTTGGACTTTCTTACTACTCTGGTGCGCCATTAGTTCTCAGTATATCTGCCAATTGAATTCTTGCTGCGGAATTTGGGAGTTGGAATGTGGAATCCATGGCATTGTTGAATCAGTGTGCTTCTGAAAGTTACAGTTAGAATATGTATAAACATGATAAATTCATAACACAGTCATTTTTTGCATAAATGAAATGAAGTATCAATCTTCGGATGTTACTCGGAAAAAACATTATTGTTACTTCCACATCCAACATTCTAAGTGGGCTAACTCTCGATTTGGAGGGTTGGTTTGCATTATTGAGAGTAGTTGAGCTTTTATGAGTTTTACTTGGATTGGGCCTGCTATCTAAGATGCTATTTATTATGATTTGACAGGTAGTTGCCCTATGATAAACATGAATTATAACCTTCTTTGGCTTTTACTGAAAGTAGTTTACCCAAAAAAATGCATTTTAGCACATATCTTGTGTATTTTTATTTTAGAGGCCACAATCCAGTCCTTCATCAATCTAAGTGGAAGCTGCCGAGAGATGAGCTTGATCTCCATAATTTAATCCAGCCTCCGAACTGCAATCAGAATTTACTGAGAATATAAATTTCTTTTGTCAATTATCAGTTCCCAAGTGCGAGATGCAACAGAGATATCTGTGCTGTACAAAGTCATGTACTCTGTCCTTGGGCATTTATGCCAATGCCTTTATAATTAGGAATTCTTTCTCCTATTATATCATGCCTAGCCCTATCATGTTCGAGAAATTTAATGTCCTGGAAGAAGCTTTCCATCCTAGTTAGTGGATATGGTGAATTTTCATAATCTGCCAATGTAATGGAAACGAGTTATGCAGTAATAATTATATTCAATAACGTGACGTGTATAAAATTTATGGATATTTGCTGTCATGTTCTACCTGTAAACATTTTGTTTGTTTACTAGTCAAATATTGGGGGTTTTCAGTTTTTGCTGGACTTGTTTAGCTTTTGATTTTATAGGCTCCACCTCCCCAGGAAAAACTCTCATATGCCTCAACAAACAAATTGCACAAATGCACAATAGATGTTTAAAGACATGGAGTTTTCAGATACAAGTTGAATAAATTATATGGGTACTGATGACAGTGAATATCTGGTATTAATGCTTTCTTCTGATTAATGAAATCAAGCTGGCCTCTATTCTGATGCATGGCAAAATAGATTAGGTTCTGTCAATATTTCAAAAAAAAGGTAAATATACTGACTGAACCGATTTGCGAGCTCTTCGGAGCTCTTCGGTCTCTGTTCTCAGTTATCCTTGCATTGTACAGTGCTCGGCAAAGTGTAAAAATATTGTTCTTCCATTGATTGTAACATCTCATGATTGGAAGAGGTTTGACTGATTGAATCTTTACTCTGTTGGTGTCCTGACTTTTGGTCATATCGTCATTCTTATGTTCAACTTGTAGAGATGGCAGGGCTTGTGATGTGATAATTTATGAGGAATGGCTGCTGCTGTATCTTGATTGTATTTTAGAATTTGTTACAAGCTTGTACACATTATAGACACAATATTTTAATAATTGATTCTAAGTTTACTGGACACTTTGCACTCTTAGGAAAGCTGGAAGTATATGTTCTTTAAGATGGTGGTCGGGAAAGAAACTAACATTAGTTATTATTCATATATTTCCCAGACCAGAAGAGCTGAGTTCCATAGTCTTGGCCTGTCGGGATCCTTCTCAAAAATTGCAAAAACAGAAGGGGTGCTTGGTTTTTATAGGTAGAACTTTACCTTGATTTTTTCATCCATAGCTGATTTTATAATTCTTTTCTCTCATTCAATTGTTTCATTAATGTTACTAAACATAGGTGATAGTATTTATTCTCAGAGGGAATGGAGCTAGTGTTGCTCGTATTGTGCCTTATGCGGCGTTGCATTATATGGCCTATGAAGAATACCGAAGATGGATCATCTTGGGTTTTCCTGGCATTGGGAGAGGTCCTGTCCTTGATCTTATAGCTGGATCATTTGCTGGAGGAACAGCTGTGCTTTTTACTTATCCACTTGATTTAGTTCGGACTAAATTGGCTTATCAGGCAAGTATCATGAAAGCGTATATCTTAATACTACCTAAAACACCCCTCTCTCTCTAACTTCCAGGATTCTCAACAATAAAGATTCCTTTTTTTATTCCTTTTTTAATAATGTATTCCCTAAGGAGTGTATCCGAGTGATGAAAAACAAGATTTTCATTTCAAAAATTTTGAGCAGTGATTTTAATAGGACAGTGCAGGTTGTTGAATCCTCAAAACCCAGTGTTAAAATGCATGCTCCAAGAGACTTAGCGTACAAAGGAATTAGGGATTGCTTCTCCAAGATATACAAAGAGGCTGGAGTAAGAGGTCTCTACAGAGGCGTTGGTATGTTGCTGTGGTCCCTATGTTTTAACTGAAAATTTTGTGGCTTGTTTTCTAACTCTTGTGTTGTTTTTTCAGCTCCATCACTCTATGGAATATTTCCCTATGCGGGATTGAAATTTTATTTCTACGAGGAAATGAAAAGCCATGTACCCGAAAATCACAAAAAGGACATCACAGTTAAACTTGTGTGCGGCTCCATTGCAGGTTTACTCGGTCAGACTATCACTTATCCTCTTGATGTTGTAAGGCGACAAATGCAGGTAATATACTTCTTTCTGATTCACAGTTACATAGAGATTATGATGTCCGTGATTCAAAATCAATGGTAAAGAGAGAATTTAAGATCCCTAGACTGGCAGGTCCAGCGACTTGTGATATCTGACAGCAGTGCAATGAGAGGGACTGTAGAAACTCTTGTCATGATTGTCCAAACACAAGGGTGGAAGCAATTATTTTCTGGGCTTAGCATCAACTACCTGAAGGTGAATAGGAATCTCCCTTGTGATTCGTTGATTTTCAGCTCATTTTCATCTGTCAAAGACTGAATGTGAATCTTTGTGAGTTTCAGGTTGTACCTTCAGTAGCAATTGGATTTACTGTTTATGATGTTATGAAGGCATTTCTACAAGTTCCATCAAGAGAAGAAACTGCGGTGGAAGTTGGCACTAACCGAGGAAATTGTCAGCCATCACAGCTACCTTCTTCGCCATCATTATCTCAAACTCAACAATAGTCATTCTTTACCAATGTGGCATTGTTTTCCATTTTTGTTGAAGGCCATCTCCAGCATAGGGGCCAATTAGGTTAGTATACTACATGCCTTTAAGTTGTAACATAGGCATGATTAAATTTCAATAAATCATGCCGCGAAGACGTTTAACATGATACTTGGAGGTGGTTCAACCTTAAGTTGAAATCTACACCTTGTGCATAATTAATAGAAATTGGTGAAGATTGTTGTATTATGCATGTTGGTTTCAAGTGGTATGAAAGGGACTAAAGGGGGTGAATATACCTTTCTAAAATAACGAGTTTATTTTTTCCAAATCAGGTTGGAATCGGGGCGGGTTAAAAGGTCCTATTAGACCCTCCCCGTACATCATTAGCAGAAATGGATTAGGGCTTTTTTCTCTATTCATTTCCTATCATTCCCACCCAGTCCCCAGACGGCCAAATTCCTCTCCATCCTTGAGCAACAAATCCCTATCCACCCTTGAGCATGACCGATGATACAATTTTTCAATTTCCCTAGTAGCAAAAATAGAAAATGAGAAGATCATTTCAGGGTGGGAATAAAAGAACAGAAGATTATTTCATTACTTAATAAGAAAAATAGAAAAATTTTATAGGATGTTTTGAATTTTGATACAAACAGTTTTTTCCACCATTTTATAACTCTTTCAAATATACTAGAGGAGTTTAATGGGTTTTTTGACATTAAGGTGGGGAGGGGCGAGTTTTGGATCCATACTAACCTTGACAAGTGATTTTGAGTATGGTCAAACTCGTCTCATACCTGCTCTATTGCCACTCTAAATTACTCATTCGATAACTTAGATGCGTAGTTTACTAGAGATTGAAGTTGTATTAAGTTTTAATAGAATCGTATGTCAAAAAAAACACGATATAAAAGTAAAATTTGAATAAATTATTGATTTGTTATTAAAACAGTTAAATGATGAAATTCTATAATAGTAGTTGAGTAAGATAACAAAATGAAACATACTAAAAAATGAATAACATAATAAATTTTATACTAATTCAAATAAGGTGTAATCTTTTTCAATTTTTTGGATAAATCTACTCGATATCCACAAATTTTATACAAATATCTTACTTTTAGTTACAACAGCCTAGTTACACAAACTCATGTGTTCAACTTTCATCTCAACCAGCCTACACAAAGCTCAATTGATTCTTTTGAAGCCACTCTACCAAAAGTTGATCCTAAATAAGTGTTAGCCTTTATAATGCTCAATGCTCCTTTGCTGACAAGATAAAGTGTTTAAAAAACAAGACACTCAACTCGTCTATTTACCCAATGTATCAGAGTTCGCTAACTGTAATGGACTGTGAACTGTTTTTGTACTTCGAAAATTTTGCTCTTCTTTCTTGTATCAATAGTTATGTCTTCTTCCTATCGTCTTCAACTGCTATTTATAGACATCAGAAAATATTTTCCCATTGCAACCTTCGATTCAAATTTGTTTTATTATTTGTCAGTTATCTTTCATATATCTATCTTGACAGCGCACAAATTTCAATCATTCGTCCTTTTAATACTTGTTGTCCTTTTCTTAAATAAATTTCATCAATTTTTATGAATTTTAGTCATGTTTCACAATACTATTGACACATTTAAGTACTTTGCATGTATTTGTTGTCCCTTCAATTTTTTTTATTTATAATTTTAATATATAAATTTTAATAAATTTAAAAATTTACCTCCTCTAGAATAATTAAATTATTCTAGCCGTTCACTCGAATTTTCATAATCATATATCAAATATATAAATTTAGAGATATTTTAAAATTATTTTTAAACTTTATTTTTTCAAAAAATTTAGGTAATGGAATTTATTATTAATACAAAATTTTAAAAGGTATTTGTACTAACCTTCAAAATTTATTATGATTTCGTTTCTAAAAATATAAATATTTTAGTCAAAAAATACTCTTTATTGTGATTTTTTAATTTTAATTTTAATTTTTAACTTATTTGATTTTACTTTTGTTACTTATTATTTAAGGTTATACTAATTTTTATTTCGTAAAAAATCATAAGTGTATGTTTTTCATGATATAGATATTATTTAATTTGTTTAATGGTTACGAAAAAATACTCAAATTTTTGTAAATTAATTTTTATTTTGTATTGGATTGAATCAGAATTAATTAATATTTTTATTTAAAAATTATTTTTTATTCAAATACTTATGCAAATATAATAGATATAAAATATTTATGTGTGAGTATAAAGTATTGTATTTATATTTGCATTTTAGTTTCTAATGATTAGTTAATAAAAAAATCAATAAAAAAATAATTTTATATAAAAAAATATTAATTTAACAATTGAATTTCATCCTCCTATTAAAATCCTGACTTCGCTTCTAATCTGAGCTGATGTTGAACTAATCTGTTCTACTTAGTTGTTTGATGCTCTGCTCTACTTGTCTTGAATTGTTATTTTTTGCCCAATAGTCTTGATTGTCTCCTTTGTTTTGCTTTGCTGCCGGAAATAGCTCTTTTAACTATTTAACATCAAATGATGTTTTATTTTTTGTTTTATATAGTTTTAAATAAATATTTTAAGTATTAGTAAGGTAACTTAAAACTAAAATAAATATAATTATCCATATTAAAAATAAATATGAAAGAATATTTTCAAATATAAAAATCTTAAACAAAGGAAATCATTCAAAAATAAATTCTTAGGGAAAAAAGCATCCTCTACAATCAAATATATCACTAAATTAACTCCAAACTTTATTCTACATAAAAAAAAAAAAAACTAATTGCATAAGCTATCATTTTTGCTTTATAGAAGTTTAAATAAACACAAACATATTAATTACATTTCATGCTAACAAATTATATGATACTAACAAATTAAAATAAATATATTATTTATATTAAATAAACATACACAAAAAGGAAAGGAAAATATTTTAGAAATGAATAATTAAATAAGATGACTAATTCAATAAAAAATAGTATTTTTAATTCATAATTAATTAATTACTATACATTAAGGAGTTGTTAATCATTTAAAGCAAGTGGAAATTGTGTTTCTTCGTGAAAGCACATTAAGCTTTTAAAATTTTATTTTATTTTTTTTAAGAAAAAATGAAGCGCAAATAGGACTTGCGCTTCTACTATAAATGTATATATTTGTTTCTTTGTTTGCTTTATATATATATATATAATTAATATATATTTGTAAATATTTAAATATTTATGTGTATATAAATATATATGTCTATATAATTTATATATATGCAGAATTAATAAAAATAGAGATATATATAAACATATTTATTTCTACAATATGTCGGTGAAGTTGTAATTTTATCTCTTAATTTTTAAATAAAACAAAATTCAGGTTCATATGGTTTTTGATACCAAAAACATTAGTACGGAGAACAAATTAAACTTAACCCTTTTTGGTAACTCAAAACTCTCATAGTTTATTGAATTTATTATCAAGAATTTGAGCTCCATGCCTCACAAAATCTTCAATTCAACTTTGACCTTATTACTTTTTACACACCATAGATCTAATTTTTCCATTGCTTTTTTCTTCAGCTTAGAAAATTTATTGATATAAGGACCAAGGGGTAACTCACATTAACTATTATCAAAATCAACATTTTGAAACTTCCAAAATAAATGCAAAAAAAATAAAGAAACAAAAAATTCTAGTCACCAGAATCACTCTATGTAAAAGCCTAATTAAATATGAATATACCAATTATTCACTTTTCTCATAGTTGGGAGTAGGAAATCTTCACAATTCTTAGCATGTAACTTCATTGTTATTAGTTAGGAAATTCCAATTCGAAATGTGTTTGGATGATCTCAATTACACTTATTATATTTAAAAAAAAAAGTGATCAATCATAAAATAAATATTATAGCAAACAATGATAAAATGTGCTGATGCTTAATGATATTTTATTTCGTGCGACATATGTATATGTATGCTTTTCTCAAAATTGGAGAGGGTGTTGGAATTTCCCATGTAACACAAGAAATAAATGAGATATACCCAAAATTATTAACTTTAATTGAAATTAAGCCGACGCATGTGGAAAGTTTGTCTACATAGAGATATTAATAGGACAGATCTAAAAAAATTATGTGTGGCATTATCATTAAAAAATTTAATTAAAATATTTACTTATTTTTAAATTTACATTAAAGAAAAATAAAAATAAAAAAATAACATGAGAGATTAAATAAAAGATCTTCGCAAAAAATGCAGTGTATCACCAAAAACGAAATGTCTTATAATTTCTGATATATCAGTTTGGCTGAATAAAAACCTATCAATTTAATTTAAGAAGGAAAAAGGAAAAAGGAAAAAGAAAAACCCTCACCGATTACATGATGCTTGGGGGCAAATACGTCTTTCCATTGGCACAAGGACACTATATGAAGGGCTGAAAGCAACGGTCGAGTCACGTGATACAGTGGAGCGCTCAATGGGAGTGCCCACCTCCACCACCAGCTCAACCGCCACCGGCAGAAGGCTGAAGAGAGAAGATTTCAGGCGTACCAAACATGACTCTGCTTTCTCCCAATGGAAGGTCCTCAACACACACACACAAAAACACGGTTTTCGACTGCTTTATGAGCTGTAATAAGCAATCTTTCATTTTTCTAGGTTTAGATGCAAAATATGGTTTTTACTTCTTATTGCTGAAAAACACAGATTCTAAGATTATGTTTGTTCTAGAGTAAGAATAAACATTATTAGTTTCTGACTTGTGACGATTTGTGCTGATGATGAATTTGAATTAGTTGCTCTGGAAGGAAAGTCCTTTCTTTCTTTTTTTTTTTTAGAGAAAGAAAAATCCTTTCTTGGGCCTTTACAATTTGAATTAGCATCATTGAAGTAAGGCGCTTAGATTTGTTTCTCACAGATAGCAATTGCTCATTTTATTTAGGTGTAAATTCAAAATAATCAGAGGCTGCCTTGAGGTCTCCTAGTTTGATTTCTCAAGTTTTTCTGATGATTAAAGAATAATTTTTCAATTGAAGAAATTTTTTGATCTTTTTTGCATTTTAATTTAAGGAATAATAAATGTTTGAAAAGTAATTGATCTGAATTGGAATTGAAACAATTGCCAAAAGAAAATATTTGAAACTATTTGAAAAAGACTTAAAACAATTGGAAAAAGAAACCACTTATAGTTTCTGTTTTGTTAGGCCCCTTTTAAGGGCTTTGCTTTATTTGTATCAGCATGTTATGAATGGAATATAAAAGGATGCTTTGTATAAAACAGACATATGTTAACAAATAAAATTTTAAAATTTTGAAGTAGTTATTTAAGAGTTCTGGATCAGTAATTTGCATCTTTTGGTTGTGCAATTAGATTTAGTGCTGATGCATTGCGCCATTCTATGTGGGTTATTATCAGGTTCTAATAGGAGCCTCTGATTGGGAAGATCATTCAATGGAAAAAGAAGGAGCAGAAAAGTACAGGACTCAAAACCTTCCAAAATGGACTTCTTGTCCAGGAGTTTATGAGCTTGGCATAGCTGCATCACGCCCACAATCTGGGAGAGAGACCCGCAAATTCTACTCGAGCTCTGTAATTCCTGTTTATGTTGGACAAGCTGACAATCTTAGGACTAGACTACAGCAGTATGGCCGTGATGGTGCCCATTTGGAGAATGGATGTTCAAATAACAAGTTTACCAACTGCGAAAGTGTTTCTTCCCTTAAGGGGCCTGGATTATTTACGGATATATTCTCAAGAGGGCTGCCAATTGTTTATAGATGTGCTCCTGTAAGTACTATATCTATTAGACTGTTTATTTATTGAATGTGCTTTATCAATGTCATTTTTTAATTGTTTTTCATGCATCCAGCAGTCTTCTAAATGAATGGTAATGTGGTTGGAAGTTGAAATAAAAGAAGAGACTGAATCACATGAGAACAGAAGAAGATTCTCATCAAACAAAATTTCTATGCACCACTCTTTTTATCTGGGTTCATTACATCTGTTTTATATCTCTCAAGTTCATTATGGAGCTATTCAGCTTTGCTGTTGAAATTGGCACTTCTTTTCCTCTACCAAAAATGAACAAAATTTGCCGTGACTATGTCGTGATTATGCTCTTAGTCTAAGTGTTTCCTAAGTTCTCTTACTCTGCACACTGTTAAAGAGAAGTTTGGGATCTACTTTCTGCAATCAGCAGAAGAATTCTGCCACTGCAAATTTGTTACCACTTTCTCGACGTTCCTAATTGGTAAGAAAAGAAGATAAACTGATTGACTAAATTAGCTTATACTATGTCCATATTCCTTGACTTTCATGAAACTCAGGATGGCAAGCTGGCTGATTGGAAATCTTATACTACATGAATAGACACATTCTGCATATGTTTACTCATACCGGGACTTGGTTCTTCTACAGTAATGCCTAAGGAAGCTGAGGCAGTCAATTGCGTGTGCTGCCAACAACAGCAGTTGAAATCCCACCTTTGATTATCACTTCCCTCGTGGGGACACTAATCTGACACATTTATGGGCCTCAGGCTTGCACGCAATAAGCATCTTATGACATTAAAGTTATAGTACCCAAGCATGATGTTAATTTTTCCACACATTCAGTCACTATTCTCATTTCCTTCCTGGAATTCTTTTGACAGATGAAAAGTAAGAAGGATGCAGAGATAACTGAGAAACAGCTGCTTGACAAATTTGATTATGCATGGAACAAAGGCAGCAATGGTGCACGCCGCCAAGATGATATCTGTAAAAAACTTGACCATCTTGCAAAAGCATCTCAGTTTTCTCTTCTAGCAAAGAAGTTTCTCTTTCTCAACCAGAAGCAAGTGGGCATTAAAATCAGAACTTGTGAGCCATGCTTGCGGAAGAACGGATCCAATTTAAGCGATATGGATAACATTACAATCTTCTCCAGAATATTTAGAGTTAAGAGGTTGCAGCCTAGACAAGTTCAATATGGTTCTGGTGATTACTGCACTGATATTTGTGGAGTTGCCATAGGTCATGGATCCATTTGTACTGCACCACCTGTTGTGGGAAGAAAGCGATGTGCTATGCACAAAGGACTGAGAGTCAATGGCTATGTTTTGAAGTTGAATACAGAGGGAAAAGTACCTCCTGTTGCTGCAAGCATGGGATCCGGTATAATACCTGATCGAAACTGTGCTGATTTTCAAGATCAGATATTGAGCAATAGCAGAGAGACCCATCATCCTTATACTTGTGAGCACACCGCTGATGAAAAGTTTGCTCCTACTTGTGGATTTATCTTGGACGATGGTTCTCCTTGTAAAAGGAAGCCTGTGCAAAGAAATAAAAGGTGTTTGGAGCATAAAGGAAGAAGGATTCGTAAATCTCAACCAAAATTTGTAAGAGAAGAGATAGAACAAATTCATGGATGCTCCAATCCTCCAATTCGAGACTCTGTATAATGACCAGGAGCAGGTTTCCTTTGGTAGAGCTAATCAATTCAGATACTTCAATCTCAAGCTTTGACAGGTAGCTGTGGTGTAAGCAAGATTAACCATATTATATGTGGAGTTGATCTAAGGATGGGGAACTTTGTACAAGACAAGCTGTTTCTGGAAGAGAGGTTTAATTTTGATAAAGGTACGAAGTTGAAAGGATCCAACTTTGAGGTCACCTGATGCAGAACTGCCCTGTGTGCTTGCTGAAGCTGATGCCAAAAACTTGTATGGGGAGATGAAAGAAAGCCATATCTGCTCAGTAACTAATTGACAAGAGCCGGCCACCTTATGTGATGCGCCACCCCGCCGCCCCCACCCCCCACCCAATCCACTCAAAAAGAAAAGGGAAAAAAAAAGAAAAAAAAAAAGCCAACTATAGCTTAATAAAAGCTGCTGGAAGTATAGCAGCACAAAAAGGTGTTAGAAGATGCCGGTAGCATAATGGCATGGGAGCTTAGTAGAGTTTCCTATGTTTTACATTCGCATCTTCGTGGAGCTGTGATAATGGGCTTGTCTTTAGGTAACTGTGGTTCAATTTGAACATTTCACATGGACGAGGATTCCTATATTAAATGAGTTTTTCTGTTTGTCATGTTGTCTTTTTTAATTGTTGTTTAAATACAGATGTTGTATTTAATACGTGCCAATGTGTTTTACCAGTTTCAGATTATGGAACACCATTATTTCACCAAATGTTTCCTGGCGGAGCATTCAACATGCTCGTGATAAACCCAAGTGCCAACAAAGCTTTGCTCATCTCATAGGAAATTTTGAAAATTTGCTACCTTTGCTTCACTTTGATTTGTCGACACCTCCTAATAAGGACATATGCAAACTCCTATTCTAATTTCTACATACTCTTGCAAAATGTCAGCCGAGTATAATGTGTGTTATTTTTCATGATTTGCTAATATACCCTCGATATATAAAGCCCCTTTGAAATAATAAATGAGTTAAAAAAAAAATCTATATGGAAAATGTGTCTAAAAGGGAAAAAAAAAAAAATCTTATGATTATGCGCAAGCCACTCCTGGTTAGTTGTTACCAGGCATTGACAGGGGCTAAATTCTTTGCTGAGTTATTTAACTCATGGAAATTTGCACATTTTCTTTCATCAATTTTTAATTTTTTTTTTAACTATTTCGACAGAACAATAAGGGGGTAAATTTGTAATTTTCCCGATGCTTAACACCCTTTACAATTTCCATAAGATAAGAAAAAAGAAAAGGTAGTATTGTACAAGGCAAAAAAACAAAAGAGCAATGCTGCTTACAATTATCATCAAATTTGTCGCCTCAATTTGTTTGAAATGAGACCAACATTATATATAAAGTTTTTTCATAAAAAATGAGGAGTTCTGTAAATCTTACAACTATGAATTAAAATCAATGGCAATATTAACGAATAAATTAAATGTCTATAATAAAATGTTGTTACAAAATGCATACTTGGTAAAATACAAAATGGAAAATTCCGTACTTAACACGTATGAGTAAATAATATTTTCTTAAAAAAAAAATTATGGCGAAAGAATTTGGCTAAAAAAAAATTATTAACAGGAATATTGATATGTAATATTATGGTTTAATTACCAATTCCCTTTGGATACTTTTAGTATTTTTTTTATCTGTATGTTATTTTAGCATATTTATAATGCTTTTACTACTCCTAATTTGAGGATTTTCGAAAAGTTTGACCTCTAGTGAGATTATTATTAATTAAAAACTAGCTCTTTTTAGAGTTCAACATCTAGATTTATGTTTTTGACCATTAACTACACTTAGAAATACTATTACAAAGATTAAGTTTCAACTAAACTTTGAAATAATTTTTTTTAACTAAAATAAGATATTATTAGACTTTTTTTCATGCAAATTGCATATAATAGGTGAATGATATGATTCAATTGAAAGTACAAATATTTTTCATAAACTTCAACTTATGGGCTCTCTCTATCCCTAATTTATTATTGTTATTATTATTATTTTGGACATTCCAAAATCAGGAGTCATTTCTTAATTTTTTTAAACTACAATTTTACTTAAAGTATTATGTTACAAACACTTAAAATTTTCATCATTTTAACTATAATTCAAAATTCTGTTGTCAAGTATAATGAGCCTACAGTATTGAGATGGGCAAGGAAAATTTGGAACAGAGAGTATATCAACTTTTTTATTAAATATGACAAAATATTTTAGATACATAATTTATTATAAAAAATAATTGGATTTAATATTACTTTTGTCCCTAAATTTCATTTATTACCATTATTAAGGTTTAAATTTTATTCTATAATATTTTCTTATATCACTTTTCGACA
Source organism: Paulownia fortunei (assembly GCA_019321725.1). Classification (NCBI taxonomy): domain Eukaryota; kingdom Viridiplantae; phylum Streptophyta; class Magnoliopsida; order Lamiales; family Paulowniaceae; genus Paulownia; species Paulownia fortunei. Next base: position 3,696,121 of record CM033105.1, on the reverse strand, counting down.
CTTTTTTAACTTAACAAAAACAATCATGCGAGTGGTATTTTACAAGGATAAAATGGACAAAATAGAGTTATAAAGTTGCACTTTAGTCTCTAATTTTCACTTTATCCTTTAAGTTTTTATTATATATTTTTTAGATGAGTCAAATAGTCATCCATGTCATTCAAAAAATAAAACTAAAATGATAAAAAAATTTAAATATATATACAGGTCAAAATTAAAATTTATTAGATCTTGTTTTAACAATCAAATTAAAGAAATTTTATGTCAATTGTTTTTGTAATAAAAAATGTAAAATTAAACAAGATTTAAAGTCACATGAAATTTTGCAATTTTGCAATTTAAATTTATTACCCCACATCAGTTAGATTTAAATTGAAAATAATTGTATTATATAAAGCTTCATTAAATTGAATATTAAAAACAAGATCTGATACATTTTAATTATGAACCATTTACATATATATATTAAACGTATTACTATTTTAGTTTTTGTTTTGAATAAATTGTATAATTATATATCTTATCTCAAACATATACTATAAATATAGGATTTAGGGGATAAATTTTAAACTTAGGGACTAAAGTGCAATTATGAAATTGTAATTTGTCACTTTTGACCTTTAAAAATAGCATGTACCATGGATATAATCAGAAATCATCCCAAAGTTGATCTGAACTAATGTACAAATACCATCGTATCCACTCCCACCATGTACCAAGCGTACACCACATTTCTACAAACACTGCGAACCCTTGCTCCCCCGCCACCCCACCCAACACCATTCGAAACGACAACGTCTCCACCAATGCCAGCTGGAGAATTATGCCACCCTTTACCACCACCGCCGCCGCTGGGGTCGGAGGAAGAGGAGGAGTGGGTGTGGGCCCAGATCAAAGCGGAGGCTCGTCGCGATGCCGAAGCCGAGCCAGCTCTAGCCAGCTACTTGTACTCCACAATCCTCTCTCACTCCTCTTTGGAACGCTCTCTGTCTTTCCACTTGGGCAACAAGCTCTGCTCCTCGACGCTGCTGTCCACGCTTCTCTATGATCTCTTCCTCAACATCTTTTCCACCGACGCCAGCCTCCGCTCCGCCACCGTCGCGGATTTGCGCGCCGCCCGTTTTCGTGATCCCGCCTGCGTTTCCTTCTCCCACTGTCTTCTTAATTTTAAGGGATTCCTCGCTTGCCAGGTATTTTTTCTTAATTTCGAGAGTGCTGATTTCGGCGTCCGGGATTGAGTGCTGCTGGATTTTAGTAGTTTGGAGCGTCATTAACGCACTTAATTTTGTTAGTGTTAATTGTTTAGATTTCTGTGTATAGTACTTGTGTTTGCTTGGAAGATTTGTTGCCAAATTAAACTTTGAGCTGATATTTCTCTTCTTATCTTTTTTATCTTAGGGATGCTCAACTAGGGGCTTTTGCCTGTTAAGTCAGATTGCCTTTTGTAGAAAAATTCAGAGAAGTTCATTAATTTTGGAATTTTCTTGTTGAATAATACCCGTTGCGTAGGAACTTGATTAGGAAGTTTGATTTGGCATTTTTTTGGACGATGGCAACTCCGTTTGTTGGTTGTCGTCTTGCGCTTCGATTTGTGGGAGATTGTTTGAGGGAATGTATGGTGTTTACTGTTAGGTGTCTTAGATTGCACATTTGCTGGCTTCGGGAGTTGTAAAATGAACTTCAAAATTTGATAGTTTTGTTTGAAGATTTTTAAGTGGTAAGATTTTGCGACTTTTTTATATGATATGCTAACTGGGTGGTTTCTGTTGCTTTTGCAATATAAACAATGTCTATTATTTGCTGATTTTGAAATTTATTAGAAGCTAAGAGAAGAATATTAAGCTTTTGATTAATTCAATTATTATCAGGAAATAAAATGTTTGAAGTTCAGGCTTTGTGGCTTGCACTTGTGAATTATTCCAAATCACTAATGGCATGGGAAAGTTGTATTTTGGTCCTTTAAATTTGGCCTTCCATATATTATACCTCAAAGTTTTACCTTTGATGCTTTAAACCGTAAGTTTTCAATTCTGCCCTAGAATTGTCCAACAGTGGTGCAATATTGGATGATAACGGATTGAGTCACTCCTGATGCATGTGGCCAACGTTAAAGGGATAGTTTTAGGATTTTGATCCCCAAAGTGAAGTACAAAGCTACTCCCACTTATCATTACCAAGGACTACGGCATTTCTGAACTTCTTAAATCATTACTGAATTTTGGAAGAAAAATCGGATTGAGTGTCTTATTGCTAGTCAAAAGCTTTGGATAACATCAATGTTTCCATGCTGGAGGATGACTTGAATTGTTTGATCTTCCAATATTTCTTTCTTTCTTTGTAGGCATTAATTTCATCTTTCAAATTTATTTCTTTACCCTTCTAGTCATTGTTTCCAACCTTCATTTTGTCCTTTTGAACACCTCTTGCACAGTTCAGGATCCCATCATTGCAAAACACTAAAAAGCTAAGTACCTCTAAATTCATGGGATTCACTTTAATCTTTCTGTAATTAGTTACACGCCATTACATGCTGAAGCAAATTGAATTATCCCATATTATGGGCATGCATTACCGTCTTCTTGGGATTTCTGGTCAAGAGGTAGTCAATGGCCACTTAAATCTATAGTGACAAAGAAAAGGGTTTCTAGGTATATCATCATAAAGATAATTGTCTCTCTTTCTCCATCTCTGAATGTGCTAGATGAGCATGAACTCCAATTTTACACTATTGTTCGCTCTTAAAAATAAATGTGTGTACAATATCTATGCATTTATGAATAACATCTTGAAATAGCATGAAAATGGAGTAGTGTGCTGACTTCTGCTTTGTGGGCCAAGCTCTGGGATCTTCCTCTATTATTGATCACATACATCGCATGTCTCTCAACTCTATATTTGTTATTATTTAACTATTTTGTCATGAGTCGTATACTTTTGGTGCAAAATTCCAAAACTTGACTGAAAGTGTCAAGGAAAAACTGTGAGGAATAAAATCTGGGGAAGGCAAACTTAAGGACCTAACAATTCTCCAAGGATGGAATACACAGATTACAAAGAGTTGTTGATACTTTGTGGTAGATAACTCTACATAAACATTAGATTCCTGGGCATGGACCTCATATTTATTGAAAAAGAGGTATGAGCTTTGTATGATGTCCCAAATACACTATAGTATCATTCAACAGACACTTATTTATTATATCAATTTGATTTCTACCTAACCAAATTGAGAAACAAGGTTATTGCTTTATTATTTGTGCAAATAGAATGCACTTCTTAAGAGGATTATGGGTATATCATTACTAGGTAAAATAACTTTTTCAGAGACTTGTGGCAGCTCAAAAGGAATTGTACAAGTGAGTGAGATTGGTGTACAATTAAAATGTCTTTACATCAAGACCATTGTGTATAATACTATTATACATTTATATGTGCATTAGCATTGATGAACTCATCGACATGCAAATGAATCAACATATTACACTTTGCATGCAGGAGACTAAATACCACATATGTTTTTAGTCAGTCCATGATAATCCAACTTAATTCATAGTGGAATGCACTTTACTGTTAAACCACTGATATTTGATGCTGGTACATTCTTCTATTTCTGTTTCCTCTGTAAGTTGTTTTCTTGTTTTCTCTACCTGTTTCCTCGAAACACGAAAAAAAGAAAGATAAATAAATAAATAAATAAAAGGATATATGCTCTGTTCCTAAATGAAATAGTGTGAACTCTGGTTTTAGTGTTAAGTGGGGTTTGATTAGTCAATGGAGTCATTTATGTTCTATATAATTCACAAGAAAACTTTCCAACATCTTACATGAATTGATCATATTTGTACTTTCAGGCTCACCGAGTGGCTCACAAGTTCTGGACTCAATCTCGAAGGCCTTTAGCACTCGCACTTCAATCTCGCATCTCTGATGTCTTTGCTGTTGATATCCACCCTGCTGCGAAAATTGGCAAAGGCATCCTTTTTGATCATGCAACTGGAGTTGTGGTTGGCGAGACTGCTGTCATTGGAAACAATGTGTCCATTCTCCACCATGTTACATTAGGTGGAACTGGCAATCATAGTGGTGACCGCCACCCCAAGATTGGCGATGGAGTGTTGATTGGTGCCGGAGCAACAATACTGGGTAATGTGAAAATTGGGGAGGGGGCCAAGATTGGTGCTGGGTCAGTGGTTCTGATAGATGTGCCTCCAAGAACAACAGCAGTGGGTAATCCAGCAAGATTAGTGGGTGGGAAAGAGCAGCCAAAAAAGCATGAGGAAGTTCCTGGGGAATCAATGGATCATACTTCTTTTATATCTGAATGGTCAGATTATATAATATGACTTCAACCTGATATTGTTATACCGTACCAGTGGTTTGTATGATTAGCATGATAGCTGGCTGTGAGGGGCTGTCGCACTCCATTTCTGGTTAGTAATTTGTATCAATTTGGAGGTGCATTACATGACAACTAATCTCCTTTGAATGTTTATACTTATGAGAGTTATTACAAAATGTTCTCATGTTTTGTCTTGTTTCTGCAGTATCACTTGTTATTGCATTCGTGTTATGAGTTACAATAAATGACAACAGATTTGAAAGATTGTGATACTGCTTTTTTCCATCTTCATCATAACAAGCTGTTTGATTAGATGACTGCACTGCTAATGCATTTTCTGGGCTGATCTGGGTAATTTGGGTGAACAGGGGAGCTGATGTTTTGATATTCCTTAGTGATAGCTATATCATTGATGTTTCTTATTGAGCAGTGTTATTCATTTATTCATGAAAACTCTCAACATCTTTTGCAGAAAATTGTTATTGGTGCATCCTTAATGAAACCAGAAATCGATCTAAGCATATGAATGTTATAAATCGACAAATATGGCGTGAAATTTTTTCTCAGAATATACGTTAACTTGCAATTAGTTGGTTTATAACATATGCCACTAATTATTTCAGAAGCAGCTAAGAATTTTCCTGACAAAAGGATGACAAATGCTCTTGTGTAGATTATTGGTAAACATTGATCAAAATATTTAGATATCAATTACCTTGTCCTGTACATGAGGGGACATACAAACTTGAGTTTGCACTTCATAAAGTGCTGACTCATAACTCGTCTACTATTTTCGACTTGTTTTGTGGAATTTGATCGTTTCATCTGATTCTATATAGAATGTTCATACTTTTGTTTGTTCATGGTTGCATCCCATGTGTGGATTGAAAAGGTAAGATAACTAGCAAATTTTCGGAAGGACTCAGATAGTTATATCGATCTTTTTACTCCATCAATCCAACCTTTCTAGACCCATTGGAATGCAACCCAACTCCAATCCTTTGTTATTTAAAAAATATTAAACTTTTCAAAAAACAATCATGAGTCACGACCTTAAATATTCCGAAAAAATAATTATCTATTGTGTATATGGTTAATGTTCATGTTTTTTCTTTTGTGAAATTATAGTTGTAAGCACATATATTTTTAGTTTCTTCTATATTGGAAGTATAGAATTTACCAATTTATTTTGTTCTTATTCTGATTCATGGTATATGTGAGTGTATATATAGGACATAGACATCTTTTTGCACACACACACACACACACACACACACACACACACATATATATATATATATATATATATATATATATATATATATATATATTTAGGAAAGTTGATATATATCGCACTAATAAACATTGGAAATAATTGAACCTCCATGGTCAAATATCTTCCCCTGCATGACATCAAAGACTGAACACTTACACCACCCACGGTAATGATGAAAAATGAATCTATAAGAGAAGTGGAAGTATAAATAATGTACTAGAAAAATTAATTATTTAATTTGAAAGAATAATCGGAGGGAAAATAAGATATGAAATATTTCCTAATAGCCAATTTGGTTTCCGTGCAAAGTTGGGCCGAGAAATGGACTTGTATAAGGCTAAAAAAAGTACTGAACTTTCCAATTATATTATTATTTACCATCTTATCTATGAATATAATTTCCCACAAACTCTATTTTGTATCAATTATGATATCGCGGGTTACATTTATCTCCTACTATAACAAATTGTATATTTTATCGTCTCCTTATAAGAAGCCAGCCCTAGCGGGTGAGAGAAAAACAATGGCGCTTAATAATTAAACTTTTTAGTGAGAAAGTTCTAAGTTTAATTTTATCAGTTGATTATTAATAATTTAACATTGCTCCAATAATTTATTTATTCATTATATAGTACAAAAATTGAAAAAAAAAAAAAAAGACCAAATAGTGAAATTAAAAAAAATTAATCTCCCCTTCGCCCTTTATATTCATTGTATTAAACTAGGGAAAGTACTTTGGATCATTTCAAAGAACTTGATGGGAATGCTATACTATACTTTTTTTGTGTATGCATTTTTTAGATATTAAATTGCACAAAAAATCTATGTCATACTATAGTATGGATCATGTCTGAGGATCAAGCTTGCGGTTTCCTCATATAATTTCCAACTTATTTCTTCTTCTAGCTTATAGATTTGCTATAAAATAGTTAGTAAACAAAGAAAAAATTAACACGTTATCTTTAGTTGATCTATAAATACAAAATCTTAAACATCATTTTTTTTTTAAAAAAAAAAGAAAAATCAATCTTGAAAATAGATGATGTACTATCACGAGTATGTTTGAGAGAGAGAGGATGTTATTAAGAAAGTCAAACAATAAAGAGATGGTCCTCCGCGCGGCTCCACCTCCTGTGTAGCTCTTTCACTGTGGATCTGATGTGGGATTTAACTCATTTGAGAGGAAAAAGGGTTGAGTTTTGGAAAAGTCATTTTTTTTTTATACCTTTTTAACAATCTTTTAATTACAAAATTCAATCACAAGAGAAGGTAGTGGGATTGAATGAGTGTGCTAACTTATGAACGTGTGAACTATAATAATAGATATAAGGTGTAATGGGGGGAGGGGGGCGGGGATTGGTGGCGGTGGTTATGTGTGTGTGTCTATATATATATATATATATTATTTTTATTTTTTTGAATTATTTATATGTTTTTGTTTTTTGTTTTTTCTAATGAATCCGAACTTATCCTAATGCTTCGCTGGTTTTGATTGATTTTCACACATAAATTTATTTTTATAATAATAATATTAGTCTAATCAAGATATTTGAATCATTTTATATGATGAAAATTGGTAATATATATTACGTAAAGTTGAACATGCTAAATTTTTATTAATTTAAAATCTGATGAAGCAAATAGAAGAAAGTAGACTTTTCTCTATATGGTTCCATAAATCCAAATTTAGGTGACGACTTTGAAGATCAAAACTCCACATCTAATTATGTATTTGTTTTTTTTGAGGTGTAATAAACATGTAAAATTGTTTCTCTCTCTCAAGCTCCAAGTATAAAGTTGCTTCACTTGTGCCCAAGAATGTGTTTGATTGAGGAGATTTATAAAACATATCCAAATTCTTATTTATGGTCCAACTAATTTGTTTGGAGACAATCATAGTGCCCTTTAAGTTGGCTTCAACTCTAATTTGCCATGAAAGAACAAAATATATTGAACTAGAGCATTACTTTATTAATAAAAAATTCCGTGAAAGTATTATTAATGCAATGGAAGTGTGTGATATTAAAAATCTTGCACATAAATTTACTAAAACACTTCTTAGAAGACAACTCGATTTGCTTCACGATAAACTTAGATGAATTTTCAAAAAATCACTTTAAAAAGGAGTGTTGGAAAATAAACTTTATATTTTTAGAAGATAGTTTTAGTACTATTTTCTAGGTTGCCCTACATTTTCCTAGGATAGTCTTACTTTACAAATATAAAGTAACTTTTAACTCTTTTTTTTTTTTTTTTCCTAAGTTTCAATATTTTGACTAGATTGTGTATGTTCTCAATGGAGTCTAGAGTCCTCCAATTGCAGCATAAAAGGGAATGTCCTCTTTGCCTTTGCAATCAAGCCACAAGTATAAAGTATCAAGTTTGAGTGTCCCTCATAAATATCTTTATAGTTATTATTTTTAGTCAAGTGTAAAGTTTTGTTATTCTTGAAAAATAATTGTTCTTGTTAGTTTGTTCTTTCTCTATAGAAAATAGTCGATCTTAGATTAATATGCTTGCGACACTAATTTCTTACAAAAAGAGAGAAATGCTGAAACGAGACACAAATGGATGTTATGTTATAATTTTATGTATGTTCGAAAATTCTTTTATTTTTGGAACTACAATTTCATTCAGTAATAATTACCAAATAAGTAATAACACATATCTTAATTTCTTTTTATTTATTGGGCAAAACACATTATAATAAAGTTAGTTTAAAAATATATACACGCATGTATTATGTACAATTTTCAATTAAATTAGTTTCTGATAAAATAAATTAATATTATATTCCTACGAATGCATTTGTGTACATAATTCTTAAGGAAAATTAAGTAGCATTAATTTAGAGAACAAAAGATATATAATAAAATATTATTTTATTTTCGCACATATGCTTGTATTTGCACATATGCGTGTGTGATCGTTTTCGTACATTACAACATAATATTTCATCCAAGTCAAAATTATTACTATCTCTATCATAATATAAAGTTAAGTTATTTAATATTTAAACAGTCTCTTATATAAGTTTTTTTATTAATTTTAAAATTACTTAACTTTTCATATTTTTATTTATTATTTGAGTTATGCCCGGATGATTATTTTATGCAGTTATATATAAATCAAATGTTGACGGATAAAAGCATGGAAATTGGTCGTGCAACGTATAATATTTTTTACTAAAGTAGTTTGACATTAATTTAGTGGTTTTGTTAGGAGAATTTAACGAAAAAATCAAGACGATTAAACAAAAGTGAGAAATGCTATATATTACCAACAACTTCTTTATCACTTTTTTTTTTTTTTACTTTTCATTTATTTTGAATACAATAATTTATTAAATTCATCCCAATAAATAATTTTACCAACGATATTTTGATGATAACGTCAAAAGTGATAATCAGTATTATATAATTGAAAAAATTAAAATGTAATATAAGAATTTGAGACTACTAAATTCCAAATTCATGAAGACAGCCTCTCCTCACCACTCCATAAAATCAATAATTCACTCCCTCATCAAGTTTTTATCCCAAAATATCTATAAAAATATTTTCGAATCTAACAATATATTCCACCAACTTGTTATTCCAAAAGTCCAACCATCCTCTGGGTTATTAGAATAAAAAAAATATTAATTATAAATTGGATATTTAGGGTATTAGTTTTTTGCCGTGGATTTTATACTTAGATAGATTATATAAATGAAAAATTTAAATATTTTAATATTGAGTGAACTACACAAAAAAATTAAAATATTTTCAAGTTCATAAATTAAAGCGTGATAAATCTTTAGTATAAATAACATAATAAATAAAAAACAGTGAATTGAAATTTTAAAATAGAGATTTATAAACTTTTATTGTTTGAACATTAAATATTCAAAATAAAAATGTTTTTTTTTTTTTTTTATCAAAAACCGGTCAAAGATTAAATTAAAATTAAAAACTAATGCTAGCTAATAAGTGGAATATGATTTAAGTAATATTGATTTAATTTGACTCTAAAATTATTATTAGATTCTTTTTTTGACTGCATTAACATAATTTTATCAAAATGTAATCATCTCAATATTAAAAAAATATTTTTACCAGGTTAAGTAAAACTTTAACATTATAATTATAAAAAAGTTCAAGTTTTTTATCATTCATGATAAATATTTTGTTATTGATCAATAAAAAATTAAAATCATCATTAATATATTTCATCATTTAAGAAATAAAAAAAAAGTATCTATCATAATCCTGATTCTTAATTAAGAAGACGAGGGTATGTAATTTCATTCATAAATCACTAAATCTTAAAGTTATTAGTCTAAAAATTTAACTTTGTAGATTGAAAATTAGTATTTTCGTTTAGCCAAATATAAAAAATAATGTTAAAAGTTCTATTAGTAATTTTTTCTATTAATATTTATCACAAATCCAAATATTAATTTTTTAAATTTCCGTAAGCCTATAAATGCGGGGGTCAAAAAGAAAATCTCCAAAATTTGGTGTGATTATGAGGACATCACCTCTTAGAATTCGCAGACCATTCTCCTTTGCTGTTCAACGACTCTACCTTCGATGTTTCTCCACTTCACCCCGCTGTATTGCTTACAGCTCTCTTTCGTCGCGTATATATATATATATATATATATATGATTACGCAATTCAAAATTTTCGGCACTTTAATGTACTATTGATTCATGTTTTTTATTTCGTTTACAGATGTTAAGGGGGAAGAGAAATTGAGTTCTACGGAAACAGGAAGTAAGTGCAGTTTTATTCATCCAGCTGCAGTTGTTCATCCAGATGCCATTTTAGGTCAGGTATTGACATTATTTTCCGGTAATTTGTGATAGTTGTTTTTAGGCTCCTTATGATTACTTGTGGAATTGTTAAACTGAATGAAGTAAAAAAACTTAGCTTTCGTGGCTATAAATACTCATAAAATTACACATTGAGTGAAGAAACGAATTGGGATTGCTTTAGTATGGCTACGCAAGAGGAAGATGCTAATGTTTGTAAGATACCAGGAATTAATTTGGTTTTTTGAAATTTCTTATGTTGAGCCTTGTGCAAGGAATCGGGTTCTTGGAAATAGAATTGGCAATCTTTGCTTTGAATAAAGTTGCTTTCTTTTGATAAACTTCATCTGGTGGCGACTTAGTCATTACATTTTAGTTCTTTGGAAAAGTCATTGTTGGACTTATCTCCCTCATATCAATGAGTTTGAAATAGAGAATCGACATAACATGTGATAAAACGAAGCTAGCTTTGAAGATGTTTTTATAGCAAAGATTGTAAGCAAGAGAGTGAAATTCAATTTAACTGGCTTGGTTGCCATCAAAAGTATTCATCCTATGAAAAGGGGGAAATCAAGAAGAAAAACGTTGGTCAAGTTTAAGTAAATTCAAGAAGCTTTCAAGGTGGTATTTGATTTGGCATTAATAAACTAATATATCTTTTTAATTAATGTAAATGTCCTTTTAACCTTTTTTGATGATTGCTTCTCAAAACATTGACCATTGATGACTGAGGTGGAAGAGAGGTGTGAAATATCATTTTTATTTGTATCTTTGACCCTGATACTGTTGTTGGTGACAACATTTAGTTAATTATGTGTTAGGTTTTCTTTGGAGAGGGGCAACTGTTCTTATGAGTAGTTCATTATTTCTAGTGAATTGCTAACAAGTCCCAACAAAACATACTTCAAGTTCCTCAATCACAATGATGAAGTGTGTATTTTGGAATGAAGGAATAGCACATAAAGTGAACTCAATAGAGTAACCTCTTAAGTGAAATTAATGTCGGATTCATATGGTAGTCTACTGCAAATTTGGTATTCCTAATAACATGACATTCTGAGTAAATTATTTAGATGCTTTTGGAAGCATCTTTTAGTGACCATTGAAGCCTAACCTCTTAAATATGGTTATTTCCTCACATCAGGTTTCCATTTTGGCTTTTAATTACTGATGTTGTGTAAACAACTAGTTGAACTTTAGAAGTTTCTATTTTACCTTGTATTACTTGTGTTAATTATTACATATTATATATGGAGCAACAAAAGGCAGCTTGTCTTTTTTTTTTTTTTTGGTCACTTGAATTAGCTTTTAGTGGAAGCATCCAAGGAAGAAACTTTGACAAACTATTTATTTGCGGATTGAGCATAGTTTTCTTATTTTGAGTACAGCAAGCGCATAAGTAGCATACCATTCGTAGTGATTGGTTCAAGCAATAAGCGACAAGAGCAAATTTCTGGGAAAAAAGTGATTTTATGAACTTTTCCTGCAAAAGCAGAAATTTCCTGTTTCAGAAAAATCATCAAACCTGGAAGATGAAAAAGTGAACTAGCTGTCTGTTTTGTCTCTAAATTCATATGAGGCTACTATTTTATTCTCCATTAAGGTTCATTGTATTAAGTTGTTGTGATAACAATATATGCCACAACAGAACAAGGATCGGACTATTATGTGAAAAATTAGCAGCTGTTACAAAGTAAAAAATTAATGAAATGAGAAAATCAACTGAGTGATTGTTTAGGGCTTTTTGTTTAAGATCTAGGACCCCTAAGAAGAGCGTGGTTATCAGAGCCATGATCCTTGATCAGGGAAGAGCCCCAGACATTTGCTTACTGCACTTTGCTAGGTTTTAACAACTAGGCTCATCGTATGCTAGGTTTTAACAACTGTTATCCACACGCTCGTTGTCATCAGATTGAAATTATTGTGCTATAAAATGTGGTTAAGTTATTCTTGAAAATCTTTCTATTTCGCAATTTGCGGTTACATAATTTCTCTAGGAGATTGAACCACTATGAGCTGCATTTGTTTGGTTTATCACTCTGTTTAATGCAACTCATAGATAACTTTTATGGTTCTGTTCTGTACTGTATGGTTCAGCTTTTGACATTCTAAGATACCTGAAATTTGATAAAGTTTTCTCTGAACGTAGGGTGTTTCCATAGGTCCTTTTTGTACTGTTGGACCTTCTGCAAAGTTGGGCAATGCTTGTCAGTTATACCCTGGGAGCCATGTTTCTGGAAATACAGAACTTGGGGATAACTGCATTTTGTTGATGTAAGATTATTGTAATCTTACATCTAATATTGAGTTATAGTTGTCTATATTCCTTGTATTTGAAGTTGAATCTGCCCACTGTGTCTGGCAGGGGTGCTGTAGTTGGTGATGATCTTCCAGGTCGTACGGTTATTGGATACAACAATATTATTGGGCATCATGCTGTGATTGGCATCAAATGTCAAGATATGAAATACAAGGTTGGTTGCAAACCGAAGATATCTTAGTATGCAGTCAGATTTAGCTTTAAAAGAGAAAGAAAAGGAAAACTACTTGATCAGTGGGGATTGTGTAAGACATGCTTTCTCTGAATCTCACATGGGATATGCTTATTTATTGTTAACTTTAGCTGAGATATCATAACTTAGCTGTGGCTACCTTGAAATAAGATACGCAGTCTTTGAAGTGGTTTAATTGATTATCTTAGCCAGGGAATGAATGTTTCCTTGAGATTGGTGACAACAACGAGATTAGAGAATATGCATCTGTTCATCGATCTTCACGGCCAAATGAAAAAACAGTATGTAACATAACCTTTTGCTCATTCTTTTACATTGCTTTGAGGTCTGAAGTGTTCTTTAGTGGATGTGCCTATCTCTCATAAAAAAATCATCAACAGATAATTGGCGATAACAATCTTATTATGGGATCTTGTCACATAGCCCATGACTGCAAAGTGGGTAACAATAACATTTTTGCAAATAATACTCTATTGGCAGGCCATGTTATTGTGGAGGTGAGCTATAGTTTCTTTTCCTGTACTGTTTTTGCTTTCCCTAGCATGTTCGAAGATAGTGTTATCTCATTCATGGAATGACAAGGTGGTTAAAGTGATTCATTTGCAGGACCATACTCACACAGCAGGGGCAACTGTTGTACATCAGTTTTGTCATATTGGTTCTTTTTCTTTCATAGGTGGTGGTTCAGTGGTAAGGATTTTGTCTAATCTTGTTTCAATTTGTTTTAGTGCCTTCTCTCGCTCTGTTTTTACTTTGAAACATAGGGGAAATTGGTCTGTTATGCAGAGTCTTGACCAAGTGGATCTTAGAGTAAATATTTGAAGCCATGCTTGCATCACTAGGCATTTTCTCAACTAAAGTCATAAATTTATGTTCAAGGAGCACCGAAATGTGCACTTTTATAAGCATCTGTCTGTCGATCTTTTAGAACTAAATTTGACACACAATATTGGATGAGTGTAAATATGCTTAGAACTCAAGATTCCGGGAGAATGAGACTTCATATTCCACCAAGTACAGAAAGCTTTAAAAAAAAATCTTGCTTTCCATAGCTCTTATTTTACTCCAACTCTCTTACTTTAAGGGACAGCTGATCATGAGGGAGGATCTGCAGGACCTCCATCACTAATTTTCCAAACTATTGTTTTCTTACTGATATCCATACCACAATTCTGGATATATTGTATTTCGTTCTTTGGACTAGATCTTTCCAGATTATGTTCAACCTGATTGAACATTCTAGACCACTGACAAGTGCTAGACCAGCCTGCAGGCCAGTGCTCCCTGTGACTGCTTGTGCTTATTTTTTCAATCCCCTCAATTGTTTTCATGATGGACCTTTGCATTCCTATCAAATACCATATATTTGACCTGGGGTGCAAGTTTGGATGTGGCTGCAGGCTTGCTGCCCTTGATACCATTTGCACCAATCCTACGGCAATATGCTCCGAAGCTGATGTGCTTCAGAATAATTGAAAAATAAAATATATCCTTGACTTCCTCGAGACGTGATGACTTTCCAGATTAAATTTATACATCCATTGACATTCTTCACATTTATGGACGTGTTAATTTTTAAATTGTTATTGAAACAGTCACTTTTGAGAGTATGAAAAATATAGAAACTTTGAGAATGACTTCTCCTACTGAATACTTACCAGAATTGATGGTAGTTGATTAAAATGTACTTGTGAATGACAAAAGTTCCATTTTATTTAAACTTGTCTCTGACGCACCTTGAAGGTTTGTCAAGATGTGCCAAAGTACACAATGGTCTCTGGTGAACGAGCTGAACTACGTGGATTAAATCTAGAAGGTCTAAGGCGTCGTGGGTTTTCAGTTGTGGAGGTTTGTTTTCAGTTCATTTTTTTGGTTTGCTCTAAATGGAAATATGATAGTTTAATTATTCCTCCAATGAAGTTTCCATTCATGTGCTGATGGTTGTATCTCAACTTTTTAACCTGATCTTGACCTCTCATGTTTTTTGTGAATTGACATTTGGTGGATCTTCTATGTAATGCCTTTTTGTTCCTTGAGGCTGTGGGAGCTGGTCGGTGCTTCTTTTTGCCACAGTCGGTTTTGATTTAATCGTAAGACTTTATGAGAATATAAACAGAGAATATTCTACCCAACTTCTGTGCAAATCAAAATGGCTTTCCTATGTTTTTTTTAAAATGTATGCCTGTCTTTGCGATTCCTTGTTACATCATTATGGAGCCTGGTGTGAAAATCTTACTTATAAGATGCTGCATGTTAAGATACAGTAGATTAAGAACTATCAACAGGAGATAAAACATGAAAACATATTGTTGTAAATTGAGGTCCGCTGAGGTTGATACCCAAAAGAAAAGGATGTGCCGGATATAGTGTTTTCATTTTTTGTGTTAATTACCTGCTTGGTACAATTTAGAAATCAAAAAGCTTATTGAGTAGCAACTTCATAATCTTACTCTTAAATCTAATAGCATCTTAATTTGTTTTATTATCTGATCTTACGACTAACATTACCTGTTCTATCCCAGATAAAGAGCCTGAGAGCAGCTTATAGAAAAATATTTATGCCTAGTGATGGAAATTTTCGGAGCATTGAAGACCATCTGGCTGAATTGGTATTCTATCGCTAAAAGAGTCTTCTTTTCCTATTCCTTTAACTCCTGGAATTTACTCCCTGCTGTTTTCCCCCTAAAATGAATCATTCAGGAGAAGGATGAGGAATTGGGTCAAGTTCCAGCTGTCTGCTTTATGGTACAATCCATTCGAGATTCCTTTGCGGAGGATCGTCGTGGAATTTGCAAGTTTAGGTCCTGGAGTGGATCTTGATATTACATGCTAGGTGATTTCTTGTCGTCTTTCCACATGTGAATACAAATACTTTGAAGTTCCTGTTTATCTAAACTCATCTGGTTTAGGAAAGGACAAATGGCTTTTAGTGCATTCTTCATTATTCACGGACATCTATTTCCAGTACTGTTTCTCTTGGTGCTTGATCACAAAATTGCCTGGTTTTTGCTGCAGATTTCGTCCAGCAATCATATATTTGCAGTCTTGTTCAGAACATGGAGGCTTTTCTTGTATGATTTGAATGTTAAACTGTAGCTGTTCAATCCAGATCATCGGAATTTTTTTCACCTGTAAGAGACTCAAGATTTTAGGTAGGAGAATTGAGTTTGAGCAGTATTTAGTACAGGTATGTATGTAAATTTTGAATACATGTTTATTACATAGGTCGTCCACGACGATGTACATACAGAATCTCTCTTTCCTTCGCTTGGAGACGTTAATGTATCTGTTGTGTCTGATTCTGAGACTTTGCGTGCAAAGTGGATTAGAACGGATGCTCTAATATCTATCTCGGACACTTTAAGAAAATACACTGCTGACCTCTTTTAATCCTTGTTACTGGAATATCTTTCTTTTTGCCCAGTTTCAAATGGGTGAATTGATTTGCTTAATATGGTAATTTTCACTCACATTTACTCTCTGTGACCATGCCTGGATTCATGTTTGATCTTATGTGGGGAAAATCAATCAAAACAAATGAATTTAC
Source organism: Paulownia fortunei (assembly GCA_019321725.1). Classification (NCBI taxonomy): domain Eukaryota; kingdom Viridiplantae; phylum Streptophyta; class Magnoliopsida; order Lamiales; family Paulowniaceae; genus Paulownia; species Paulownia fortunei. The sequence goes on along the minus strand of CM033105.1, from coordinate 3,679,648 downwards.
GCTAGAAGTCATATGTAATAACAGGATATCTTAATTGTAAAATTTTAGGTCGTGGTGATAAAACCTCCATTGACAATTGAGATTTTAGAATTTCATGAAATTTATTATATTTAGAATTTCATGATTTGCATTTTTTCATATTGTCAAAGGATATCATTTGAATGCTATCAGCCTATTTCATCTCTGTCTCTTTGGTCTAATGTCTAAATAACTTCTTCAATGTCCAATCTTTTGGTACATGGATATATCAGTTGTTTTTTTTACTGTGGAAAAAATGTAAGTGTGGTGCTGTTCAATTGCAGAATATTTCTTTTGACTATTTTCTCATATTAACTCTAAAAGAATCCTCAGTCCAACTAATTCAAATTCTTCTAAAAAACACTTAAATAAAGAAATTAAATCCTTGTTTTGGAATAAATCCTACGTAATCATTTTGTTGAATCAAAGACAATTCTCAATCAGTATGTCGCAAATTGAGGAATTGATCAAATTTACGGTGAAAATGATACATTTACTAGCTATTCACAAAATTTGGAGGCCTTTATCCACAAAAGCATACGGCAACAGCATTTGTATTTCTTTTTCAAGTTTGTTCTTGGATTCAAATTTTATTCTCTTCTTAACGTATGTAATTTTAGACAAATTCAACTAGTGTATGTGTTTTTTTTTTTCAGCTAAAATTTCATTGATTATGCCATCTCGCTCTAGAAAAACTGTCTATTGCTTAGTGAAATTCTCTTGGAGTAATGAAAATATAAAAATTAGGTCTATTGCATGAAAAAAGATGTTATTTTTCCTTAAGGTTATGAACCTTTAATTTTACTATTTTCTCATCTTGAAATTAATGAAATAATTTTGGTTGTTTTGTTGTTTAAACATACTGCCACAGGTGTGTATACGAACACATTTTAACAATCAATACTTAGGGGCATGTCTAATTTGACACCTCTTTTCCAATAAACAAATGTATCCATGGGGAAAAAATCTTTATGGCTTTTACTATTAAAACGGATTGTAAATCTTTGACAAATAAAGACACAGGGATCACATCCACTTAGTAAATGCAACAATAAGAAAGAATAACATTTTTTTTTAAATAAACCGTAGCTTTTAACAATAGTTTATACGAAAGAATAACATCAATAATATTTTAAAAAAGTGGAGGAGGAAATTAAGATTTTTGTTTTGATTTTAATTCGTGGACAAATCAAAACTTAGACATCATTAATAATATTGAGGTTTCAATAAAGTGGAGGCGCATACATGATCCAATAAAAAACTTAGGAGTCTAAATATTTGATGGTTAAAGGGTCAAAGTACGAATTTACCCTAAAAAATCAAATACTTTTCAAGAATTATTTTTGATATCTATTCTTCCATAATTATTTTTAAGGTTCTTGCCGAGCCCAGGATACTTAGACGAGGGGTATATTAGTCCAATAAAATTTTACATGGCAAATGTGCAACAACTGAGGCAATGTTTGGTTTTAATTTTCAAACCCCACCAATAATTTTATTCCTCAAAAATATTTCAAAAATATTAATTATTACACATTATCAAAATAAAATCAAATATGCAGTACATTCTTCAATATATTTTCTAAATACTCAAAATAGATCTAAAAATTGATTAAGTAAATATAATAACGTCTGTTTGGAACAAATTTGTCAAAACTCGATTCTGCATCTTCCAAGATTTTTAAGAATTTAAATTCAGGCTAATCCTTTATTCTGGACCTACTAGGTTTGACCTACTAGATTATTTTATAATTTTAAAAATATAAAAAATAAAAAATTCAAGTAAATTTGTGTTTGGACACCTCCTAAAAAGTAAAAGGGCTCAAACGTAATTCCGGCAAAATATTGTGGTCAAATTTCAGAAACTGAAAATTTTCACTCCTATGAACGGAATCTGGGTACTGAACTTCAGGATTGCCCAGCGAGAAAGCAAAAAGAAAGAACTGTAAGTACAATTTTACGCTTTGGTTCTTTTTCTTTATGAGAACGCTTATTTGGCATATGTATCTGTGATCAGATTCTGATTCTATATATATCTTAACAGCCTCTAAATTGTTCCTTTATAATTAGTGTAGAAGCATATTATTACTGTTTTGATTCGGAGCGCTAGTTTAGTTATTATACTGGCAGTAATCTGATAAATTTATTGAATTTGGTGAAACCCCACATGAATTTTTGGTCCAAATTTAGTGTGAGTTAATCTCTTTTCTCGAGTTTTATCAGGAACCCTTTTGGAGGACAAATATTTGTGATACAGTTTGGATTGTATGTGTGCCTATGGAGGTTGATCTTGAATTGCCTTCGGGGCAGGAAGGGAGATTAAACCCCGCATTGGGCACAAATAATGATGGTAATGAAGAGAATGTGGTTGATCATGAAATCGTTGGAGGTGGTGATGGAGTGGATTTCAATACCTTTAATGATAATAAGAGTGGGATTAATAGTTACATGCCTCAAAATGGTATGGAATTTGAGACAAAGGAGGCAGCCTATTCTTTCTATAGGGAGTATGCTTGGTCGGTTGGATTTGGCATCACAATAAAAGCCAGTCGACGATCAAAGAAATCTGGCAAGTTCATCGATATAAAAATTGCATGTTCTAGGTTTGGAAGCAAGCGCCAGTCTAGCACGACTATTAGTCCAAGGTCTTGCCCCAAGACGGACTGCAAAGCGAGCATGCATATCAAGAAAAATCCGGAGGGGAAGTGGTTTATATACAGTTTTGTGGAGGAGCATAATCATGAAATCTGCCCTGATGACTTCTATAATACTATAAGGGGAAGGAAGAATCAGAACACTAATGCTGTCTGCCAAAAGAAAGGGCTGCAGTTGGCGTTAGATGAGAGGGATGTCCAATTATTGCTTGATTATTTCATGCACATGCAAGTTGAGGCTCCGGGTTTCTACTATGTAATTGATTTTGACAAAGAAGCACATATGAAAAATGTATTTTGGGTTGATCCCAAAGGTAGACATGATTATGTACCTTTCAGTGATGTGGTCTTCTTTGATACTCATTACATTAGAAGCAAGTATAACATTCCTTTTGTACCTGTTATTGGGGTGAATCATCATTTTCAATTCATTTTGCTTGGATGCGCCTTGATTGGGGATGAAACACTGTCTACTTTTGTTTGGTTGATGCGCACTTGGCTTAGAGCAGTTAGTGGCCGTAGTCCCAAAGTGATTATTACTGATAATGACAAGTCAATCATAGAAGCCACAGTTGACATTTTTCCTGATGCATCCCATTGTTTTTGCCCTTGGCATGTGTTCAGGGAAGTTGGTCCAAATTTAAGTCACAAATTGACTGAATTTGAAGTTTTCTTGATGAAATTTAAAAAATGCGCAAATAGATCCTGGACGATCAAAGAATTTGAAAAGAGATGGCAGAAAATGGTCAATAAATTTGATCTCTCTGATGACAAATGGATTCAGTCATTGTATGAAGATCGTAGAAGATGGATTCCTACCTACATGAAGAATGTTTTTCTTGGTGGATTTTGTACAGTTGAGCGATCACAAAGTGTAGCCTCTTACTTTGACAAGTACTTGCAGAAGGAAACTACAATTGAGGAGTTCATTGATCAATACAAACTATTTTTGCATGAGAGGTGTGAAGAAGAAGCTAAAGCAGAGATTGAAACTCAGCACACTCGACCGACATTAATTTCTCATTCACCTTTTGAGAAGCAAATGCATAAACTTTACACGCATGCGATGTATAAAAAGTTTCAAACTGAAGTTTCAGGAATAGTTGCTTGTACTGTTGGAAAGGAAGGTGAAGATGAGAGAACCATAACATATAAGGTGGATGATCTTGAAAGGAAGCAGAGCTTCACTGTATCGTGGGATAAAAGAAAATATGACATCTGTTGTTTATGCCGTTTGTTTGAATATAGCGGATTTCTCTGTAGACATGCTTTATCAGTTCTACAACTATCAGGCATTTCCACCGTCCCATCTAACTATATACTGAAGCGGTGGACGCAACAAGCAAAGATCAGGGATACAACTCATCGAGCATCAATTAATACGAACTTCAGGGTCCAGCGCCTCAATGATCTATGCAAACTTGCTATTAAACTGGGTGAAGAAGGTTCTTTATCAGGGGAAGCTTATCAAGTTGCATGTCATGCTCTAGAAGAAGCATTGAAGCATTGTGTGGGCATGAACAATTCTGTGAAGAGCGTTCTAGAGGCTAACAAGACTGCTGCTCAAGGTCTTTCAGACATTGGACAGAAAGAGGGCAGTAGCATTGTTAAGGCATCGAGAACGAAAAAAGTTCCAAAGAAGCGAAAGGTCAGTTGTGTTATAGTTTTCTGTAGATGCTGTGGCAGCATTTGAAGTAAAATTTCAATGATGAAATTTCTGTGCGTCATTTTGTATTTAGGTTCGAGCTGAGGCTGAAACATTATCCATTGGGATTCAGGACAGCAGCCAGGATGTGGTTTGTCCCCATTGAAATTCTAATCTATGTTTGTATATTAAGAATATGCAGTCGACTATAGTTTTATGCAACTCTTCACATATTTATAGGAGCAGTTGAATCAAAGATCACTCAGCCTTCATGACTCTTACACTTCCCAGCAGGGCTTGCAAGGGATGGTATGTAAAATGTATACTTTCTATGATGGTTTCTAAACAAATTTCCTTTTTTTGCAATGAACTGTAATGAATCTTATAATGTGTAGGAACTCGGCTCAAGAATCCCTATAATAAATGGCTATTATGGTACAGAGCAGGCTGGTCAAGGACTGGTACCGTGGTCTCTGGTTTTTACTTTGCCATATTAGTCCAAAGGACTCCTGTAATTGTGTTTAAAGTGATTGTTGGGATGGTATATGTTGGCAGGGGCATTTGAATTCACTCTCTTCTCTGCACGATTGCTACTACAGTGACCAACCAATTGTGCAGGGTGTTCTGGTATAGTGCTTTGTATCATTGTGAACTTTATTATCTTCAAGCTGTTTCCCATAAAAATGAAACAGTGTTTGCTATAGTATGTAATATTCTGGACTTCAGGTGTCGTTTTAAACTCATTTATGCTGAACTTAACTTTCCTTTATTTTCCATTTTAGAGAAATTTGAATGCAGTTTCAACACGTGTCAGCCATCATACTATCCAACAGAATCTGCAGGGACCGGTATATGATTAATTGGGCATAGGTCCTTGCATAACCTTAATGAATTATTTTGTGTAAGCACAGTTGTCTCGAATTGTAATTTGCAGTTGCAGGGTCAATTTAGTTACAGAGCATCGTCCTTGCAAGGCTGTTTTCAACTAAGGGATAGCTTACACAATGTGGTATGTGTATCAGAAATTTCGTAATGTTATTATTTCATTTTCACTATAAGCTTTCCAATTGGCCTTTTGTTTTTATTGCAGGAAACTTCTGTTAATATGATGTCAAAACACTTGCATGATTAGCATCTTGCTAGGTCTGGTTATCTGCTCCTCCAGTTCAATAGAAGGGTAATTTTGCATATGATAATGTGCTCTTCCTTACTCTCAGCTCTTTTATCCTCTGCATTTGACTTTTTTTGGTTTTTCTTATCAACAAGTTATGACTGCTCTGGTGGCATGAGATTATAGGAACTGAGATATCATAATTGAATGGGTGCTATAAATCTAGTTCATTTTAACATTTGATTTGAAACTTTTTATTTTAAAAAATGATTTATTTAAGTGGAGTTATATTCGGTTAAATAAAAATTATACTACTCTGAGATAGTGAACTACCAGTTGAACCTAGCCTTTTCAGTTTTCTCAGTCAGTTGCTCAACATAACTGTTGATGGAGGAGGAGGAGGTTATATCATTTAGATATGATGAAGAAACAAAGATGCCATCATTCACGGTTCTTTGTACCCATGAATCCAGCCTTTCCATTTTTTATTGTTGAATGGCGGGAGGAAATTTTAATAATGGAAATTACAAGAACTGGAACTTGGAAAACTTTTTAGTACCCCTTGAAAAACCAAATGAATATTTTACAGAAGGCATCTTCTAAATAGCAATTGAAGTCCTTCCATTCATAAATTATAACATTTGGTTCGAAATATGATGTTTAATTTAAAGTATTGTATCTTATGTCTAGGCTTACGAATTGGAAATTAAGGGCAATGTAGCCATTTCAAGGATAACCAGCATGCGTGGGATATTTTGAATTTTGTATATGTAGGAGGCGGGTAGTCAACTCAGCAACATCGTTATCCACAAGACTCAGTTACAATAATTAAGTGCATGCATTCTGTTTTACTGTGATAGAAAGGTGTAAGGACCTAGGTTAGACCTTTGCCCTAGTAAAAATAATTGGGCACTAAAAATTTGGTCCAAAATATCTAAGTTCATCTTGATACCTAGGAGTAAATCGAAGCCTTATAAATTCTCCCATACTGTAGCAGAAGGGTGTGAGCTTTTTGTCATCTCGGTTGGAACAAAACAATAATATTCTATTGAAAATTCATGATTTCATTTGATCCTTGTTTGGCCAAGTTTGTGGTCTATAATCTGCTTCACAATTTCAGACTCACTAAGGTGGATAGAGGGGCTCAAATACTACTTGCAAAGATGCAAATTAGACACCTGGCATTGTCATTGTGTGGATGGGCTTTTATTTCACTAGTTAATAAGTCTTTAACCACTTTTATGTGGCTACCAAGTTCTTATCAATTCGTCACATTATTTTTCCCCAAGTTGATGCTGGACAAACTGTAATGAAAACTATTATCACCAATCAATTAGTCTTATGTTGCATAGACATTAAGAATGGTTTTTGCACCAGTGTAATTAATGAGAACACGAGATGCTTAGATTTTTGTCAAATGCCAAGATGCAGGTGACTATTTGATTCTTCAATCTTCATCACTGCCTGTAGATTGAAAGCTTACTAAAAAACTTTACATAATACCAGTATCAATGATAAAGCTTGCACCTACTTCTACTGATGGGGGTATTTTCTGTAAGACTTAATGTAAGCAAGTGCTTGTACTTTCTCTTGTAACCAGATTTTTCTTGTTAGAATGCTTGCAGGCAATTGTATGACCTTGACTATATTGAAAATTATGATGGGATAACATTGTTCTTTTCGCATTTCTTTTTAGAACAATTTCATCTGCTTGTACCTTCAGTTATAAGCACATTAAACTTATAGACTTAAGGTATGATCCAGCACGGATAAATCTTTTATACTGTTTTAGGAAGATATCCAACTAATCTCAGGGGTATCAAAGGGTCTAAGAGACATGACAACTTGTTATACAAAACTAAAGGTACTATAAAAGAATATCCATTTTAATTTCATGACTATAAGGATTAAGTACTACCAATTTTTGAACATACATTATAGTTGTTAGAACTTATTTGTTGTTTTGAGTTAGAATCATCTGAAATATTTGCTATAATATCAATTCTCTCTCCATGTACTTCTCAAAATATTGATGCTCCTAGGTGAACTCATTAAAGTTTTGGGTGCTGAAGAATTTGCTTATGCAGAAACCGACGAGTAGGTTACCTTCGGAACTTTGTCTAGTAACATTTTTCCAAATGCCTATTGGCATTTTGTAACACACAGCTCTCTCTGGTGGACTGGAGCTAGGATCTATGGCTCCCTTTCTTGGTGGGTTCTGCTTGGCGTGCCTCCACTGCAAATGTGAGCTTGTGGGGTATTCACAATGGAGATGCATCCGTCATTTATGTTCTTAATTGGTTGGAGAAACAATGAAGAGAGCAGAACTTGTCAGGTCAAGAAAAATGTTGAGAACAAAATCAAGAAAACAGTGGTCATATTCGTGTACTCTTGTTATTTTTCATAGACATTGGTGTGAATATCATGTTTGCAAAGTGTGAACTTGATGGACATTGATATTGGCATCTACTGAGATTGCGTCTGCTAGCATTGATTTGTTTTGTATATGTTAAATTGTACAGCAAATCATATCTAAATACGAGTTATTGATTGCTGTTAATGTATGAGTTGCAATGTGCGTCATCCTTTTAAAAAGCGTTAAGGTGGTTTAATGTGATTCTATGACATTTTAATATTGTTTGTGATAAATTTTATTGTCACTTTCGTTTCTGAGATTTACATTTTCTTCCCTTACACCATACTCAATATAGCAATGCCATTTTACCAGGTGGTTTCACAAAATGAGAACAATGTATTAAGGGACAGTATACGCAGAATAATTGTGATGAATTCCTTAACATGTTTGAATTCAGGAGGAATTGCGCCTTGGCAATGAAATCAGAATTCTGCAAGGAAACTAGAGATCTAAGCCTTGAAAATGAAGCACAATTGCTGATACATGTTTTTGAACAAGTGCCAACCTGCAAGAAAACAGTAAAAACACAAGGTTGTTAAAAGTAAGAGCAAATAGTCGTGCAAACATCCATTTTCTGCTAAATAATAGCAAAAAGTATATTTCTGCTAAACATTAGCAAAAAATGGTTTCTGTACAACTTGAAAGTCTGCAAACATTCTCAATATAAGTTGGGCACGACCTGACTTGCCAAAATGTACGAACAATGCTGGCCATTACATGAGAGCAAAGTGTTACCAGAGAAACCATTGTCATATCAAATAAGGCCAGGACACAACAGTAAACAGATTTCGAAGGTTATACTAGACCAAGGTAGATTGACTCCTCTCAGTACATTTATCATATTGAACATACAAGTTTAATTCAAGAGTGTGAAAGCCATTTGTACATTCATAGAAGCTCATAATGCTTCATATGCTTAGCAGCAGAAAAGAGATGTATCGTAACCAAGCAATCTAGAATTTTCTATCAAAAGATGCCATTCCATCATATTCCTCTAGAGATGGATACTGAGCAGGGTCAACTATTTAGCTTGTGCGTTAATGTTTCAAGCATAAAAATCAAGTATCAAACAAATTATTCCACTCATCTCTGGAAAAGATAAACATGGTTGTGAGACAAAAATCAGAAAATCTTAAAGACCCTACAAAACAGTACAGAGCACTATTCCATCACTGCAACTCCTCCAGCAGCTTTGATTTTCTCTATGATTCTATTTGCTTCATCTTTTGTGATCTGTTGCTTAAGTATAACTGGTGCTTTCTCAACCAAATCTTTAGCTTCCTTCAATCCTAGATCTGTGAAGGAACGAATCTCTTTGATCACCTTTAGTTTTGCACCTGCATCAAATTTCTCTAACTTAACATCAAATGTGGTTTTCTCAGCCTTTTTCTCCTCGGCCTTAGAAGATCCAGCACGTGCCCCAACTTGGGTACCCAAATCCATTCCTTCAACAGAAATAGGCTGCAACTTGGGATGCATTACCTTGTCCCTCAGAGCTGGACCAATTCGCATTCGCTCTTCTGGAGGCAGGGATGCAATTTTTTCAGCAAGCTGAATGATCTTGTCCGAAGGTGGGGGTCTCGGTCCATATGGATCATAGACAGCAGGGTATTTGTATCTCGTGGGCTTGGCTTTGGGATCTCTTGGAACAAAGTCAGGTTGAAAACAACGATACTGTAAAAGGTTGGTTTTTCCACACACAGTGGGGCGGGCACGAGCAATTCGATATAGAGTAGCTATTTTCATGGTTTGTGGATTTCTAGCAACAATGAGCCAGGAATCGCTAATGATCTGACAGCAGCAAGATTATATATTTGTAGCACTCAATGCAAATGATTACCATAGCCACCGCAATCTATCATCACAACTTGATCTTTGCCTCCTGCAAAAACTCTTCACTTGAAAGGGAAAACAAAGAATAAGGCAATTGCAATCATTTTCTTCAACTAGCAAACAATGACAACTAGACGAAAAGACAAAGATTTGCAAGAGAGGAGAATAAAATATATGGATACAACATAACATACTGGACACTGAACAGATAGCGCGCTTCTTGGTTCATATTCACAAGTTAGGCAAACACTTTTAAGTAGCAAAGGAACAAAATGCTTTCAGAACTAATTTAACTCTCCCATTTCATGCAGACCCGCCGTCGTTCCATCAATATCTCATAAGCTCCAAATTCACATATAGAAACTATACGGGTAAACAGATCATGACCATAAAATGATCTGAACGCATTAAAAGGCCTAAAAAACCTCGCCACCTTAAAACTAGATGGCTGGATTCACAACTCCTTTAGAAATATATTTGACACGAACCATATACTGCAATTTTAGCTGTTATCTCAAAGCTGTACCTAGAACCACCCCACTGATGTTGAATTTCAGAACCCAGTCTGAAGCATCTGTCAAGATTATAGATTCAGAGTATTATACAATAACCCGAGCAAGTTCCTTTTAAGGGTAAAATTGTGTTTGTCACCCAGGCAACATCATCTCTAAAGAGCAACTGACTCCAACTCAATCAATTACCAAATAAGATAAAAAATCCAACTAAATCATGCCATACATTAGCAAATAAGCATTACGGAAAAAGCTAGTACTCTTTTTATACTTGCCAATGTGTGGCAAGTACAAATGGAAATTTCAATTTAGAAAGACATATATCGTTGAAAATGCATCGGTAAAAGAGGAAAAGCTACCCCACAGTGGTTGCCTTTGGATTCCGATCACCGGCGCCGGTCGTGACTCACCGTCTAGGAGCTAGGGTTTTAGAGGAAAATGAATTATGTGGGTTTCTTTTGCAAATAACTGACTGGCTCAGTTAAAAGATTTGGAGCTGTGGAATTTGGGCCCTTGGAATTGGTCCAAATCCAAGGATTAAATGAGGACCAATTCCAACTGTTGAATTGTGATCCAAACAGGAAATTTTAAAACTTGGGCCCCCAATAACAAGGCCCAATATCATGTATCCAAGCACATTCTTTAATAATTTCTTAGTAATGGTTAATTAAAATTGGTTAAAATTATTATTTACAATTTACAATTATCTCCAAAAAGGAAGATTAAAAGATATCGTGTATAAAAAATGCGGTATATAATTCAATACCATTAGTGTATTAATAGCAATATATGAAAACTCTTGATTTATGATATATATAGTACTTATGTTTACTTGGTATTCATATTGTGTAATAGGGTTTCAAATCAATGTTAATTGGTTTTGGGTACATACCAAGATATTACCATATACTATGTGGGGTTTATAGTGAGCCCCACATAATTAGTTTAATATTTGAGAACGAAATAATCTATATTATTTGATCATCAAAGAGTTTCGGATGAGAGTGCCAATAACCCTAATTATTTTATGTGATTTTAAGTTAGTTCCCAAGAGTTTCTCTACCTCCATGTTGTGGGATCTCATTGAATGGTCAAAATCGACTCCGAATAAACAATCTGAATCAAGTGTGAAAACACAATATAGAAAATTATTATTGTTGAAGGAACTCATGATTAGAGAAGAGATTGTCATTGTGTGAATCACCAAGGAAAATTTCAGTGCTCACTTCCATGATATCTTATCATTTTTGTTCTGTCTTCTCTTTTATATGGCACCTTTAGTGGCCTCCACTTAATCATCAACTATCCATCCAATCTGTATCAAAACTCATTAGAAAATATTATCATGTCCTAATATTATGATTGTCATTTGACTAGGCATTGAATTTTATATCATAATTGAAAAGAGAAGGTGGAAATTTTGAGCATTTTTAGTAGAATATCCTGCTCTTATCCGAACTCGTCGTAAATTCGTCTTGTTCGGAGTGGATTCGAGTTGAATAAAAGTGTAACGTGATGAGTAATGGGTTCAAAAGGATCCGTTCATAATATAATGTGTATAAATATATTAGGGTTTCATGTATGTGATTTTTTTATTTTTTTTTTCTCCTCCCACCTTCATTTTTTTTTACCGCTATACTTCTATTATATATTGGAATAATTATTTATTTTCTATCTATTTTTTAATTATTTTTTTGTTTGATTTTTTCAAAAACAAAACAACTATCGTTTTACGAGTTAAACCCGTTGGGTACGGGTCCGGATGGGACGGGACTCAAATTTATATTTTTCTTGACGGGACGGATTCTGGGTCCAATCAAACCCGTCCCAAATTCAATCTGTTGGCATCCATAATTTTTAGAATATTATTTTTTAGGAAATAAATCTATGTTTGAGACATTTTGAAAAGAAAATAAAAATATAAATTTTTAATAGGAGCATAATACAAGTGGTATAATAACTAAAAGTTCCATATATATTCTTATTTGTATTGCATGTGAAGACTCGTTACATCAAATTGCTAGTATTTTTTGAAAATATCTATCTATCTTTATATATATATATGTATATATGTTTATTCATAAATACACAGGCGTGTATTATATAAAACATATGTTATCATAATGTCTCCACTTTTAATGCTTTTTAAATTAATAATTATTGCTAATCGCACAGATTAGATCCACTCCAAAATATATTTGAATTAAAAGAAAAAGTACTGTGAAGTTAGGAAAATATCTTTTTCTGTGCAATGAGGAAATTAATGGAGGCACTTTTTCGTACGATAAGGATAATGTTTCAATAAAACTGATTTTTTAAAGCGAAGAATTACTTATCTTTAAGAGATTAATCATTTAAGAAAGAACCACTACTCAAAGATTAAAAGCAAGTTGCTGATGCTAATCTACATTAACCCACAGTTTATTATTTTCATACAGGAAAAATAATAATCTGTTGTTTAGGCCTAATTATGATGTTTCCCTTCAATTTATTTGAAAAAAACACTAAAAAAGGTTGATTATTTTCGTGAACGATCTCCTTTATTTATCCTTTTTTTTTTCCAGAGTTCTTCTAAGTACGATTATGCATCCAAGGTCAATTAACCAGATGATCCAATAACGCCTTTGTTATCTTTAAAACAAAATAAATTGTATCATCTGTGTGCTAAAAGAAGAAGTGTCCTTATAGGAAAATTTCAATCCACATGTACCTTTTCATGTCAAACGGTGAGATATGGCACGTTGGTAATAAAATCTACTTGTAATAGAAATTATTGTATATTTTATCATATATTTTATATATACTTATGTGTATGTAAATGTACGATAAAATATATAATTCGATTAAAATAGACAAACTTTCTATTTAATTTATAGTCCCATTTAGAATTAGGCAAAAAGAAAAAAAAATGTGTTTTTTTAATTTACTTGCTTGAGAGGAACATATGTTGCAAATTCAATTATGACTTTCTCAGCAGTCTTGCGTTGAACTTACTAGAAATTAGAGTTTAGAAAAAGATGATTTTATTTTCTTTTGTTCTTCCTGTGTTGTGCAGACATAGGACTTGGAAAATGGGCTAGGTTCTAGAAAAGGTTCAAAATTTCAAGTTTTGATCAAATTGATGTTTCTGTAAGAAAATTGCAAATATTATTCAATTTATACTGTCCCATAACCACCTTCCCCAGATATATAAAATTCTAAAATCTTTGTCAATTGTCAACATCTTGACTGAAATAATTAGAAAATCTGATTATCTATGTGATGTTTATCTTTAATTCTTAAAGTACATAATTGAGATACTTATTTATACTGATGAACAAATTGAGCAGTGATGAAGGCACACTTCAAGGGTCTCCCCACAGCACTGAAAATAGTAATTGACATGTCTAAAATATTAGTCTCTTAGGTCGCCTTTAACTCATATTTTTTTTATGACTCAGGTTGTTCAGGTATACTCTGGGACAGCTGATCTGGGACCTCAAGACCAGCCACCGGTTAAATCCGATTTTTTTTTCCTTTGCTCTTTTGAGAGAGAGAGAGAGAGAGAGAGAGAGAGAGAGAGAGAGAGAGAGAGAGAGTGTTTGCTTTCTTAAGCATGATTCAAGTTGGGAAAAATATCAAGCATAAAACAAATGTCTATCCAATCATCTACACATGGTGTGCAAACATTTTCATCAACCCCACTCACCCTTATACATCATATCACATATATCTGCAAACATATATGCCAGCTGCCAATAATAGCCTCTCTCTCTCTCTCTCTCTCTCTCTCACACACACACACACACACACACACACACAGATTGCATGTAGGTGTCTAAGGGGTGTCGGTAGTTTGGAAGTTTGAGCTGTTTGTCTTGATGAAAATGGGCAGGAAGTGCTCACAATGTGGGAACATAGGCCACAATTCAAGAACTTGCAACACTTCCAAAGGGCCTATCTGTGGTGGAGTGAGACTATTTGGTGTACAACTTGATATCTCCTCATCCTCTTCTTCAATTCCCATGAAGAAAAGCTTCAGCTTGGACTGCTTGTCCTCCACACCAGCTTTACCTTCTTCTTCTCCAACTTCTTCCTTATCTTCAACAAGGGTTCCGATCAATGAACATCCTGATAAGACATACATCGGTTATCTCTCTGACGGCCCTTTAGGCCGAGCTCCCGAAAGAAAGAAAGGTATGATCTAGTGGAACTAATCCAACTTTCATGTCGAATTATTGGACTTGCATAGCCTCTGGCTTGGCCACTTAAGTGGATATATGCCTAATACTGTCAAAAAAATATTCCTTCCGTTCTTTCTTTAGGTCAACTTTCTCTCTTCAGAAAGATTTGCAGGCAGATATATACACTTGAGAAGCATTACTATCCCAACGGAATAACTGTTTTACTTGTCTGGTTTTATGTGGAAAACTACTATGATATATGTCCATGCTTGTTGTCTGTTCTACTTTTCCCTCCTCCTACCTCTCTTTTCTGCCGAGCCCATCATGTTCTCAATTATTTCCATTTTCCCTTTGGAAAGCACACTTTTTATCACATCAATCTATTTTACCCTTCCTTTCAGACTATAGTGCCTATTTTTTCTATATCTTTTCATTCCATATTCAGTTCTTGCAATCTAGAAATCACTCTTTTTGTACATAATAAAATACTCAGTGGCACTAATTCTCATCAGTGCCCTGTCCAAAGATAACAAGTACTCCACATCTTTAACTACTTGTGAATTTCCACTATCCTATTACAAAAGCAATGTCTTTCTTTGGTCACTCTCTTAGAGCATCATTCTTCTGATGTAAACTCAAGTTTGACCTGCTTTATTAATGTGATTATAAAAATTTTCGTGGCTCGATCAATAGGAGTTCCTTGGACGGAAGAGGAACATCGTACGTTCCTAATTGGACTGGAGAAGCTAGGAAAAGGAGACTGGAGGGGCATTTCAAGAAACTTTGTGACTACTAGGACTCCAACTCAAGTTGCTAGCCATGCTCAGAAGTATTTCCTACGACAGGCCTGCATCAATAAGAAAAAACGACGTTCCAGCCTCTTTGACATGGTAATTAGAAATATCAGAACTACGGAATCATAAAGGTTCCATTTTTTAAAATATAATTTCTACCTTAGAATTTGAGGCAACTTTTTCTTGGCTAATAACACACAACAGGTTGGTGGTAATGACAATGCTGGTTCAGAAACAGTTTCCACAAACTCGAAAGGGGAAGTTCATGTAGACCTGAATTCATTTGGAGAGGACAAGAAATCCAGTGACCAAGAATGTGGTGAAATTTTCCCATGTATGGCTTCTCAACAGAACTTCATTTGGGGTTATGATCAATCTTCTTCAACAAATTATAACTCTCCAAATGCAGATCCTGAATTGGAACTTACACTTTCAGCTCCAAAAACAATGCTGCAACATGACCCTTCTCCTACTTCCCTCCTAATGGGACCTATTAGTGTCACCTGAATTTCTTGCTGATCCAATCGTGGACTACTTATTGATCATGTTGTAATACTGCAATAATTTGTTAATTTTAGACAACAACTAATGTAGTATTTTGATGTCCTTTTTTGATTTATTGATGCTACCTTAATTTTTTAAACTAAAAATGTTACAAGAAACAGCCTTATAAAGTAGTGAGCTTGAGTTGTAAATCAAATGTATTAGACTTGGACTTGGTCTGATCTATTGAATTGACTAGAAACTTAGACACAAATAGTGCATGATCGACCATATATATAAAACCAATTGGAATATAAATAGTCCACGATCAACACATAAATCGACCATTTGAAATGTTAATGTTTTTTTTTTCCTCGATCTTCTACTGCAATTCTATATTGCATCTTATATTACATATAACTAAGAGTATAAAATATTTTTTAAATATATATTTGAAATTAATTATATACATAATATGTACAAAAATTATATGTAAAGCATTAGAAGATTCAACTTATTTTTTCCTTCGTCAAACTGATAGAACTACAAGCTTCATCTTTTATTGATATAAATTGCCGATTCGATTTTTTAAGTTTTCCAAGTCAAATTATCTAAAGTTTGCGCTTGAATTCTTTCGGCACCTTTTTGTTGACTTCTAAATTCCAAGTAATATTCCAGAAAACTTCCGAACCTAGGATTAACTATTCCCCATTCCCATTTCGTTAATCCAAGACATTCCCAAAGATTGAAAAAAGGTCCATTATCAATCAAGAAACTGGTAATTCAAAGACTAGAAATCAGAGAGTTGGATTAAATAATTTAAGGGCCGTACAAGTTTTGGCTGAAGTAGGAATCTTGGAGTACATAATTGCAAGATCACAGCCCTGTTAGGTGAGTTTAGACACAGGAAAATTTACTGATGTTTGTCACTGGGGAAAAGAGCCAAAAGACTACGTACGTTCGTTTCATGAAAAGCATATTCGAATGCATGAAATTGAATAGTGCACCTTATAATGTGCATGCAGATATAGACAAGGCCTGGCATAATTATTTTGACGTAACTAGAAATATTATGGACCACCAACAAAATCTGGCACTCAGATCTCAGTTTCATGGCTGTTTCGAAACCTACTTACTAGATGAATCAAGCGTGTTAGTTCTTATACCTAGGGTTGGGACTGACTTTGTTTTTTAGAGCACTCCAACTAATTTTGTAATATATAAGGGATGGACACAATAATAATCACATCCGTTGTTACTTACACCCTACTATACACCCTATTATATGAGAACATATCCCTTACTTGAACACCTATAAATATCTCATTTCTTTATTTCGAGGTATGTAGAATTCATTATACTTTCACATGTTTCCTCAAAGAGTTATCGTTGGAACATCTCCTGCACTCCTAACGATGTGTTCATTTTGTCAGTAAAAACCCATTGTACGATCAAATACTTGGAAAGGAGTTCATATCACCGACCCAAAAAACATAGGCATTAGTTACTCTATACAAAGGAATTGGTAATTTCACCGTGACTTGAAAGTTAGAAACATTATACAGTAAACTTTAAGGGCATTTTCCTGTGATACATACTTTATAAGACACTATTAAATGTCCGCAACTAGCCTAGCACATTATATACAGCCAAATACCCTGTATAACAATGATGTGGCTAATAATCATTACAAGGATAGGCATCCATGTAAGTATATTATCACATATAATTTCTTTTGTATGCATATAATGACACATTTCACATAAATATGCATGAGTGGTCCTCCAATGTCTTTTTTCATTTTAAGAACAACTGTATAGAGATCTTTTATTTTTAATTTAATTTATTTTTTTCATTTCATATCATAAATAAACATAAAGTCAAATGTATAAAATATTTTTAAAATATATTAGAATTTGCAAGAATATCAATAAATATGAGTACTACTCCAGAAAAAAACATTGTCAGCATTTTATTCGCTTTTGAGAAACAGTGACTGGTAAAGGACAATATTGGTAAGTATCAATGAAGAGTTGAAAAGGATTTGATCATTTATTATTATTTTCATTTCTTCTTATGATATCGATATATATTCACTTGTTTGTATATCTATATATATGTGTGGAGGATAATAGAAGTTTGTACCAATCCACCCAATAAAGCTGAGCCTCGACGTACATGTACAGTTATATATATGGCTTGTTTTCATCTGCACACACAAGCTTATTCTATCATTATTCTTCTACTTGGATCTATATGGCGATATGTGTTGTCCATTAGGGTCAAAATCAACATATTTCATATCTTATCCATATTTTCTTCTAAGAAATAAACTGGTTTTTTAGTAAAATATTATATAAACAAAATTCATTTATGAAAAATTACCGTAGAATGAAATGAGTTGGTTCAGGTTAAATAATGTTTTTTTTTTTTAAAAGAGAAGGCATAAATTTTCCATTTTTTTTAATATTTTAAATGAAGGTGTCAATTTTCATACGCCTTCTTCCAACTTTTTACAGATTTCTTTTTTGAAGAAAAAGCCTTATATTGATAACGCTTTCTATAGTTTCAAGTTTTTTGAGAATAGGCGTTTAACTTGTTAAACGTAAAATCGTCCAACATATACGCTATTAATTTTTTTTATTTTTTAAAAATAAAACTCAACAATAAAGAATGTTATTTAACATTAATTAATATTGATATTCAAAATTGAACATCAATAGAGATTTAGTTGACATTGAAAAATATTATCTTACAATAATCAACAAAAAATTAAGATAATAATTAACATTGAAGCAATTGAATTTATTTATAATTATTGGACATGTAGTGGTAGGCATGATGACTCAGAATATTATGAATATTATGAGTATGAGTCTTTCACCTCGTGCAAATGCAAGTTATTTTATTTGTTTATAATGCATTAATACTTCAAAAAGTTAAGATATTGCGTTGGACATGAGCCCATATCGTGTCAGATGTGCATCGGATGTTGTATAGAATACGAGGTTGGACAAGATATGCCACTTAGATGTTCATATGTCAAGTCAAATAAAAAAAATTTCACGACACAGCTAACAATGTATTCGTTATATTATAGACCCAAGATGATACTTTATAATACATTTTGAAAAGTATTGAAGTAATGAAATATTAAAATTTTCTAAGACTACTTGAAAAAAAATTGCTACCTTATCTCATTTTTTTTCTCTCTTTATATTTTTTTATTAAATGCAATACATACAGTCTACAAATCCATTAGAATTTTGATAGCGTCACAACATGAACCTCTTTTTTTTATAATTGCACCGAAATCTCCATAAATTTTGTTGCTAGTTACATATATATGTAAGCATATGTATATTTGCATGAGTAAATATATACATATATTAATATATACTGACAATTGTATTGGAGCCATATCATGTTTTAATTTTTTTTTTTAAAATATTGTATCTCGAATCCATGTCATGTTGCCATGTTTGTATCCGTGCATCATAACTATTTGTTAAAACATGTGATGCATGTAATAATGCACAAATATTCTGTTGTTTTTCAATTTTTATTCTTGCAACAGTTTTCATGCAATTTTCAAAACCATTCCTCGACATTAGTATTGATCGATATCATTGAATTTGCACATCAAGTTCAAAGATCATTCAAACATATTCGGATTCACTAACCCAATGGAGCCATTCCCTTTTTGTAAGTCCAGTCCAAAAGTAATATACTATTTAATCGGTGTACCAAACCGGCTCATAGTCATGTCTTTCTCTAAAAATACATTTCTCCATAATTTTTCCCAGAATGTTGGAAATAACACACACACACACACACACAAGAAAAACTTAGCTTCCTTTTTTTTATATTTGTTTTTTGCTTTTTTTTTTGTAACATGTGGGGTTTCTTTTAACAAGGCATCCGAAAGACAGCCCTTCTGTCAAATGTGTAAGGTGGACCATTCAAATAGGACCACAGAGGAGGCTAGAAGAGTTCTTTAATTTGGAACTTATATGTATTGATGGTGAAATAAGAGACTTTTCCTTTGTGTAGGTAGGTTTGGTTAGCAAGAGATTTTTAGACATTAAACACGTTTTGCACTTAAATACCATATACATGTAACGTTGGCAGTGGTCCATTCCTTAGGGATTTTCAGCTATCTTAATTCTAAGCTTGTCTTATTTTCTGAAAAGTGAAGATAGGATCCATATTTAAGGATAACTTTTGGGATATAGTGACACTCCCACAGCCATACGTGTCGACTTTTCAACCCTCTCATCCACCCCCAACCCTCAACCACCCAGCCCCTTAGTTTAAAGGATTCAAATTAGAATTCTATGCCTTCGTCTAAGTTCACTAATATTGTTTGTTGGAGTTATTTTCATGAGCTACAATGCTGTTAAAGGGTTGATGTGAGGATGGATTTAAATTGGGAGGTAGGGGGGCTACTCCCCCAAGTCTCAAGAAAATTACATTTTTCATTCCAAAATAGTGGGTTTTTCTTGATTCAAGATAAGAATCAAAAAAATAAAAAGACTATGCTTACATTATTGTCTATAAAAAATAATGGTCGAAGTATCACGTCATTATCATAAGTTAAATGGTAATTTTGAATATATATATATATATATATATATATATATATATATATATCTATTTCAAGAAGTATAATCTTATCATAAGTTAAATGGTAATTTTGAATATATATATATATATATATATTTCAAGAAATATGATCTTATTTTAAGACGTTAAGAATGAAGGAGTCATAATTTTTTTTAAAAAAAATTGAAGTATTAATTTGTATTTTTACGAATTTTTTGATGATTAGACGAACACTTTGGAGAAGCATAATAAACAAAATAAATAAGTAGAGGACATTGGATAAGAGATTCATGTGATATGATCACATAGTAAGACGTGATTTGGTGGAGGCAAGCGACACTAACACTTTTTTTTTTTTTTAATTTTTTTAATTTAGGTTCTAAACTTCGTCTGACTAATTTTGAGAGAGGACGGTTCCCCTGGTTCACCTTTTGAGTAAATACATTGATTCAACCTATACACACTCGGGTCGGACGTTCGCATTAGTTTTTTTCTCCCTCTGGACCTACCTACAGCACAGTAATGAAGCCCCGAAGGAGTGGATACACACACGCTATGCTTCTGCATTAAAGAGATTCGAACTCACTATTTTTATATTTTCTCCCCTTGTATCTTACTGTTGCGCCATAACCGTGAGGGCCGCTAATACTTTTAATCCAGTATTGTGTCATTTCCCTCAAATTCAATATGAATGCTATGTTTGGATTTTTGTTTTAGCGACGAAAAATTAATGAAAATTATTTTTTTATTTTTTATTTTTTATTTCAGATTATGTAACTTCTATTCATTGTTTTTTCCTCACTAAAATTCAAAAGCCAAACATAACGCAAAACTTTATATTACGAGTTTCCTAATAATTGGTTGCACAAATTATTTTACTACATATATATATATATATATATATATATATATATATAGGTGTGAAGTGTGTGACCTATAAGTTGACACACCTCAAAGGGTTTCTGGATTAAGCTGTTTCCATCATAAGGATAAAAAAAAGCAACGGGAAAGACAAAGTTTGTCCTTTGGGATTGGAAGAAGAAACAAAGAGCATCCTTCTGGGCTATTCTACTTATTGTCTTTATGCCCTTATATCCTTCAAATTTATATAAAAGGGCAACAACGAGATCTCTAATGCAAAACCTTTAAATCCCGAAACTATCATTCCTTTAAAGTAAATTATTAAATAATACACAATAATTTTTGTTCAATCTTCAATTTTGTGTGTAATACACAATAATGGACAATATTATATATATATATATATATATATATATATGTGTGTGTGTGTGTGTGTGTGTGTGTGTGTGTGTGTGAAGTTTAATTCTGGACTGTATATTAGGATTAACTTCAATTTTGGACAATTAAGATTTTAAATTTTTCTCTATTTTGGTCTTATTCAAGTTTGTTCTCTTGCTGGTAGATTTAATCTTTCTATAACTTGGATTCGAGTCAATCGATTGGACCACACATATTTTATTTTTTCTTTACTAAAAATAAAATAAATTTTTACTAATTGATCTCGAATCATATATTTATCAGCCCTATCGATACCACTAAACTTTTCGATTTTACTCTTTTTGAGCTTTTTTTAGGAACAATTTATGTTTGGGGGTATACAAGGAAAATTCCTATCGCAATCACATATCAATATTCCATGGGATGTTACAACTTAATCATGCTTAGGGCTGTAAATGAATCAAACCGCTCGCGAGCTATTCGAATCTCGACTCGAAAAAAAATTCGTTCGAGATCGTTAGCTTTAACAAGTCGAGTTCAAGCTCGATTTCTAGCTCAAAAATTTTATCGAGCCGAGTTCGAGCCTAATAGTATTTGACTCGTTAGCTCGCGAGCTTGCTCGTTTATATGCTCGCGAGCTCGGGCTTGGTTCGTTTATATGCGCGTGAACAGAACCTAATAGTATTTGGCTCGTTAGCTCGCGAATGGATTCGCGAGCTCGACTCGTTTATATACTTACGAACCTGTTCGCGAGTCTAGTTCGTTTGATAAGTTCACAAATATGTTTGCAAGCGATTCGTTTAGAAATTCGATAATAGGCTCGTTAAAATTATAAAAATCTTAAAATATAAAGTTTTTCAATGGAATCGAACACAACACCTTTGAAGAAAATGTGAAAACTCATACTATTGATCCAACTACACTTTAATATAATCAAACATATTAAAATATTATTTAAGGATTATCATAATCAATAAATTAAATTTAATGCAAATCTTATAATGGTATATTTAAAATAATTAATTAAATAATTATATATAACCAAGATAATTTATAAAATAAGAATATAAATTTAGAATAATCTAATCAAATAAAATCAACTCTTAGTATGATTTAGGAAACATCTAGAGTATGACCTATTTGAAATTAATAAATTTTTCTATATTTAAAATATTTAAAAATAAGAATATAAATAGAGAATAGTAAATTTAGATTAATCAACTTAGAACAATAAATAAAATTTAATAATATACTATAGCATCAATTTAGAATAATTAAATAAAAAATAAAAGTCAAACTTAAGATAATAAATAAAAATTAAGAAAAAATAAGAAAAAATATAAAATAATAAAATTAAAACTAATCAAACATCATACTTTAAGATAATACAATATAGATTAAAATTAGTTAGAAGATTAGATAGTTGTTTTGTTTTAAAATTTAAAAAAATATAAAAATATAAATATGTAATAATATACTTAGTCTAATAAACTAAAATTCAATTCTAAATGTTAGGATGATAAACTATAATAATAAACTAAAATTCAATTCTAAAATTTTGTTTTTTATTTTAAATTTTCAAATTTAAATAATTTAAATAAGAAATTAAAATTATCCCAATTAAAAATCGTTGAAAATATGCAAAATCAAATTTTACATAATTAACATGAATTTAAACAATTTAAATCATGCATACATAAATTCGATATTCACTGAATAAGCAAAATCATGACTGTGATACCATTGTTGGGTTCGCTATAATCGCAGGGGTATGCGCAGCGGATAATTAAAATTTTATCAAACATAAATTTAACACATTTGATTCGAAGGCGATTTTAACGATCGTGCTTATTCAAGTGAATATAAAATTCAGATTATATCTTCTGTGCACTCCGGTTATTGTAGGGAATGGAACAATCAGTTGCTTATCTTGGACTATCAGAACTCGCGAGGATTTAAGTGTCTCCCTTCTATCAGGTACACAATACAAAAAAGCAACACCAATCAAAAGGATTCGCTAATATCCTTTTAATTATTTACTAATCTAAAATCAGAGTAAAAAATTGATTCTTTAAGTTTTTGAAACAATAATATGAAGAGAATAAAAAGAAACTTATTTTCTTTTTCTTTCTTTTCTTTTCTTGGATAGTAAAATAAAAGATTTTAAACAAAATAATTTTTGCTCAAATTTTCTGAATTAATTATATAATTTTCATCCCTCATATATATTAGGTTGAAAGTTTTAATCATTTTTCAATTTTTAGAAAGTTTTTTAATTTTGAACTATTTCAAAACCTTATCTTGGAAGGATTACTAATCTTCCAACAACTCTTTTATTTTTCTCTCTCCTATGCATGTGAACTTATTTAAGAGTACATTAATCATCAAAATTATCTACATATATTCTTGATATTAATTTGAACTCTTCAAATAATATCAAGATAGATATATATCAAATATATATATATACTAAAATTATATTTATATATAAATTAAATCTTAATGGTTAATTTTATCCCATAAAATCGATCACTTTATATAAATATGTTAATTAAATAAATCATATTTATTTAATTTATTCTCTTCATATTTTAGTGGGTTTCTTAAGTGACCCACATTAATTTTTGGGTTTGGATTCAAAAATTCACAAATCAATCCAATTGATTAATTTAATTTACTCCAATTGGACTTTCTAATCAAATTAGGTCCAATTAAATAATCTAATTATTTAATTGAATAATTTAATTTAAGCATTAAATGAAATAGAACCCACAATTGATTAATTAATCAATATTAATTCATTTTCAACCATTGGATAAATCCGAAAATTAGAAATGTTACTTTCCATAAAAATGTGTGACCTTCTAAGGTTCACTACTAAGCTAGTAGTGGGCTTGCAACATTTGCAGCTTATGAATAACAATTATTCTAATTAATTAATTTAATTCCAAAAACTCACTGTTCATGAAAACATCTAGCAAGTAATCAAGACAAATTAAACTTAGGTAAAATAGCAAGCAAACCTATTTCAGTTACGAATACCATACACGTAAGGTCCTTTCGACAACTAATCTCCCGATTGAATTTGGGGCATGGATTATAAATCGAAACCCTAAACAATTCAATAATTATAATTTCATTTCAAGTTTCAATGATTCCTGATGAATCACAATTCATCCTGCCTTAGCCAAGGTTTTTGAATCATGAATTATGAAAATATAGGAGATTCCTTTACTTAAAAAGATAAGTGTCGAATTCTATGTTGGCTACTGACAAACCTCTATGCACACCAGTGCAATACCCAACATAACCCCTTTGTGATTGTCAATCAATCAGAAAATATATCAAAGTGTTGCAGGATGTACATAAGGCTACCATCGCTCCTCAAGTCTGAGGGCTAGTCGTGTATTATCGTAATACAGAAATTCTTATTTCGATAAGCAAAACCTCCAACTAAGAATTTCTTGCGAACCATGTTCAATGTACTTGTTCCCTAACAAGCACTTGCGTCTCTATACTAATGCCAATGGAATGTAACATTCTCGTCTCATGAGCATGCATCATATGTGCGAGTCTTACTAAGTTATTTGATATATCATCTCAAAAAGCCCTCGACTTAAAACTTATTTAATACCAAAGCCTTAGAGGCATGTTCCATGATCGCCATCATATACGCGACCATGTTCCGTAGCTAAAGTTGGTCTAAGAACTTTATCTAATGTACAGAAATAAAAGATACAAAACATAAGATAAAAAAAATATCTTTTTATTAATATGATTCTCAATAAAATTATCTTTACAGAAGAAAAAGAGTATAATACACCTAATCTAATTGGAACGTTGGGCATCATACTTTAACGATACGTTCCCAGTTTTGGAACTTTTCTTGAAGTGTAAATATGTCTAAGTTTGATAAGTTTTACCAAACTCTCCTGGAGTTCCTCTTACTATGAGGAAAAACTAAGAAAATCTTATAGTTCAAATTTCATATATATATATATATATATATATATATATATATAATATATATATATATAAAATAAATAAATAAATGAATCAAATAGAAAAGAGAGAGAAAAGGGGGAACCGTGGGTTTCCAACAGGCGGATTTTTAAATCTACCTATTTTCAAATAAAATAGTTTAAATTTTTAAACCAAAGGTGTCTTTTCATCAAAAGACTTATTTTTGCAAACAGTGCAATTGTTGAAAATGATTTTTGAAAGTTTGTAAATAACTTCCAAAGGTTTCAACAAAGTTACTTACGAATTTAGAGAACTTTCCCTATAGTTTTCTTTCTGCTTTTTTTTTGCATATTTTTTTTTTCGAAACTTGATGATTAATGTTGCAAAAAAATTCAAAGGAATTAGAATTTCAGTGATCATAGGCTTCATACCCTCGAGGTTAATCCTTGAGAACCAGTTACACCTTAGTGAGAGGAATTAATACCTTAAAGATATCATCTTTAAAGGTGTGCCTAACTTATACAGTTTAAGAAAATTCAAAGTATCCCAAATTTCTCCATACCAACATTATATCCTAAAATAATTAAGGTATTAACCCTCTGTAATGGAGTCTATTTTGGTGAAAACACCAATTGCATGATAAAGACAAATTAGAATGTTTGAAGGAGTTGAATTACAAATGTTGGAGTTTGAAGATAGAGTACCTATTAACTATTAACAAAGTATTCTATGTGTTGACTGAACCATGCACAAAAGAAACACCAAAAACACAAAGTCAAGAGGCTGCTGAAAAAATGAAAAAATGGAAGGATGATGATTTTATTTGTCGGTTCACCATCTTGCAATCCTTGAACAATATACTGATCAACGTCTTCCATGTTCACAAAACCAATGCAAAAACTAGAATGCTATTATAAGGAGGTATGTTAATGAAGATGCTAGAAGTAAATCACTCATAGTGAACAAGTATGTGGAATACAAGATGGTGAATACTAGACCTTTCATTGATTTAAGTGAACGAACTTAATGACATTGCAACTGAATGTGCTGATGCAGGTGAAGTCATTTATGAGACCTTCCAAGTTTCTACGATCATTAGTAAACTTCCTCCTTCACGAAAAGAGTCAAAAGAAATTGAAACACAAGAGAAGTCCATTACTTTGGACAAACTTCTTCAAGGCATCCAAATTGAGACTAGAAATCTTAAAAGAGATGGTTCAATTTTGATGAAAAATGATGTGTGAATCAAGTGGAAGAAAAGAACCTTTAAGGAACTTCCAAAAAAAACCAAAAAAAATCCAAGAAGAGGAATAACTTCACCTAACAAAAATGAAGAAATAAGGAATGCCATGAAGAAGAAGAAGAAAAGACCTTGCTATGTTTGTGACAAACCTAGCCGTTTGGCTAGAGAATATTGTCATCGCAAGGGACAAAAGAAATATAATAAAACAAATTTGGTGGAAAAACTTAGTTGTTGTTTTTACCGAGATTTATCTTGTCAATCAAGTGAACTCCACTTGGTGAGTTAATTCATGCGCAACTTGTCATGTAACTCCAAATAAAAATATATTCAAGACATATGAAGAGGTTAGTGAGGCAAAAACAGTCTCCATGGGCAACTCTTCAACTAGGAGGTCTTGGGCAAAGGAACTGTTCTTCTTTCTCTTACTTCAGAAAAAAACTTGTATTTTTAAAAATATATATCACATGCCCTCTATGAGAAAGAATCTTGTATCAGTCCATAAGTTGGACAAAAATAATTTTAAAGTAACATTTGAGTCCTTAAAGGTGATCATAACTAATTGAAAAATGTTACATTAAAGACAGTATGTACTTGTTGAGCATATTAATAATATTTCTATTTCGTCTGACTTTGTTGATTCTTTCCATTATGTTGAACATGTTGGTATAAATACTATAAATCATATAATTAATTGTGATTTAATTTTCAAGTCTTCATCTACTTTATCTATGGATACTTGCAAATGTTGTGCACAATATAAGTTAACAAAAACTTTTTTTTAAATATAGTTAGATTAACTAGTTTACTTGAAAAAAGAATATCACTTTTGGTCCCCCAAGTATACTTCTATTTCACTTTTCATACCCCATGTACTGACGTCATTAGAACTAGTCATCAATGTTTTATTTTTTAATCAGTTTTTGTCCTCTTCTCATAAATTAAAATTTGAATTTATGTCCACAAAATATCCACATTAAACTTGGCTAGAAAAAAATCATGTATAAGGTCAAAGTACTGTGAATAAGACCAAAACGTTGCATTAAAAATATAAATTTAAGACATTCTCTAAATATTCTCTCCGTCCCCTTTAATTTTGTTAGTTTATCCGATTTTAATTTAGGGAGAAAAATTGGCACCATTTGCAACAGAATTTCAACTGCCTTTCTTTCTCTCCCATTCCAGATCAAATCTAACAATATTTCAGCATCCCACAACCAAGAAAACAAGATTTTCAACTACATTTTAGAGGAAAAAAATAAGGAGGTACAATGGTTCAAGCTCTTCTAATATAAAGTATGGTCTCCTTCAATAGTAATGTTCCAATAGAAAATATGTATTGTGGGTGTGGAATTGAGCTCCCATTGAAGACAAGAACCTTATACTATGAAAAAAGGAATAGTTGCCACTCATGTGACCTATGTGTACCTGTTTTCAATTTCTATGTTTCAATAAACAATTGTCCAATTCTAGATTCCACTGCATAACATTAACATTTATTGAAACACTCCAACAAAATACAAATACATTAACATCCAATTGTTCAAACACTGCATAACATTCACATTAACATAAAAACTCCAACAAAATATAAATCCCCATAAGTTACAAATACCATTCTTACACTTATAAATATCCTAACAAATTCACATAAATACAATTCATAGATGGTAAATTCCTTTATCCAACAGATCTAAATTCCAACAAGTTACAAATACCATTCTAACACTAGAAACATCCTAATAAATTTAGATAAATACCATTCACAGATGATAAGTTTTTCCATCCAACAGATTAAAAATTCCAATAAGTTACAAATAATATATCTTTAATGCATACATACACAACAAAGTGCAGATGGTTCCAAACCAACAAAGTGCATATGATTCCAAATTACATAAGTTACAAATGGCAACAAGAGCCCCACTCCAAACTCTTTCAAATCACTTTTTTAAGGCAATCCCACTCACACTAGCTTTCTCATTTGATTCTTTTTTCTAACTTCACCTCCAATAGCAGCTCTTAGATTTGGCATAGTGATAAAGTTTATTCCTCCCCTCAAAATGACTGGAGTATTAACCTTTGATGTTTGAGTGATCTACATGAAAATGAACAATTAATAATGGCTAGTGCTTGACAGTTGAAAATGAATAATGAGTCATTTATTAAAACTGTAAGCATAGATTCTCACATTTAATGATGAAACCTTGTTTAAGCTACCTCCTACATTGTTAGATCTTAGATTTCTCTTAATCTGAAAAATATAACAAAATAGAATAAGTTAGTTACTTACATGTTTAGTACATCATAACTCATAAAATATAAATAGTAAATGAAAATTAACATACAGGTAATTTTTCTCTTCTTGAAGGATTTGTTTTAGTAGTACTTTCTGCAGTGCTAGATACACCAACAAAAGGTTGGGATGATCCAGTTGATATCTCATTGGCATTTCATATGGAATGGCATGTGAAGCAGAAATAGGTCCATTTCTTTTGCCATAAGTCCTGGAATTGTGTCATATTCCTCCACATTTGTTGCATTTCAAATATTTCTACTATCTTCTCAGTTTTGTTGGAATTGTGTTAACACTATAGCAGTCTTGCACATAAGATTATGGTTCTTCATTCCCACACTATATTGCTGAAATGGCATATCTACAAGGAATCCTTGTCAAATCCCACGTTCTACAACTACATGACTTTTGAAACACATCCACAGTGTCCTGGTCATACATGCCCATGATTTGAAAGTGTCATTCATCTTATTTCATTGGAATACATTCACCAGTCTCCTTCATGTTCTTAGTAAAACAATTTTGATTTTAGGGCATATCAAGTTGTCCCATTTTTTAGCCTTATCCATGTAACTTGAAATCTAGTCATCAATAAGTTTCTTATTGTCTCAAGTATGATTTATGATAGGTTTATCTCTTGCAGCTAGAGTAAATGAGTTGAAGCTCTCACACATGTTTTGCAAGATCCCACATTTTGGATAAAGACTAAAATGAGACATGAACCACTAGTTTGGAGTTTTTTTCATTAGCCAATTATATGCATTCTCATCTAACTCCTTCATATACTCCATTCTAACCTTGAATTCTTCAATTCTAGTTGCCCGAGTTGCTTCTCATAGTGCATTTTTTTATTGATTGCCTTGTAAATCCATCCCTTTTCAGGTTATTATGTAAATGTCTTATACAAAATCTATTTTCTATATCAGGGAATAAACTTTCAAAAGCTGGAATAAGTCTTTTCTGTTTGTCACTCATGAAAGTCCAAGCATATTGGTTTTTAAAACCTATATCATTATCTAACAATGTAAAAAACCTAACACAAGAATCTTTATTCTCATTCTCCGCCACTGCATAAGCAATTGGAAACATGTTGGTGAGATCAACCCCAACTATAGTCAGCAATTGGCCACCTTGAGGGCCTTTTAAAAAACAATCATCCACCTTTATAACTTTTCTACAATCTTTAAACCATTTTTCGCATGCCTCAAACATATATACAACCTAAGAAATGTTTGTTGGCTCTCTTTAATCTCAACCTCAGACAACTTTAAAACAATTGTTGATCTAGGGCTACTCCTAAGTAATTCTTGACAATAATCCCTAATTTTGCTAAATTGCTCTTTCAAACTACCTTGTAGTAGCTTCAGTGCTTTCTGTTTTGCCCTATAAGCTGGTTGTTTTGAGACATTAGCTTTTAATGTGATACAAAGCTCACTTCTTAATTCATTAGTTCCTAATTTGAGATTATCTTTGAACTTTTTCATGAATGTCTTCCCTATCCAACAAGACCTAAGACTAAGGTTGTTGTAGTTCCAAGAACACTTGTTATATACAGGATTGTATCCTTTCAATTGCCATGATTTATCATTCTGCATTGGTGACACATAGACATATCACTCACAATCCTTCTTTTTACACTTTGTTCTCAATCTTTTATTGACATTCTTATCAAACTTAACAACCATTCCTCTTCTAAGACAATATGTTTCAATGGTAGACTTAGCCTCTTTTTTTGAACTAAAACAAGTCACAATTTTAAATCAATGTTTTTAGTTTCAATCTTTAGGGTTATGCTTAAGATATTTTGGACTAGATTCCTCGTCAAAGCCTAAAACACTTTTTAATTCATCATTATCTTCTACCTCCTCTTCATTATCCACCTCCATTCTTGCATACATCTCATCACTCATAAATTTATTTTGACATGACTTTCCCTTGCCTACAATACCATCAAACTCAACATCAGTATCCACAAACCTATCAAATAATCTATCATCCTCCTCCATACCATAATTACTATTACTAAACCCCTCACAATCTGAAGAATCAGAAAAAGAAACAGCATTAGGATAGGTTCAATTACAGGGTCATTGTCTAGGAAAGAAAAGTCAATTAAAGGGTCATTATCATCCTCAATATTTGAATTAATATATTTCATTCTCTAAATTAGTAGATTTCATTTGACTTTGCATATTGAGACTTGAATCTAGATGCTCTAAGTAAATATCAACCTCCTTATTTTTAGAGATATATTTGACTATTACATACACATTAACATAATTCTCAAGGCATCTAACACCCATGTGTAAACTATGCCCAAATTGATTCCAAAACCTAACCCTTTCCTTATCATAACCTGCTTGCCTTTCAAAATCCTTTAACTCAATTATTCCAAATATTTCCCTATCAACATAATCAAAATAATTTACACTACCTTATTGATACATCGTAATAGGATCAACCTTCATTACACCACTATAAAAAAAATTACAGTAAAAATTGTTGCTTCCCCATAAGATCTGCATAACAAAGCAATTCAAATAAATACAATTACTCAAACAAACAACAATTAAATAATTAACAAAAATTACACAAAATATAAAAATAAAAAATCAATCAAATTACACAAACCATAAAATTACAGAAAATTACATTCTAATACAGAAATTAAAAAATATACATAAAATACATGTAAAATACACAAATTAGTCAATTACATAAATTATATTAGGATACATGCAAAATACACAAACCAGTCAAATTACCAAAAAAAGAATACAAGCTAATATAGAAAAAAAAAATACATAAAATACAAAAATATACAAAATGCACAAAAAAATTACAGTATCAATTACATGCTAATTCAAAAAATTAAAAAATATACGAAATACATAAAAAAAATTGAAGAACATACCATATTCAGGTGTAGCTTGCGACCTGTCCTTGCTTCTTCTTGTCATAAAATCTTCAATTTCAGTTGTAATAGACCTCAATTTGATCGATTAATGAGTGACTTAGGTTTTGGGATTTTTTAGGATTAGGGTTAAAAAAGGGAAATTTGGGGTTTTTAGGATTAAGGTTCAACAATCTGTTGCAATATATCTCATTTAAGCCGATAATTTAATTATTAGGGTTTTTGGATTGTTTGGATTAGGATTGAAGAAAAAAATTGGGGAAAAATAGAGGCTGGTGTTAGAGAAGAAATGGGGAAAAGCCCTAACTAATTAGGGTTTTTGTACGTCAGTTAATTCTATCTGTTTTTTACAGTCAATTAATAGAGGGAATGAAAACTGATTAAAAAATGAAACATTGATGACTAGTTCTGATGTTATCATTACATAGGGTACCAAAAGTGAAATAGAGATATACTTGGAGAACCAAAAGTGAAATTATCCATTTACTTGAACTTATTCATACTGATATGTGATAATAAAGATCATATTGCTAGAGGTGGAAAAATATTACTTTATTACATTTATTGATGATTTCTCTAAACTCACTTATGTGTATTTATCAAGAATCAAAGATGAAGCTTTTGATAAGTTTAAAATCTTCAAAGAATAAGTTGAAAATAAAACCAATTTAAGGATCAAAATGTTGAGATCGGACAAAAGTTGTGAATATTTTGCTAATGAGTTTATAATATTTTGTTA
Organism: Paulownia fortunei; assembly: GCA_019321725.1. NCBI lineage: Eukaryota > Viridiplantae > Streptophyta > Magnoliopsida > Lamiales > Paulowniaceae > Paulownia > Paulownia fortunei. The sequence continues at coordinate 3,647,023 of CM033105.1, read as the reverse complement.
ACAAAATGATATAGTTAGAGAATTTTCAGCACCTAATACTCCATCATAAAATGGAGTACCCTAGAGAAAAAAATAGATCCTTAATGAAAACGGTTAGTGTCATGCTAATACACTCTAAACTGTCAATGAGTTATTGGGGGGAGACACTGCTAAGTTATTGTTACATTAACAATGGAATTGTGAATAAAAAATGTATGAAAACTCCATATGAGTTGTTAGTTGGGCACAAACCTAGCATTAAACACTTGAAGGTATGGAGTTATATTACATATGTTTTAGATGCAAATTTGAAAAGGCCAAAACTGGGTAGTAAAACTTTGAAATCTATGTTCATTGGATATTCTTTATTTAGTAAATCATATAGATTTCATAAACTTAGTGTATTTGAAGCTACACATATTATATTTTGTGAAAATCTAATTATAAAAGATGCTGATAAATTATAACTAAATAGTGACTTGTTAAATGAACTTTAATTAGGAACAAATTCACATGATACATCTGGTTCACACATCCATGATAGTACTTCCGTGAATAATGGAAATTTAGATAAGGATAAAAGTGATAAGATTATTGAATTGAAGAGGAGCAAGAGACGTACAATAGAAAAGAATTTTGATCCTGATACATATTAGAAGAGAATCCTAAATCTTTTCAAGAAGATATGTTATTATGTGATTGTAATATGTGGAAGAGAGTCATGGATGATGAGATTAAATTAATTCTTGATAAGCAAACATGAACTCTTGTGGATCCTCCTTCCAACACTAAACCTATTGATTGTAAATGGGTTCTGAAGAAGAAACTCAAAATTGACGGTACTGTTGATAAGTACAAAGCAAGATTATTAGCCAAAGATATAGTAAAAAAGATGACATTGACAATTTTGAGACATTTTCTCCTGTTACTAAATTTATATCTTTTAGGACTACGTTTATAATTGCTTCTATTTATGATTTAGAGATTTATCAAATGAATGTTAAAACTGTTTTCTTAAATAAAGATTTAGAAAAAGAAATTTACATAAGCATAAATTATAAAAATTGAAGAACATAAATTACGTAAATTAAATAAGTCATTGTATGTCTTTCATAATCATAATCAAGCAAATATGCTTGACATAAATATAAAATAAATATATGACATCGTATACATAATAAAGTCATTTGGATATCAAGGATAAGTTTTGTTCTAATTATTTCTTATTAGAAATTAAAAATAGTTAACTTAAAATCAATAAAATTGAACTAAATATTGTTTGGTCATCAATTTTAGATTTTGGACATACAAATAATTTGGAAACACAAGCAAAGTATAAATATATAAAATTACCACATATTTCACTTTTAAATAAGTTATAATAAATTTAGTTTGGCTTTTTCCACTTATCTGTACTTTCAATACGTCAAGTTTTGTAAATTGAATGATCCTTGAAAGTATTATAATTTGCGTAAGCCTATGCTGCAAATTAATTTATTACTTTTTTATTATAATTACTTTTCTTCTTTTTTTAGAAATAATACAATGCAAGAAACATAAATATAAACATAACAATCCAACATTCAAATATTTTTTATGCCACTAAAATACAAAAAAATAAAAATAAAAGGTTAATATCCACAAGGTAAGGAGATATATAAAAATGCCAAATACAAAAAACAATAAAAAATAAAATTAGAATGTTCCCCCCATCAATATTGAAGAAATAAAAGCACTAGAATACAATGTTAACCTACTTGATTTACATAGTAGGTTTTCTCCTTTTGGTAAATTACAATTGTATGCAATAACGGAAAAAATAATAGAAGTATGTAAGAGAGTTATTATCCATTGAATTGCATATAATAAATAGTACTATATTTACCTCTAACTATATGTTTCTGCACATACAACACATATGATACTTTCTAATTCTCATTAAAAGTGGAAAAACTCATTCAACAAAAAACCATGATGTATTATTATTTCTAGTTAAGTGGGAATTACTAGGAGTCATCATAATTAAAAAAGATATTTCTTTCTTTACCTCTAAAATCTTGCCTAAAATCTTTGTCGTCAATTAAAATATAACATAAGAATGTATCTATTTATTATCTTATCCTATATGTGTAAACAACACCATCTGTATTTAAGTGAGAGTTTAGACAAATTCCTATCCGCTTACTAATTACGAGAGTCAAAAACTTTTGACATGATCAAAAGAAATAGGTATACACACACACACACACAATATATATATATATACGTACACACACACACACACACATAGGTAGATAGATGTGTGAATTTATATTTATATATAAAAATAGATCTATACGTGTATACACACTAATATACATATATGTATGAATATACAAATATATGTGCAAACATGCATATATATTTTGTACATATACACACACATTACATATACTCATGTGGAAGAAATATCTTATTAGAAATATATAATATAGAGAAGATATAAGGGTAACAAAACAAATTTCCTGTATGTGAATTCAAAATTTTAAACAAAAAGAGAAAAGTTGACTACTAAAAAGTTTTATTTTTTTTTCAAAAACTATCCACTCATTTAAAATAATACTGTGGTACCCTTACTTTCAATTACTACTTTTGAGAATAATAATATAAATCACATAATATTTATATTTTTTCAAACCTCATTTAAAACTCAGCACTAAATTAAACTAAACACATTATTTTGGGCCGAAGGAGCATATAACATACATGTATAATAATTTATACACATGCACGAACACGCGCGCACACGCACATATATACATATATATGCATTAATTATGTGTGAATTAGTAGGAATAATTACAGATACTTGTGTATTAATCCACTAGTTATTGTGGTTCCACTAATAAATACACGAGTCTCAGTGGTTGTTTAATCATGGATGATAACAAAATTTAAAGCTGATTCTCAATCATGTTGAGTTGCCTTCCTATTTCCCACTTTTTTTATATTAAAAATCATCGTGCTGAATATATGCATCAGACCTTTGCCAACAAATACACAAAACACACTCTATCTATACAAATCTAGTACAACTTAATAATATGTTACATGTGTAAATATTAGAATATTTTAATTTTTCTATTCATTATGATAATTTCTAAATACATTTGCATATGTTTTATATATGAAGTGCCTGTGTGTGGACGAGTTGTTTCAATGTACAAGTGTATAATATTCATCACAATAAAAAATAATAATTTATGTCCAATTGCACACAATAATGAACCAAATAAAAAAAGGAAATAAATTTATTTCATTATGACTTCAATGCATGTTTGTAGCCAAATAATTGAACGAGAAGGTTTATTCTATGTGAAATCCCATTCTACCTTAATTGGAATAATCAATTACTGTACCAAACATGCCGTAATATTTTGTCTCTAGACTAACATATAAAGCTTTTCAAGCATATGCTATTCACAAATTTATTTATTCCGCGCCGAGTATTAATTATTTCATACAAAGGTTAAATAATTTAGCACCCTTTACTAAATGGGCATAACTTTTCTCTCTAAAAAATTCCACATTTTTATTTTAGAATACTAGAGAATTAATATTCATGGGAATAATTTACTGTCAAGTTGTTCATTGGTACATTAATCAATTCGGCTGAAAATAAAATTGAGCTTTCCTTAAGTGATTGATCAATCTACGATACATTCATTGTATCACATTTTAATAATATTCCAAAAGGCTGCAGCATTTTTTTCAGTTTTTTTCTTTTTTTTTAATAAATCCTAACTAGTCATTCATACGAGAAAGATTGACTAACTACGTTTCAAGCAGCAAGTAGGCAAATAGGTTTTTTAGTAAGAGAATATTTACCTTGTTCCAATGCCTGCGAGCTCATAAAATCTATGAAAAGATATTTATTTCAATATATCCATTCATTTGTAAAAGACTATTGACATAAATCAATATTTTGAGAAATTAAATAAGAGAGCGTTTGGGTAAACTTATAAGTTTTTAAAAATATTTTATAAAATGTTTGAAGGAGCTTGTAAAATGTCATAAAGTGTTTGATGCATTTTTATTAGAGATGAACTTATAAGTTTCAAAATAAGATTTTAAAATCTTATAAACTCCTTTAATAAAAAAAATAAGAAGAAGAAGCTTCTAACTTATTTTTAAAATCTTAACTCCTTCATTTTTTATTATTTTAATTACAAAATTACTACTATTTGTTAAAAGTTGTATGATTTTACTTTTTAAAATAAAATATAACATTTTATAAGATACAAATATCTTATAAGATATAGGAACTTACAATATTTTTTTAAATTTGCTCAGCCGAAACACACCAACTTGAATAAATTTATATGATACATCTTATAACAATAATAAATTCCATAATTAAATTAGATAAATTGAGCACAAGCTGGGGAGCTTATAAGTTGTTGTAATTAGTTAATAATAGCAACATTATAACTTGTATAATCAAATTACAAAAATTTGTTATAAAAATAAGTTACGAGTACCTACTTTTTCTTTCACCAATTTATAAATTCCTCACATTTTATTTATGAAGCTTATTTCTCGACTTAACAAATAAACTTAAATTAATATCCACCGAGTTTCTTTTCTATCGATTTATGTTATAGTTTATAATATTGAGAAAGAAATTGGATTCAATGAATAATCATTTACAGATTGGAAACATTAACACAAAAAAGCTAATGGCATAGATACGGTTCAAATGATTGATTACAAGGTTGCTTTCCTCAGAAAATCCAAAAATACCTGACTAGGACAGGTTAGCTAGGTTCTTTCATAATCATAATCAAGCAAATATAATAAAGATAGCCCACGTCAAAACCGCCCATTGGAAGAGTAACTTGGTTCATTTCCCCTCGCTCGGGACGGAGACAAAAATTTTAATTTTGAGATCTAAACATAGATATTTTGTTTTCCATGGAAAGACAATTTAAAATTTTAAAAGAGAATTTTTTTTTTAATTTTATATAATTTACATACAAAAATTGAGGTTATGACTAGTGGGGCCGAGCGACCACCCGATCCACCCCCTAAAGCCTACGGGCTCCCTTTCTGCCCTCACTGTTGCTAGTCTAAAGGTACCGCATTCAGTGGCACACTGCACCTGGTTTTTTTTCAAAACAATGATCGACAATGCAAGCCACTACTACTTAGAATACAAGTAAAAACTATGTACTAAGCCCACTTGACATGTAAAAGTATACATAGTGGGAGGAGGGATCACATGGGGGAGGTGGTGAAAGGAAGCATCCTAACAGAGAAAATTCTTCCATAGGAATGAAGCAAAGATCTATGGTAGACAAACAATAGATCTGATCAGTAGTCAAATAATTGAAAATAGCTAAAATCACATGGTGGGGTGGTGGTCTGAACTTGGACTCATTAACCTTTCTTGTTTTTACAAAGCACCAAAAAATTATCCTTGCAGTAAGTTTATGGTTCAGCTGCACCAATCACTGTTCTAATAATATATAGGTAAACTAATTATCTCTCACTCCTGTCCATGCCTATATATATCCCATCAAGTTACCATCTCCCTCATTCACAAACATACAGGAAAAGGAAACTGATATTTTCAGACCAACAAAGAGAGGGAAGATGGAGATCCCTGTGATTGACTTCAGTAAGCTTGACAGTGAGAAGAGAGGTGAAACGATGGCACTTCTGCATGAGGCATGCGAGAAATGGGGCTTCTTTATGGTAATCAAAGTTTCTTGTAAACTATCTCAATTGAGCACTTCATGCACAATTTTTTTAAAAAAATAACAGTGTTTGGTACCTGCAGATTGAGAACCATGGAATTGATAAAGACGTCATGGAGAGGGTGAAGTTTTTGATGAATATGCATTATGAAGAAAATATGAAAGACAACTTCTATAACTCAGGGACAGCAAAGAGCTTGGAGAACAACGAATATATAGGGGAAAAAGATTGGGAAAGCACCTTCTTTGTTTGGCATCGCCCAAATTCTAACATCAATGACCTCACCAGCCTTTCGAAAGACCTCCAGTAAGTTGTGATAAAAATATTAATCTAGCATCAACCGAGTTGAACAAAGACTAGCTAGACATATAAAAAGATGTATAAAATAAAAAATCCAAAAATTCAATCAAATTAGAGTTTCAGATAGGACAGATAATACTGTTGACATCTACATCTATCTGTGAAGCCACTATATATTCATTTGGCTAACGAGTGTAAACGTATATGCAGAAAAACAATGGATGAATACATTGACCAACTAATTAAGCTTGCAGAAAACCTTTCAAAGCTCATGTGTGAGAACCTGGGTATAGAGAAGAATCACATAATGGAGGCATTTGCAGGAAGCAGGGGTCCTTCTGTGGGAACAAAAGTGGCAATGTACCCTCAGTGTCCACGCCCTGAACTTATTAGAGGACTTCGAGAGCATACAGATGCTGGTGGTATCATTCTCTTGCTCCAAGATGATGAAGTCCCTGGTCTTCAATTTTTCAAAGATGGAAAATGGGTAAAAATTCCGCCTTCGAAGAACAACAGAATATTTATAAACACTGGTGATCAGGTGGAAATTTTAAGTAATGGAGTGTATAAGAGTGCTTTACACAGAGTGATGGCAATGAAGGATGGAAACAGACTCTCTATCGCCACATTCTACAACCCTTCTGGTGATGCAATAATTTCTCCAGCTTCCAAGCTCTTACTTCCCAGTCATTTCCGCTTCCAAGATTATCTGAACCTATATACTAAAACTAAGTTTGGAGACAAGGGTCTTAGATTTCAGTCCCTGAAGAACATGGCCAATGGGCATCAAGGTGTTCTTCCCACAGAGAACTGACAATTTCCTGCTATATGTAATAGTAATTTCTTGAGTGTGCTATTTCTCCCTCTGTTTCTTTTTCCTTTTTTACTGTCAAAGTTCAAGAGAAGCTGCGGTACACTGCTTCCTTAACTTTTTACCTTCATAAAGTGAACGTTTGAGTATGCATAAAGTATTACGTTTCAAATGTTTTTAACTATTAAGTACCTTTGAGTCTAATTTGACCAACATTCACTTATTAATTTCGTAAAATGAGTATATAAGTATTTAAGTACCTGAGAGACAGTCATTAATGGTTTTAACCACCAGGTGTCAACGGAAAATTTTTGCCATCCAATTCTGTTGGAAAGTAGAAAAACATGTCAAAATAATAGTTTCTATTGGGAGAATCAATGGACGCCTAAACTAAGTGCTAATGCCTCAGCCATAGGCACTTCACCTATGGACAAAGAGCAGCATGCTTAAATATCCAAGCACATTTCTAATGCATAATTCCATGCATTTTAGCCGATTTTCTAAGAATTGAGGAGATGCTTGAACATGCAAAATCAAGAGATATTCCTGTCTTTTTTTTCCTTTTCTTATACTTTGAGATTTTAGAGAACTGCTATCTTCTATTCATGAAGTATATGTTGCATCATAAAACAGATTTTCAATGAAGGTTTCATCCCATACATGACACTTGATTTTCAATGAAGCTCAATATCAAAATTAGCTTTATCTTTTAAGCAAGAACTGTTAGTTTTTTAATTTTGACTTTCTGTATGAGTAAATGCCCACATAGCAGTAAATTTTAACAACATTCAGAGAAGTTACAAGCCAGGCAATATAGATAACATGGATTTGGTAACAAGGGTACTGGAATTCTCAACAGCTGCAGTTAACAAAAGCTCGCAAGGCTTCAATTAGGGAGCACATTTGTTGACCAAGCACAACAGGAAATTGCCAACTACAAAGAATTTGAGTACCTGCCTGCGGATTCACAAACCCAGTGAACAAGTTGATCAAGTCAAATGAATGTAAAGATTCTAGATGTTTTGCAAAAAACCTAAACAAAGACTTTGTCCACACTAGTTCATCACTAATCAGACTTCGGTGGCAGGGAAGGCAGATGAATCTGTGTGCATGCTTATCTTTGCAAAGCAGTTTTTGGCAAAATGCAGAAATATAGCAGGCGCAGGCATTCTTTAACTATCCTAGTGATCACATTGCACATGGTATTTTTAATACCCTCAGTTCTTAGAACCAATGGGAAGAAAAGGGCATACTCAGCTGTCCTCTGATGGACCTTGCAGTATTCTATTATTGTAGTCATTAGTACTCGAGAACATGGTTCATTGAGGACTAGAAACTTAGGAAGTACTACTAAGCATAAACATGACTTGACCAACCAAGTTCATCCCCTTCACTCCCAGCGCACAAATGAGAAATTAAAATTGCAGCAATCTCATAATCTGCACTCCATGATTCAATCAAATGCAAAACTGCCAAAGGGTTTCCTTTGCTTTCAACACAAAGTGCATGAATTTCCCAGCCAATTCCACAGTTTTTGAAGCAGACTCTAAATTAAAAATTCTCGCTTTCAGAAATTTCACCCTTCAGTAAAAACTTCTAAGTCCATAGCATCATCAAACTTCGATGCACCCACATCAACTTCTTCCATCACTCCATCCAAATCTTCTTGTTTCTTGTCCTCCACATCATCGGACAAATATCCTCATTACCTACAATAACTCCAAAGGGAATTTTCGGACCTCATTCATCACGAGACATGAGAAGCCAAGGCAACAATGGCTCGCTGTCTAACAGCATTCCTAAGCCAATCTGGCAACTCCACATTTTCTTCTTCAGAGTCCAAATTCAAATGAGAAATCCATTCATAACTATACACAAACACCAAATCAAGCAGCTGTTTTGCAGCTTTCTTCACCCAAATATCAAGACCTTTACCCTCACTCAACATAATTCAAGCAAGTTTGCACAACTCGTCTCCGGTGATCGTATGCAAGAATGATAGAATCCGTGCTTCAACTAGATCTGGTAGTGTTTGTATCCACAAAACCCTGCTTATTAAACACTAAAGAGTGAAACTTTGAACCATAAAAGCCAACTCTATCAACCATACACGCACAAAAGAGTAAAATCTACGTGGGGTGGCCTTTTCTCCTAAGGAGGACAAGAAGGGTCCATGAAAGTGGTATCTGAAGATTTTGTGAGCAGTGAAAGGAAAGATGCAGTGGAAATGGGAGTGGTGTTTGATGAAGGGTTGAAGACTTTTGTAGCCTAGATGCCTCACTCTCGGCCTCAGGGCATGAGGAATTCAAGAATATGACAAACAGAGGAATCCAAGACTCCATTCTCTGTGCTTTCTTTCTCCCACAGGCACAAATGAAACGGGTGAAAAATGGAGCTCGATTAGGGTTTTGGATTTGGGGCTTCGTTGAAATTGTCCAGTCTTTTTTAAATAAGACAAATTTATGCTGATTGAATGACTTGTACATTCAAATAATTGATTCTATAAAAATATACAGAGAAAATAATTTTAAAAATATGTTTGAATATGTTATTTTTTTTATAAGAATATGAATGTAATGATGTTAATTGATGAAAATATATTAGAATTGAATGTTATTCTATAAAAAAAATTCTGAAAAACATATTTGTGTTGTAACACAAATAAAAAATTATTAAGAATAACAAGAAATATAAAACAAAATAACTATTATAATGTAAATGAGAGCTTCCATTCAATTTTCTTCTTTACCAAATATATTACAAACTAGTCTATTTATAGGCTCATACAACCAAGTAATATATATATTAATAAATATGAAAATTTGTCACTAATTAAAGTAAATTGAATGGTAACTATTCTTAATATTCAACTATCATTTGTGTGCATAATGATTTGACAAAATAATTAGTGCTTAGATAGTTGAAAATATACATTCTTTGTGAGTTATGTATAACTCTCCCTAGTTAATTAGAGTAAAGAAAACATAAATGGGCATCCATTATCCATAATATTCATAACAACTTGAATATTAAATTGTTATTCATAATAACATGAATATTTTGATTCTATATTTTTTCCAAAATGACATAAGTATTGACATATATTTATTATCATTATTTTCAGGTATTTGAGCCTTTTCTGATGTTATTTCTTCAGTTATGTTAATTGTTTCTAGCATACACTATTCAAAAGTAGTACCAATAATTTTAAAAGTATTAACTTGTTTATTTTGTATTTTTTTCTTTCTTAGATTTTCATATTTGGAACCGATGGGTCTACTATATTTCTGGCGTGTCTTAGACTCCTTTGCTAGTGTATTAGTAATTTGTCATATTGGGATATCAATATAAATATGAGTATTGAAAACTGATATATGTGATTTTGTCACATTTTTAAATATCAGTAAATGTATCAAATAATTAATTTGCAATATTTTGTAAATGAATAATTTTCTGAACTTTCAATTCATATTGATTTGTACAAATATCAAAATGAGATAATGATGATGCATTCCATAAAATTTCTTATTTTTCCAACTGTTATTTCTCTTCCCTAATGTTGGGAAAATTGCCTAATCAAAATGGTAATTAGCAAAGCGTGCCATGAAAATATCATCTGTTAAAAGTTCTAAATATTTAATAATTGATGGAAATTCAAATCCTATATAAATTCTCAATCTTTTTTTAGGATCCATCCTAATGCATTGTGGTGGAGTAATTGAGACTTAAAACTGCAAAATCAAAAGTTTTTAGATGGGAAATATCTGATTTTTAACCAATGACAAGTTGTAAAGGGAAATACTTATGATATGCAGTTGGTCTTATGCGAATAAGTGCTACTGCATGCAATATGGCATGTTCTCAAGTAAAATTGGGTAGCTTTGTTCTTATAAGTAAAGGCCTAACAATCAATTTTAATCTTTTAATAAAAAATTCTGCCAACTCATTCTTTGTATGTATGTGAGCAACATAATATTCAATTGTAATATCAATTGTCATACAATAATCATCAAAAGTTTGGAATGTAAATTCTCTAGCATTATTGATACAAATTTTCTTGATTGTATAATCTGAAAATTATACATGTAACAGAATTATTTGAGCAATGAATTTAACAAATGCAATATTACAAGTAGACAATAAACAATCATATAACCAACATCTCGATACATCTATTAGTACCATGAAATATTTTAATGGTTTATATGATGGAATGTTTTCTTGAATTCATTCTAAAAATATCGAAAATTTAAAAGCAACTTTCATTATAAAATGACTTTTAATCATTTTCTTTGAAAACAAGAAGCACATGAAAAAAAAATTGACAAAAGAATATTTTGGTTTTTTAGTGGATATCATTAGAATTTTCTATAATTCTTCGCATAATTATTAAACTTGAATAATCCAAACAGTCATGACAAATGATAATTTTTTTTGAATTCATTGACTTTTCATCCATCAGAGTATAGAATTCAATTGAATATATAAAAGTATAATATAACCCGAAATAGTATACTATTAGTTTTTTCAATATATGTTTCTTCCCTAAGACAATTGGCGTAATATATAGATATTCAATATCTTTTTTATTTCTTGTTTCAATATGATAACCATTATGACGTGTATCTCTAAAACTTAAAAGATTTTTTTTCGATCTATTAGAAAATATAGCGTCGTTGATTGTAAATTTTGTGCCACTAGGTAATAAAATATTATCTTTTCCACAACTTTTAATAAGGTTTACAATACCAGATATTATGCTAATATTACCTTCAGTTAATATGAGATGAAAAAATATTTTTTATCTTTGAAAATAGTGTGTATTGTTGCATTATCTGATATGCATAGAGTTTCATTATTGACTTTAATTCTAATCGCATGATCCATATTTTTTCAAAAAATAGTTAGAATTGTATTGATAACTTGTTGTAAAATAAATAAAATATTATTAAAAATAACAACAAATATAGAGTAAAATAATAATTATAATATGAATGAAAGCTTTCATTCAATTTTCTTATCTACCAAATATATTACAAATTAGCATATAAATATACTCATACAAGCAAGTGATATAGATTTAATAGATACAAAATTTGCTACTAATTAAAGTAGATTGAGTGATAACTATTTTTAATGCTCAATTATCATTTGTGTGTATATTGATTTAACAAGACAATTAGTACTTGGAATGATAAAAATCTACATTCATTGTGAGTTATTCATGAGTTCCACTAGTTAATGGTAGGATGGTAGAGTAAAGAAAGCATAAATGGACACTCATTATCCATAATATTCATAACAACTTGAATATTAAATTATTAAAAAATTGTTAGTGATACTTGTCATCATAATAATTGTTTCCTACATGCATGCATTTTATATATGTATGTATATGAGATTTGATTATTTATTTAATAAGGTAATTAAATTGCTTGGTTTTCATTAAAGTATGATTAATTGATTAGTTTGATAGTTATATTATACACATATATATGTATTTTATTTATTTTTGTTTATTTTTAAATACTTTATCTACATTTATTTATTGATTGCTTTTTTTTTTTCCTTGGTTACTAGGGTTTTTCTTATTATTTTTGTATGCAGTTTGTATGGTGCGCGCGCACATATATATAGGTGTATATAGGTTTGTGTATACTTTAATGTATACATATATATTTATGCATATACGTCTTTCTGTATGTGCTTTTAATTATGTTTTTAAGGATTGAAACCATGCAATGGAAATAATATTATTTTTGAGAAAATATTAATTGACAATATAATTACAAATCATTCAATTAATTCTTGATTGACATGAACAAAAAAGAAAGTAAAGAAGGATTTTTGTTTTGTTTTGAATTAAGTGTATTTAGATTTTTATTCTCAGAGAAACCAAATTTTAACTTGTAATTAGACGTGTTTATACTTCTATTCTAAGAGAAACCAAATTTTAACTTATAACTGGGCTTGGCACTTATCATACCTTATTTTTTTTCCTTTTAGTTTCCTTAATTTATTCTATAAGCATTTTTACTTAATAGATTAACTTAAATCTACCACAGGCCATACTTAACTTGTGAACACGTTTTTTTCTTTCCTTAATTCCAACCCCCCCCCCCCCCCCCCCACACACACACACACACATTTCCCTTTTCTCATGTCTTTTCTCTTTTCTCCTTAGTTGCTTTGCTACCTTCACTTAAAAAAAATAAAATATCATCACATATACATAAACTACATAGTCATAAAACATTTTTTTTTTTTACCCCACCACACGTTGCCGGCGCCACTGCCCAACCTCGCCGCTCTGCACCATCACTATCGCTCCACCAAGTCATTACACCCAGCCATACAGTATACAACAGCAGGGAACAATAGCTACACCAACTTTATCGATTTTTGACAGTTTTTAATTTGAGTAATTTCGTATCCATCCATTCTAGTCGATTCAATTCGATATCTCGACGGATCCACCATTTTGATGTTGATTCAACTCTGATCCATACTTATCCGCATCAAAATCTGGAACTTTGGAATGGAGGCAAGTGGTCTAATTCGGATCCCCTGTTCAAACTGAGCTACTCTCGCTAACCAATTGTATGGTTTTTAAAGTTATAAACAGATTTGGGGCGTATTTTAATTTTTTATTTTTAAATTTCTTTCCTTAAATCTGCAATGTTTATTTTTATTTTTTTAATTTTTCAGATTAATATATATATTTATATAATATTATATTTTTAAAATATATATATATTTTTAAATATAGTGATGTTATTTTTAAAAAAATTAAAAAATATATTTTTAAAATTATAAAACATGTCTATCTAGTTTAACAAATCTAACTGAACCCAATAAATATGGAATGGGTCGGATTTTAAGTCCTTTAAAAAATTAATAGAATAAGTTTTGAATTTTAACAAACTCTCTTACTGTCATTTCTGTGTGAAAAGAAGACATGGCATGAACAATATTTTTCACTATTCAGAGTTGATTTTAAGATAACTCTTCTTATGAAAATTTGCTTCATTAGGTGGGAGATAGGTTTATGAAACTCTCTCTTAGTAAATGCCAAACATGTTTCGAGTAAAAAAAGATCCACGAGTTTTAAAAAGATGGCCATTCAATCAAAGTCTTAACTCTCTCGAGAGAGGGAGTGGGAGGGAGAGTGGATGGGGATTCACACTTTACACTACATTGAATACGAGGAAATATTCTTTTTACTTTAAAGAAAATATTTAAAGTAGTATTTTTTAAAGTTTTTTTTTTTTTTTGTTAATATAACACTTCTATTTAAAATTTTCCTTTTAATATGGGGTTTGAATTGTTTATTTTTGTAATTCAAGTTGAAGAGGAAAAGGCAATTATAGAAATAAATGGAATGATTGGACCTTTTATTTTCCTTATGCGATTTTGTATTTAATTAAAGTTGTTTGTGAAGCTTATAGATTGCAGCAAGTAAAATATAGGAAAGTTCGTATTCAAACTTAGTTCGTCAAAAACCAATTACTTACTTTTGGTGAATGGTCATTATTTGCATCAACAACATACATGAGGAGTATAAATAACCTGCAATCAAGTAAAGAAAATTTTTATTATCTTTATATACTTTAATATTATAATGAATAAATGACACTTCACCTCCAAATTTTATTATTTTGACACGTTAATTTCTAAAAGTAATTTGTAAGTATGCTAATCCTTTAAACTTAGCCACTCTATTACTTTATCCTTTAAAAATAAATTTTAAGTATTTTATCTTCCCAACTTATTTTATTAAAATATTTTATTCTCTAGTGTCGTTTTCTGATCAAATTTTTATCATAATAATTTTTATCAGCCACCATCGCGTGTGTTTTTTCTTGTATTTCCACGCAAAAGTTAAAAAAAAAATACATTATAATATTTTTTTATTATTGTCGATGATAAATACACGATATAAATAGTAGTATTTTTACTATAAATAATGATAGTATTTTTGTTAGCAGTAGTCATAATTGATATTATTTACAATAAAAATATAACCATATGTCGTATCTTCTCTATTAATAATAATAATAAAATTTTAAGATTTTTTTTTTTTTACTTTTACGTGGAAAGACAGAAAAAAGATACACAACGATAGCCGACGAAAAATATTCTAATAAAAATTTAATTTAAAATTAATATTGAGAGATAAAGTGTTATAATAAATATAAATCGAAGAGACAAAGTATTTAAAATTTAATTTTAAATATAAAATTAGTATTTTCATAATTTGATCAATAACCAAATCGGTCATACTAATGTTAGCTGTTTAACCGATCCGACCGATCTAATAAAAATTAATTATATTTTCTTATTATATTACGTGAAATGATAATATAATAAACTAATTATTATTTAATACATTTTAAATATAAAAAAAGATAAATAACTACCTAAAAAAAATATTTAACAAAATATAAAATTTAAATAACCACATAAATATAACAAAATATCAAATTTAAATTTTTTAAAAAACTTAAAAAAATAAAACGATCAAATTGACAGATCTAATTGAATTTTCGATTATATATTCTTAATCGGATCAGATCGACCTACAATTTCAGATTAAACCAGTTCGATTCAATTTTTAAAATAATGAATAAAATATTAAAATAATTAAATTTAAAGGGATACAATATTTAAAATTATTTTAAAAATTAATATATCAAAATGATCAAAAATTTGAGGAAGAAGTGTGAGTTACCCATATTCAATATTAAAAAATTTAATAGGTTGCACTGGCATAGAAATATTTTGACAATATTCTATTTACAGGTTTGACTTATCTCCAACCCTTTTCCTCCCATTTTTCTCACAGTTATGTTTTACTGTCTCTCTGTCCGTCACTTCACTTAATCCATCCTTCTCTGATCATTCCTCCAGGCTCCAGCTGAGCATCTCCACCGCCTCACCCCTTTTCCCTAAGCAAACCTCTTTTCCCACTTCAACAAACTTAAAAAAAACCCCACACCTTTGCTCATTTTTCACACACTACACACACTAAACATGGCAGTGAGCAACAACATAACAGCGATACTGAACTTCATCGCTTTGATGTGCTCTATCCCCATCATCTCTGCCGGCATATGGCTCGCCTCCAAGCCCGACAACGAGTGCATCCGCTGGCTCCGTTGGCCCCTCGTCTTCATCGGAATCGCATTCCTGTTGGTAACCCTTACCGGGTTCGTCGGCGCGTACTGGAAAAAGGAAGGCCTTTTGGGAGTCTACTTGGTGTGCATGTTCATGCTCATAGTGCTGCTCCTCGTACTCCTCGTGCTCGCCTTCGTAGTCACGCGCCCGAACGGCGCGTACGCCGTGCCTGGAATGGGATTCCGGGAGTACAGGCTGGAGGGGTTCTCTTCTTGGCTCAGGGATCATATTACCGGCAATGATAACTGGGGAGGGATAAGGGCATGTTTGGCTGATTCACAAATCTGTCCCAAGCTTGCCCAGAAGTATATTTCTGCTGCTGACTTCTTTGCTGCGCATCTGTCTCCTATTGAGGTAAGGGCTTGTTTGTTTTCTACGGTGTTTATTTTAGGAGGGAGTATTGCAGGAAGTGCCTTTTCTTTTCTGGTGAATCCAAACGCGGTGTTTGGTGTTTCTTTGAGTTTTCTTTTGAGCCCAATGATTGATTCAGCAGTGGCCAACTGTTGGTGTGGTGGCTACATACTTGAGAAGTTTGATGAAACTGCTATTTGTTTTAATTATTATCATTAAAAAAAGTTAATTTGAATGATCAAAAACATGTTAGATGGGATGGATGAAGTAATAGGTGGTGTGTGTTGATTTCTGTGAAGGACACTTTCCGTTCCCTTCTGTTCATCCTGCCATTATCTGTATGGGGTTTTCTGGGAAAAGTGTTTTAAGCACTACACAATGAAAATCATATAATGTCATCATAAGGTGAGTCTTATTATTGATAGTGATATGATATTACTATAATGTGAAAATGTCCAAAACCTTTTTCTTTTTTTTTTTTTTTTTGGTTTTATGTAAATTTCAGGTTGGAGAAAGTACTAATTTGTAGTTAGATAATTGTACTGTTCATTGTTTTGTTTCTGTTGATTTCTGGGATTGCATTGTTGACTCTGAGTGAACAACTGAACATGCCAGAAGTTTGTTTTCTTGAATTCTCAATTACATATCATTGCCGAGTCTGTGTAATCCATCAAAGTTGTAAAATGACATAAATACAAAGATGGTTTGGACCCACAAACAGAATCTGTTGGAATACTGTCAATTTGTCAATAATCTTTTTCTTTATCTATAATAGTGTGCTTAAGCTACTTTTAGAGGGGTCAAAGACTTCCATTATGGCTAATTTGGACTAGCAGAGCCTCTATTCACCTGCCTCTTAATTTAATTGGAAACTCAGAAGATGTAAATGGATTAATCCAGTCTGTAATCCTGTTTTGTTCTCTAGAGTCTAGAATCTTACTTAATGGTGGTCCCTTTAGCATTCCAAACCTTGTGTTGTCGTCTAAAATAGAATCTCCCACTTATCATTTGTGATCTCACAAAGTTTGCACCCAAAGGCAATTAGTACCGAATAATTGAGATAATATCTAGTCTATATTGTATTCTGAAAGATATAAAGTTCTTGTAGTGGCCCAAAGGTATCCGATACTCAACTGTTTTGATCAGACAAGCATGCTTACAGTTTTAAAGCACAAGCATTGCACATCCAAGAATTTATGTTTTTGGTCTTTTTTATTCTCCAAGATAACATTTTTCTCTTCGAAATCTTCTTTGGGCTACAGTCGGGATGCTGTAAGCCTCCAACAATATGTGGGTTCCAATATTCGAGCCCTACGACCTGGGTTGGCCCATCGAACATGGCAGCAGATGCCGACTGCGCCATTTGGAACAACCATCCCAGCCAGCTCTGCTACAATTGTGATTCTTGCAAAGCTGGTCTGCTTGGAAACTTACGGCAGGAATGGAGGAAAGCAAACATAATACTGATCATCTCAGTGGTGGTTCTGATTTGGGTTTATCTTATAGCTTGCAGTGCTTACAAGAATGCTCAAACGGAACAACTTTTCCGCAGATACAAATAGGGTTGGGCTTAATTTGATGGTTCTCAGACAACTCTTTTCCACTTTTTGCGCAACTTATGTTTTTGAATTTGGTCACCTTTTTTTTGTTCTCTTTAGTGCTTTGTCTCTTTATGGCTTTGTATATATTCTTTGTAGTTTGTACTATTATGCTATCAAGCCATGAAATTTAATGGACCTTAAAAGGAAGACAAGGATGAAGGGTGGACCCTCCATCACATGTTCACAATATTCTCGACTTTCATATTGGAAAAGAATGAGAATGGTATCCGAACTCTTTTTCTCTTGGATTCCTTTAAATAAACATTTCAATCACCTGTGTCATTAGTCCTCTGATCCTCTCCACATGTAATATTTCTTCTTTACTATGTGATGAATGCCATGTCCATATACACATACACTACACACACACAAACATATATATATATATTCTTCTTTTTCTTTCAAAATTAAATCTCTAGTTTGATTGAGCATTGAGTTTTACATGAGAGTAAAAAAATGCTAACTCTGTATAATTTTATATTATTGTCCGTAAAAATAATGATTGAAAGTTAGTAAAATCAATTGCTCTGAAAGCAAAATTTATGCATTAGAAAATGAAGTTTTTATTATGGAACGATTCAAAAAGAGAATAGAAATTGATAAAATTGAGAGAGAGAGAGAGTAAGTAATATACTTGAGAGTTGGATTGATCGATCGCATCTGAAGTCTCGACAACTAGCACATTAGACAAGCACATGCAACGCAAACAAGTTTGATGTGATAATATAATCTTGAGTACCGAATGCACAACATTTACCTGGACAATAGACACAAATGTGATGGAGAAATTCTAGTTCAAACACTAATTTGGTTCAATTTAAGCCGATCATATTAGGTCCTACTACACATAGAAAGTGAAGCCCTTTTACTCTGTGTGATTGGTTGGATTCGGCTAAATCAAAGTTTGAATTACAATTTTTCAGCTTAATCTTAAGAGTCCGAATATCATATTTCCCTAGAGTGTTGGAAATGCACAAGCATCCCTATGTGCCAAAAACTGTGCGCACTCTCAGTTATAAAGTAGGATGCACCACATGCACACATGAAACATAGATTCAGCACACAAATTGTTGTTATGTTTCTTCAAGGTGTTATGGAAACCTGCATCGATGCATATAACTCCGCAATATTCCCAGACAGACATCACACGACAAGTTCTTTTGTTTCCGGTCTCCCATATGTATTTTTTTGTATTTCCAATGTGTATATACTCACATCAATAGTAAATTTATTACTTTAAACTCTAAAGCAAAAGAGGAACACAGCTAAATTTATGTTAGCTCAACCACTCTGAACTTTAAGATCAATTCTTCAGCCATCATCATTCATGGATTAAAGGGCCTTAGGCAAGATGGTAGCACTTGAATGTTTTTACTTTGAATTAAAGCAAGTCAAAACACATCTTGATAGGCAGTCAGACAATCGAACTTTCGTTTATTTATTTATTGGACAATAATAAAGCACATAATAGTTGAGCAACTAAATAAAAAGGGAAGGAAGAAGGTCTATAAAGCAAATAATCACTATTACATTACCCAAGAAGAAAATAAAAAGAGAGGAGAAGAAGAAGCAAAGCAAATGGTAAAAGCAAACATTATCTTACTGCAATTTTACAACATAAGGCACGGTTTCTTTTCTTTCTGTCTGTAGGCCTCTTGAACCTTTTTTTAAGTCAAGTCACTTACAATTTGCAACTACTCATATATGCACTGCAGGGGGTGAGTGAACATTTTATGTATTCAATGTCCCGAGTCAGTGATGCTGTCTCAACTGTTCAAGGCTGAACGCCATTAGAACATAGAAACTCAGTGGACAGATATTCGTAGACGAATGATTTATAGAAATCTCTATATTACTCTATCAAACAGTGTTGTAGAAGTAACTCGCTTCAATACAACTGGAGAATGCACATTCAACCAGATTCACAGTTAAACTACTACACTTGCTGAACATTAAAAGTTTATCCAGCCCACCGTGAGCAATATAAAACCATTTTCGTACAAAAGAATTTTTTTTCATATATAATTAATCTCTCACATAGCATTCAGAAGAAACTGCCATCACATCTGAATTCATGAATACATGCATTTGCCAGAATGCAGCTCATTTGCAGCAGAAACTGAAACATTGAATCAAGAGCTCACCAGTTTCTGGGAGACTAATTTGTCAGGCTGCTAATTTTCTCGAGTACACGACATACATAGGATCAGTGCGACCAGGGTTTGGAGATATATCTACAGCCTAAAAGAACATAAAGAAAACATGATCCCCACTGGAGCAACAAGAATGTCACGAATCTTATAACTAAATCTAGGTTAGTCAAGAAACAATATGGCCATCTAAATATGAAGATAAAAACAAACAGGAAACAAGCAAATGCTGAAAACATCACCATTTGTGATAATCTCAATTTTGGTCCCTTAATTATGCTGCTAGGTCATTTTTGGTGCCCCTATTTCAAGTCATATCAATTTACATCCCCAAAGTTTCAATAATTCATTAGTTTTGGTCCCATCTGTTAACTTTACATTAGTTTTAATCTGTGGAGGTCATGCCTTGGTCATGTGAGGTGCATTGGGAGGGAAGATGTAGACCATAGGCTAGACTTTCCAATGGTCAAACCGATAACCAAATTCCACAACCTGACCCTAATTCCCCAAATCCCAAATCCCAAATCCCAAATCCTAATCCCTTTAATTTGAGCCAAAGGGTGATCAGGATAGGTGGCGGCCCGGGTAGACGAACAGAAATGGTGCATCTGCACGCACGGAGGGAAGGAGCGGTGTTTGCTGTGCACAGAGGTGAAGGGACAGCGATGACAGGTGCTAGAGGGAGGGGGCGACAGCTGTAATTTATTTAGGGTTTGTGTTTTCTCTTTGTTTTTTTGGATTGGAGTACATAAAAGGGTATGGTTATACGAGATCCATATACCTGAAATAAACTAAACAAGACTAAATACATTTAACATAAACTAGCAACCATATACAGGCTGAAAAATAGAGTAAACATTGCAAATATTTAAAATTATTAAGCCAGAAAATTTGGATGCTAATTACCTTAGGAGCCTCAAATCCTCCAGCATAATGGAAATATGCTCCAACTATCATTACATGATCAGCATCTCCGGTTGATGTCCACATCGAGATTGCCTTAGTCCAGAAGCAGCGGTTGGAGAAGCTTGTAATGCAAAATTCACAAAATTTGAGGGTTCACAGAAAACCAGAAAAATTGGTCAAAGTTAACAGCAATTTTAAAACAACCACAGATACCAAACCTTCAACAACCACAGAAGATTTTGAGAATGTATTGCTAGTAAGCAACCTAATGCCGTGCTTGTACATAATTTAGTTGTGTGAAATTGAGTGATTATCACCTTATAATAGCAAGTCCACCTGGTTTAAGGATCCGAGACATCTCCTTGAAAATGTCAATAGGCTTTGTTAGGTAGTCGACACTAACCTGAAGCATAATAAATCTATTCATACAGGATTCCAAAACTACAGGGCAGAGAAATGCCTTCGATGAGGTCAAAATTTTTTCATGGTAACCATAAAGACCAAGAAAGTTATGCAGGGAATCTCTCAGGAAAAACTTAAAGCAAATTGAAAAGGCATTAACATCTTTCCATGTGTTTGTGGAAAATAGAAAGAACTGTCATGAGCAATATAAAATGGCTAGTTAACTGAAGGAATTAGGGTACTCAGATTATCTTGCAACATTACACATTTTAGACAGGATACAATAGCAGAAAATTCTTATCTACAGTACTTTCTATAAGGGTTTTTTTTTTTTTTTCAAAATATGCGGTCTGGATATATAAATACATATAAGTATTATCTCTGACATATTTTGTCTTTGCTTTGCTAGTTAAGTCTTCAAAAGAGTGCATCCACTTCATGAAAAAAGGTGAAAGTCTATTGTGTTTGTGTTGTCACATATGGTACTTCCCTAGCAGGCCAAACAGGAAAGTATCCCCATTAGCAGAAAACATCTGACGCCAATCAAGATAATTAAAGTTGTTCTCTCCACAAGATTATATCAGGCACCCAATGTTTTTCAATATTACAATTCCAGAATAAATTCTGATGAATAATATGAACCTCAGCAGTCTATCTTGATGCAGTTTATCCATTGTAAGAGATGATGAAAAATAATTTTATCATCATTTCATTGAAGTTTACTCGACCAAAAACAGCCACACTTATTTAGAATGAAAGTGAAAAAGATATTAGTAGGAAATCAAATGAATGAATTATAGATTATAAGCCTTGAACTTAATTATGGACAGATCTGGGTATAGATGAGCATACCACATTTGTAATAACATCAAAGCTGTTATCTTCATACGGGAGTTTAGGGTCAACATTTAAGTCTTGCACAACATACTCTGTGAAAACCTACAAAGACAGCAATGAAAGCACTTGAATTCTTCAATTCGTGAAAACTGTATAACATATCTATAAAAAGAAAATATAAGGCAAAGAATCTTATGTATAAACTGCAAGTATATAAGAGGATATGCATTGATCAAGTGCCATTGAAGATATAGTTACAACCATCAAAACAAATATCTCAAAATTATATTTCACATTAAGTAAATGACACTGAAATTGCCATTCAAGGACCAAAAGAAAAATAGTAATGATCTCACTGGATTTCGCTTTAGCTCTTCTTCATTCAAACCCATTCCTGCTATCCTTGATTGCTTATACCCTTTGGGATAATGACTGACCTAGATAAATCACAAGAATCATGTTATGTTGATGTAACAAATTTGATTAGAAGAGCAATATAACTGTAAGATGTAACTCACCCAGCTGCTACACATGTCCAGCAGAGCAACTCCAGGAGTATTACTTGGGGGAAAAACCTCTGAGTAATATTTAGTGAGTGCGGCAATGGCTGGATCATCGATATGAGTCACGAAACGTGGAGATTCATAAAACAATGTATCTGGTGACCTGTGGTGTTGTTCAGAGAGCCTTAATTAATGGCTGAAGCCGGGGTGTCAAAAAGTTGAATCTCAACATTTAAATTGAAAATTCCAATTTGCAGGATTTTGACATCTAAGTCAGCTAGATTGTTTTTCTTTCGTTAAGGGGAACTCTCATACCGCAACCACTACTACTTTCTCTACATCTAACTACTCTCTCTCTCTCTCTCTCTCTCTCTCTCTCTCCCTCCCTCCCTCCCTCCCTCTACATCTACCCCCTTCCAACTTGAGGGTCATAATAATCACAAAAATTCATCCCTATAACTATATTGTTAAAAATCATTCAAATAAGGTAGCTGAATAATTCAAGGAAGCACCTGCTTCTGTCTGCCACATTGTTCATTATTGCCTGCACTCTACTCCCACAAGCCTTGAGGAACAGTTCTGACAGGATATTACAGCCAATTTGAATGCAGTTTTGTGAGTTAAGTCATCCTCAATTTCAGGACCTGTCTATTCAGTAAGTTCGAGTGGGCCTACCTCATCATTCCCTAATTTTTGTGAAGGTTGTATTTAACAATGAAGGTCAAGGTTAACCTAGTCGAGGATAAAAGGAATACAATGAAAATAAGTTTAAGCCTAGAGGTAATAAGTTTAAGCATAGAAGTAATAAGTTTAAGAATAATAAGAAAGATTGGAGAAAAGACTATCGCCACAATAATGATGCTTAACCTAAGAATCAAAAACCTAGGGATGTTAAAGGCAAAGAAAAGGAAGAAAGATTATGCTACGTATGTGGAAGGACCAATCATTGGCTAGAGATTGTTACTACAGGAAGATAGAAAGTTCATTCCTAGGTTCAACTCTAAGCCTAAGACTCAACAAGGTCAAGTGAATATGTTGGTTGAAAGGGAATCATCCATCAGGTTAGAATCCATATTTCCTTTAGTGAACTTTACATATCAAAACAATGATTGGTGGTTAGACTCGGGAGCTAATATACACGTTTGTTTTGATAAATCAAAATTTAAATCGTATCAAAACTCAAGTGGAGGAAGAGTGCACTAGAAAATAATACTGCTACACAAATACATGGGAGTGGAAATATTGATCTAAAGATGGCTTCTAACGATGAAAATAATTCAAATATTCAAAATAAATACTTGAATTTTATCTGATCTACCTTCTGGTAGTAAACCAATAGCAATGCAAATAGATTTTAGTAGTTAATTCAGAAGTTAGTGGAATTTCTAATAACACAATTATTGATGGTAGAGATGCTACATACTTTGAGGATATTTTTCCTTTTAAAGCTAGAATTCCTATGAGTAATGTATGTCAAAACTTGAATCTTCTAGAGGTGAATCATTTACCAGTGCAATTCTAGGAAATAAGGAGGAGAATCTATTAAGGAGAAGTAAAAAAGACAAAGGTCAAGAAGAATTTTAGAGATGATTTTATCATATTTTTAGTTGAAGGAATCCCCAAACTTATGATGAAGCAATATCTTCTATAGATGCACCTTTTTGGGAAGAAGCTATCAATTATGAATATTCCCTGCCACCTTATTCACTCTTCTCAGATTTCACTTTAAAAACTTATAATTATGTATAAGTTATCATCATAAAAGCATCAAGCTGCAGTAGTAGAAAGACTGAAGCTATTAACTATAGAGATTCAACAAGTAGAACACATCAAAAAAGTCTTCAAGTTTACAAGTATATTTTCCACAAAATGATGAAGATAAATAAGAAAGAAAAAAAGGAATTGATTGAATTATGAGATACTTCAGCATTAGGAACACAAGGCTTGCTTCAGGAAAAAAGGTGCACCTTGGCTAAATTATGCAAATGAAGTTAAACACTCTCCATCATAGCAATCTCAAAAAGCGACGTGAGAACTGAATGAGGGTGAGATTTTAAGAGACTTACTCATCAAAGCGCTGGAAATCTTCATCCTTGAAGGGAAACTGCTGAGGCCATTCCACATTCTCTAATACCTTTAGATCAGAAGCAGAAATTTGAATAAAAATAATGCATGATAGTCCAAATTAAGAAGACGCATACTGATTACTGTCAACTGGTTGAATGGAAGGACAACAAATCTGGAAGTGCAGGACTTGAACTACAACACTAAGAGTTAGAAAATTAAATCATGACATGTGATCATCAAGCTCCAATATAGTTTTTGAAACTTAGGAATAGCCAAATTTTCAAAATTCTCCTACTTAAAGAAGCAGAAGTCTGACATTTGTTAACATTCACATTTTTAACTTCCCAAGTGTCATGTGTTTTCTATGTTTTGGATTGCATAACATTTAACATCAAGAACATGCACATTTCACTTGGATAACAAGTAGTCTTTCTCCAACGCAACTAGAGAACTAAATTCTGAATCCTCAACCCCTAATATCTATCACAAACAAAAGACGCCAACTCACAAAACAATACACTTGATTTCACTTGATATCAAATCATATGTTAGATAAATTCTTCAAACTACACCTAGAAATTCCAAAATCCTGGGCATCATCCACAGAATATCTCAGTATCCAGGTAAAAAAATGGAATTTTCAAATTAACCTTGACACCAAACAACAGAGAAGGCAAAGTCTTACAGTTCAACAGCACCCATTACCGAATTTCAAGAAATCCAGAACCAAAATAACAACAGCCAATTCAAGAAAAGACCAACAAATATTAATCTCCCTTTCAAAACACTTATCAAGAAAATCAAGAGCCCAATACATGCAACTAAAACAAAAAAGACAAAATCTTTTCACCTTCTCAACAGCACCCTTTTGCCTGGCAGAAGCAATGAAAGATTTGGCACCAAGATTGCCAGCAGCCATGTTCATGAACTGGGACAAAAATGAGACCCCAATGCCTAACACCACCCTGCGGGCTGCTCTGTATCCACCAACTCTCCTAGAAAATGGAGGCAAAGAAGAGAGAGGAATTGCAGGTAGACAAGGATAAACTCCAGCCAAATGTGGTAGCCTATGCTGCAGTTTGATGCCAAATCGATTAGTCATTTCTCTTTTAGTTTTTAGCACATTTAGCGCGACACTCTTGAGCTATGCCCACTGTATGCCCACTGCCCTTGATATTTGTCACACACACTGGGTGAAGTTAGAGAGTAAGAAACTATTACAGCACTTGTTTGGTTATTGTAATGTTTTGATACTTTTTGCTGTTTAAAAATGTTTTGTTATCTTTTTTTTTGCTCAAGAAAATTGTTAATAATAGCTTTTCTTGTTAATCTTGAAAATAATTAACTATTAAATATTTTTTAAAATAATTCGAAATATCAATAAATACTTTTATCTAACTCAATAATCTCGCAATTACAGTTATATATATGAAGTCAATGAATCACACTAAGTTTGGAAGCTTGGTTTATTGGATTTGAAATTACATACTGAACTTTGATAACATGAATAGTATACATAAAAATTATAAAATTGATATTAAATAGAATATTAATCGTGAATTTTTTTTTATAGTAATTATACCAAAATATATAGGGAGGTATTGAATTACCGCAAAAATTGCTTTCTACATTGGCTTAATACATTAAACAGAACATCTCATTATAAGTATAAATTTTATGGGATATATGTTTGATGATTGATGTATATGCAATTTACGTGGCCATATTGTCTTTCACTTGTGTACAGGGATAAAGGGTATTACCTATTAGGCTTTCGTCCTGACAAATCTTTGGATTGGGCCCACTAGGCTCGTAAAACTAGGTGCAGATCTGGCCCAAATTCAGACAGTACGGGGCCTAGTCTTGTAAAGCAAAGGGCTCTAATGGATCTGACTAATTGGGCCACAATTTTTGAGGCCTGATCTTGAGCTGGACATGAATGTCAGCGTCCTTCTAAACCCTTGAAATATGCTCAAATGAAACCATAGGGAAGAGATGTAAAATATTATTGGCACCAATTTGGTCAATTCAGAAATATGAGTAACTAATTACGTACAAATATCATATGACCTCGCTCGCATCAAATTGCAAGAAACCAATGCTCTATTAAATAAGAATTTGAACTCAGAATCTTATAATTGAAAATTTTAAAAAGTTAATTTAAAGGCTGTAGTCTTTACTATTTGAGCTAAATCTCATTTGTTGAGTGAAATTTGTTTTACGACTTCATTAATATATATATATATATATATATATATATATATTAATTGAGATCATATTTTGGGTATGATCTCCTTGGTGGAAAGAAATTTAACCCAAATGAACTCGTTGGGATTGCTAGGTCGTGAAATAATTTTAATTAAAAATATTTATATTAGTGTGAAATTTTATCTATATATATATATTAACACCAATTAAGATCATAACAAACCTACCATACACAATATATCAAATAATAATTTTATTCTAAAATTTTTTATTGAATGATAATTTAGTTATCAAAAATAATTTTATTACATTCTTACTATTTATTTCTAATTATCAATCATGTGATTGAAATTCAATAAAAAATGACCATTCTATTTATTTTTTATTCTTTGTACATACTAAACGTGAGAAATGTTATACTTATATCATTCTTTTCCTATCATCATTTCATTTCTAATTTCATTTCATTCCTATCTAATTTCATTACTACATACCAATCGTCCCCTTAGTGGAAAGAAATTTAACTCAAATGAACTCGTTGGAATCGTTAGGTCGTGAACCAGCAAATACCTTTATATATAAATATATACACAAGTGTTGCTAAAGAAGTAATGAGAGTCTTGGCCTTTTTGTATTATTTCTCCATCATAAACCTACTTCCTACAATGGGATACTGAGTCAAAAAAATTTGACAGCAACAAATTTGCCTAGTAATTGCATTAGTATTGTTTTGAGGAGGACATTGTTTCTATGCGTGCAAGCTATAAAGACATGTTAACTATTGTTTTGAGGAGGACTTTGTTTCTATGCGTGCAAGCTATAAAGACATGTTAACCCCTCAACTGATTTGTGAATGACTATCAATGACAAAGAATGCAACTTTACTGGAGGTTTG
Source organism: Paulownia fortunei (assembly GCA_019321725.1). Classification (NCBI taxonomy): domain Eukaryota; kingdom Viridiplantae; phylum Streptophyta; class Magnoliopsida; order Lamiales; family Paulowniaceae; genus Paulownia; species Paulownia fortunei. The sequence continues at coordinate 3,619,097 of CM033105.1, read as the reverse complement.
GGGGATTTCAAATATTGTGTAGCCGATCATGAAGATATTATATCCGATAATATATAATACGTGTGCATTTTATCATATATTTTCACACACTAATATATATATATATACATGTGGACATGTGTTAAAATGTGTAGTGCGATACACGGAGTATAACATTTCTTACACTTTGTTTGGTCCAAACCCACCATTAGTTGTATATTTACAAAGACACCAATAAGGACTAAATTAAAATTTTGAATTTTTGAAAAATGACAATCAAAACAAATATTTTTTTTAATACCCTCACCTTTGGCTTAACAAATGCAAGAAAAGTTAGTAAAATCTGTGGTTCAATCACTATCAAATTAACTATAAATATATAATTCCTGCCAAGACTTGGAGATTTCATTTTTCTTAGTCGACTATTTCTTTAGGTCTAGTATATGCTACAATCAATATTTTGGTGGTAACTGGAAAGCGAACACCCCAAGCAATGCTAAGTGGTTGTCCATTTTCTATATCCATCCAAAGGTCTGTACACTTCTCTTGGCCATAAATGTCCCTATTTTCTTGTGTTGTTGACAATATTTATAATTTCATTTCAATTGTTTTACTGAGTATAAGACATATTTTCTCTCGTTTCATATATTTTTTTTTTTTGAATATATCTCGTTTTATGAACTATATAATACAATAATTCAAAATCGAAACGCATAAGTCTTTACTTTCAAACAAAGCTATCTATCTTTTATCATCCTAATTTAGTTTTTATTAAAAAAAAATTATTTTGGTATAGAAACAACTCAAGGGATCATAATCAATCTAAGTGGTATTTTATCTACCTTCTAATAATGCACAAGGATCCAAACAATTTTCAGACTCCCAAATATTTTTATGGGTAAGGAGAGGGGTCCACCAAAGGACTTTTTTTAGAAGCTTTATAAAGCAAAGGTAGATGTAAAAAATATTGATAAAACAGAATTTTATAGTAATGCTTGCAAGCTTGCAGCAACTATATATGGAATACAACATGATTTGAAGCCTATTGATACATCATGTCGGGTGGGGTTGGGGGGAGGGGGGGGGGGGGGGGGGTGTTGGGGGCATATCATGTCATATCTATGAATGGACAAAAGGTAGGTTATTCCCATGGTTGCATAAAATTGAGCAGCCAACACAAATAGTATTACATAAAATTATGGTAAAAAAATAATAATAATATATGAACAAATACCTCCTCTCTAATACTTTTTGGTCAAAAGCTAACATTTTGATTAAAAGATCAAATAAAACCATCCATATACTTATGAAAAGAAGGCATAAACTTGCAATACAGAATATCTTAGGAAAATAATAGTAATAAGTGAGACTAAATTTTAAATTTTAAGGTCTCTTCAATGATATAAAGAGTATAGAGAAATACTGATTTTCATGTTAAAAGAAATTATATTTTTCATAATTACAAATGATTCATAATTTTTCATGATCTAAATTTATTTATTTATTTATATAAGAGAACTAAATTTAGTTACATATTCCAACTTTAATAATGTAATTAACAGTATTATAATCTCAAAAACTAAAATGAGAGTTGTTTTTAAATTTATTATGTTTTCATAGATAAAAAAATAATACATATTCTATGCATTATCGAGCAAGACCTCAAAGTCTAAATTTTTGTCTAACGAATTTTTCAAAATTATGCATTTTAAAATATGTCTCTCACTTAATATTGTCAAAGTAAATATAATTTAAACTTTGAGTTTGATTTTTTAGTAGTTCTTAAATAATTATGCATTAAAAGAAATAACTACAATTAATTTTTTAAGAAATAATTCCTTTTTACATAATTATAGAAATAAGGGTATTTTAATCTTTTAATAAATTTTGTTAAAATCTACTATCACATAATGATAGAGAGGAGATATTTGTCAAAAGTTGTTTCAAATGAGGTGAATGTAAAAAATATCTTTCATCTATTAGAATATTTGTCAAACAATAAAGCATAATGCTTAAATGGGTAATTCTAGAGTGTATGTGCATTATGTACAACTCACTCAACCACCAATGCTCGTGTTTAATCACGAGATAAATATAATTTATGTATTTTATAATTTTATGATTTAGATCTTGTTAGTATTTGAATGATCTGTCTATAAAATACAACAAGATTAACACGAATTTCGCTTATAATAGAATTTCATAATAGAGACCATAGAACTTATTCATGTGCTATTTAATGCCGTGTGAATTATTTTTGCCGTGCTTATATGAAAAAATAAAAATAGTGAAAAGATAATAAATGATAATATTAAAATTATCACTAATCATATTTATTAAAAATAATTATGTTTTATCACAAATTTTAACAAGTTAACTAGTAACAATAATTGTGTCAAATTTGTCACTATTGATAAATTAATGATTTGTGACACAAGTCTTGCTATTATTAAGTTGTAATTAAACATATATCATCAGCTATTAATAATGATTAATTAATACTACTGTCACAATTAAAATTTAAAAAATAATTATTATGGAAAAACAAAATTCTATTACTTATTACTTTATACACATTTAAAAACAACTTTAGTATTATTATTTGAAATATTGTAACAAATATGTATATTTAGGTAGTAAGCAAGTGGGGTGGTTCAGTTGTATGTCTTCTTATTCTTTTTCATGAAATTCACCAATTGTACTTGCGTTAAAGTTGTGTGGATTGGACCAAACAATCTTGATCGTGACACATCATCAATAGATAAACATCTTAGCTAAAAGATATAGTTATGTGGCAAGTCAAAAGTGCCATTTTTATACAAATTTATAACCAATTATAATCCTCTATTTAGTACTTATTGTAAGAGGGATTTGATGAGAAATCATTTTTAAGTAAATCAGATATACAATGCATCTCTATTTATTATTAACAATCAAATTATAAGTATGGGTGTTTTTCACCATTATCTCTCATAATTCAATAATTTTAAATATATTAGAAATATTGTTTAATCCACGCCTGTGTTAATTTACTGAGACGCGTTCTATAATACACTAAAAATTTGTTGAGGCAGGGAATCTTCAGAGCCAGCGGCTAGATTGTCGGCCATTCCACGAGTTCCCCTAACCCTGCGTGGAGGGTGAATAGGAGAATTTCCCCCAAGTGAAAGAAGAAAAAATAATTAAATTAAATGGAGGGCATAGATAAAAGAAAGAAGTAAAAGTAAGAAAATACTTTCATTCCCCCCCCCCCCCCCAAAAAAAAAAATCACTCTTTTTCACTAACTTTTGAATATATATTTTTTTACACATTTATTATGTGAATTTTAGGATCTTTTCGATATTATATACATGTACAAAATATAATATTTATTTTTCATCCATGCATAAAAAAAACACACACCATACAAATATGTCTATAAAAATTGAATATCCATCCTATACGCACTACACCGACTACAACCTCAATTTTAGATGAATCCAAGTAGGTAAAGATTCCTTGTGACAACTTTGAACTAATGATTCCAAAGCTTTTACCACAAATAAATAAAATACACACACACACACACATATATATATATATATGTATATGTATATGATCCTTCCTAGAAACTCTGATGGAAGCTCCATTGAATTTTCCATTTGTAGGTTAGATTCAATCCAAGAGCTGTCAAAATATTATAAAAACACCATAGCTAGCCTTCAGTGATGAGAATCTTCCAGACATACAACATTCACAACTCTTCTTTTTGAGAGGTGGTAAAAATATAAGTGTTTTGTCTATCAATTCAAGGATGGACTTTTAGTGTGTTTTCTACCCACCAAGCTGTTAACTTATACACAAAAACAAGTATTTAATAAACTATTTTGTGATGCCCATGTTTTGTTTGCATCCCTTATAGTATATTGGAAGTTGACTTGACATTTCTATAATTTTTGTGCCAAATAATCCATCTTTGATGGACATAAAAAAAAAAAAAAGGCTCAAAAGTCATGGGGACCATCTATGTACTACTGATTAATACAATTTTGTGATGAAAAACCCAAAAAAAAAAAGGAAAAAGAAAAATAATTTTGATTGTTTGAATGTAAAATTATTTAATTTAGATGTTTGCGAGGAAATAATCATTTGTTACTGTCTCCATCTCTAATGCCACCATCACTTCCCCTTTTTTTTGATCGTAAACAATAAAAAAAAACTTGTGATTTTAAATTTATTTTAAATCTATTATCTTCCTACACCTCTGGACAAACACAGTCCATATTTTAATGTTATGTTTCCAGCTAGATTGCTTTGTCTATATGTGTTCTAGTTTATTAAGCCATACGTCATCTATTTTTTATTGTTATGAATGGAGAAATATGAAATAAATTTATTTCACGAACATCAAAATTTCAAAATAATTGTCAACCAAAGATTTACTTGGGGTGGTTGGGGTGTTGACTCAGCAATAAATTTGAATGTATTTGACAGCCATAACTGCATAATAAGCATATAAATGCCAAAATAAAGTTTGGTAAGAATTTTTGGAACATAGATTTAATATAAAGTTTCAACGGTCCAGAGTGTTGTTTGGAACTTGCATTCGTCAAAATTTTAGAAGTAAAGAAAAAATTGAAGATAGAAGAAGAATACAAAATGAATTAGTTGTTCGACTATTTGGCGCAGAAAAAACACCCAAAAGGTTAAATTATATTGTTCTGTCTTAATGTAATATTACAAATTTAGCATGAACACTTGGGAAAATTAGATACGTGAAGAAATGAATAATGAAGGATATCAGCTCAAATTAAATAAAAAATATGATAATAATTAATTAAATATATATTGTTATAATCTTGTAATTATCAAATAATCAAATCATGATTTTTAACATTCTCTCAAATTAAATATGAAAATTTTGATTGAAGTGTTCAACTTGAACTAAGTTTTCGTCGGTAACATGATTTATTATGCAATTTAAACTAAACCATTTTATAAATACAAATAAAAGAACGAATGATATAATATATCATACATATTAAATACTTCATAATACCACAATCAATATCTAATAAAAGAAATGAACATTATGCTATAACAAAAATGGAAGTAAAGGTGGAAACAAAATGAAACAGTCTTGAAAAAGATTTTAGATGTAAACTTCTTAGGATAACTTTAATTTATTTTTAAAATGTGGTCAAGTTTTTTATATTTAGATACATACATAATTACAGAAATTATCGTTACATGTTCCAAACTTATTCAGGTAGCAGTTTAAGTTTTCTTTCTTTCTTTCTTTATTTATTTTCATTTTTTAATTAAAGGAGAAGAAAAAGGTAAAAAAAAATAATGTGAATCATGTGATGTCAAATTGTCAATGCCACTCACAAACACAGGTATTACCAGCAATTTGAGAGACAGCCACCAAATCAACCCTATAAATATCCCCCATCACCTCTTCCCATTTCCCCTCCCCCCACACCTCCCTTTCTTCCTCCCCTCCTTCAATTCCCACACACACGCACAATGAATCAGCATCACCCCACTGTAACCCAATTTGTGATTGAAGCCTCAGTAGCAGAATCCATTGCCCAATCATTGAACCTTCCCTCGGTGCTCCACCTCCTCCCCCACCTCGTCCACTCTGCCCAGTCCTTAGCCCGCCCCCCCATCTCCAACTACCATGTTGGCGCCGTGGGTCTCGGCTCCGACGGCCGCATATTCGTCGGCGTCAATCTCGAATTCCCGGGCCTTCCCCTTCACCACTCCGTACACGCGGAGCAGTTCCTCCTTACCAACCTCGCCGTCCACCGCTGCCCTCGCCTCCTCGCCGTCGCCGTCTCCGCGGCCCCGTGCGGCCACTGCCGCCAGTTCTTCCAGGAACTCCGCCACTCCTCCTCCCTCCAAATCCTCGTCATCGATGAAGAAAATTGTGTTCAAAATCTTGACCATATAGAAAGCCTTGAAAACAAAGCTCCTAATTTTAAGCCCTTATCCAAATTTCTACCGAATCCATTTGGCCCACATGATTTGCTTGATCAAGAAACTCCGCTTCTGCTTGAGCAGCATGACAATGGGTTGGATCTGTTGCCCCTAAATGATGCATATTTGGACGACAATTCTGTAAATTTTAGCAATGGGAATGAGAACTACGGTAAATTCATTAATGGGAATTGTGGGAAGTACGAAAAGAATATTACCCTTTTGAGGGAAGCAGCGTTGGCAGCTGCAAACAATGCACATGCTCCGTACAGCGGGTGCCCATCAGGGGTGGCATTGATGGATTGTGAAGGAAAGGTGTATAAGGGCTCTTATGTCGAGTCTGCAGCTTATAATCCTAGTTTTGGGCCGGTGCAAGCGGCATTGGTAGCTTATGTGGCGAGTGGTGGCGGTGGTTATGAGAGGATTGTGGCAGCAGCACTGGTGGAGAAGGAAATGGCCAAGGTCAGGCAGGAAGATACCGCGAGGCTGCTGTTGAAGGCTGTTTCGCCTAAGTGCGAGTTTGGGGTGTTCTATTGTAACTCGGCTGGAATTGTATGTAATAAGGTTTCTGGCTAGTCCTGGTTCGAATTTTAGTGATCTGAGATTAAATTGTTTGCAACTGTAGATTTGATCCTGCAAATTATAATAATCAATGAATAACTACAATTCTATTTTTCAGTTTCTTATTATTGTTTCTTTCCATTTGCTCTTTGTACTAATCTGTCAATTACAGCTATTCATTGAGCTGGCTATAACATATTTTCTGCATCTTTGTGTGCATTCCTCCATTGTTAGGGATTTTGCTTATCTGCAGCTATTTTTGTGTATTTCACCAGACTGGTTTTGTGGAAGATATCTTTGCACGTTATGGTTATATGTGTGTATATATATATATATATTTATTTATTTATTTATATCTATTTCAAACCAATTTGTGTTAAAAAATGGCTGTCTCAAAAAATTTAGGCCCCTAAGCCATGATCACTTGTAATTCTGAGCAATGGACATTATTTTTTTGCTTTTCATTATAAAAGCAGGTTTGAGTTTTTTTTTTAATTGACTGATAGTGCTATTCATTCATTTGAGGATCATCGTAAGTTAAAGTGTGCTAATTGCTTTGCAATTTTAACAAATTTCCCCTGCTTCCAATGGATAGCTGTTGTGTTTGATAATCTTTTCTCGTTTTGCTTTTACACGTTTCATTTCTTTTGATTGGAGAGAGACATGTCAAAGGGAGCATAATTATCTTGTTCCAGGATTAGTCTTCATACAGTGCTAATGTAGTGCATGCACAGTTTAAGTTGTAGTTGGTTTGTGGTAGAGCATTCTGAGTTGGAATTCCAATCTTATGCACTTTTTGCAAAGTCAATTTATCTACTTAAATTGAATAGTAAAGTTCCCCACCTTTTCATTTACGCCAATAATGAAGGAGCATTAACGTTAATCACTTATTGGCTTCACTTATTACAATTATGTAGCATTATATAGAATTTGATAATGTTTCATGCTGAGAAGAATCTATAAACAATTATTTCCGGAGCTTGTATTAAGTTTTCTCTTTTCTATGACTTGAAGGTTTGATTTAGGCTATGGAAAGGATGCAATGAATCAAAGACTGATTTACAAGTTTGAAGCTTAAGATAACAATTTTCTATATTCTGCTTGTGAAGCCTTATTATGTGTAAAAATGTTTAGTTAAATCTCAAGTGCAACATAATATCAGTGAAACAATTGATAGAAGTATGATCTTTTGCCCTTAAATGATAGTTTCTTTTTATTCTTCATTCATTAACAGAATGCAAAATAGTAGATATTTTCTTTGTGCTATCTTACTTTTGGTATGGAGAAAAGAGGAGGTAGGTAGAATTGCAGTTTTCCTATTGTGAAAATGTTAAGCTCTGTTTGTTATGGTTTTAGACAGAGAACTGCAGGAGATGGAGAAGAAGCAAAGAGGTGGTTTGCTAGTGGTTTCCAGCTTATCAGGTATCTGAATTTTCAGTCCCTCATATTCATTCCGAACTTATTTGTGTGGTCGCCTAAATGAAATGTTCTTCGTTAGCCATCTATACTATTATTGTATACCAAATGTCCATCTATTGGATTGTGCATACAAGAAATCTTTATCAGCATTAGTGCATTTTGTTATTGAAGAAGAGTCTGAATGAAGGGCATTTCATATACATATCTGAGGCACGTAACACAGTCTTCCTATTCTCAAACAATTACTAGGTTACATTACTCTTATCGTGTAAGAATGATCAACATATTGTGGAATGGTAGAAAGTGTCTTGAGATTGACTTAGAATGGTTAAAGGACGAATTGTTCATAACCCCCAAGACAGGGTTGTCTGTATACAAACTTATACTATAGATCGATCTTTTACAGTAGAGTTTTGAAAATAATAAGTTGTCTGTGAGCATAAATTCCACCTTATCAAATTGATTTACTTTGGTGCATTCAGTTGATTTTAGATTAGATGTCTTGAGCATATATTCTTTGGCATCCATAGATGATGGGCTAAAGTGTTGTTAGATTTAGTACTGCCAGAGAAATACACACCTCAGAATCAATGGATTTGAACACATGTTGCCCAGCTTTCCAGATCAGTAAGTTGAAGTATCAAAGGCTGCGAGAATGAAAGTACGGATCTCTGCATTGAACATTATGCATGCCTCAACAAATATAAAAAGACTCTGTATTTAGGAAGCTAAAATTTAATACTAAATTACAGATGAGAGTTCCACATAAAGTGGAATTTAACCTTTGGGGTTGCAGTTGGTCAATATAGATAAGAGGTTTTGCTTGGTCTTATCCACATCCATGTATGGTTATTATAAAATAGAAACATTAAGACTAGTCAATTTTACCACGTAAGATATTATAAGTATACATGTTTTGTAAATTTAAATAAATACAATTATCCATGTATAAGTCCACAAAATTTTCAGATAATTAATAAATTAAGTCAAATCAAATCTTTTCTGTATCCGATATATTTTTACTAATATATAACTATTGATTACTTTAAATATCAAAATTGATTTGTCAATAGTTAATTTTTATGTTCTAATTAATAAGGCATTTTTCTGCGTGCCTGTAATAATATTTAATCAGTTTAAAGATTGTTGCCGTTTTTAGGTGGGCTCGTAGTGCAATTTTGCATAAGAGCTGGGCCTTCCAAAATCTGTTTGGACTTCCACCCAATTCGTAGGATTATGACGTTCAAATTTCCTAACATCAAAATCATTTTTTGGTTGTGTTTTCCAGAAGAGTAAATCGCACTTCACTCTCTCAAATTTTATCATTTTAAAATATATATTTTTTAAAATAATTTAAAAGTATTTCACTTCCTCTATTTATATTTAATATAATATTTTGTCCTTCAATGATATTTTAAGCTAAATTTTTTATTGAGAAGCTCTTCGTCAATTGGTGCATCTTCTCTTTTTCCCAAACGCCAAGTAAAAGGCTTTATAGTATTTTTTTATTTTTATCAATGATTGCCCAACAAAAATCCTCCAATGCTTAAGTGTGAAAGAGATATGGAGAGGATAATCAAGAATATTAGATGGTAGAATATAATGTTAAAACACCTCAAAGTCCATGAAGCCTTTATATATTACAGAAGAAGTAAGGTAATTGAACAAAAGAAAGATTTTGTTACCTTCTTTAGATAAGTATTATAAGGCAAGTTAACCCCTTATCAAGTAGTTTAATTTAAGGTAAAATTATCTTTCCTTATCCAATACTTAGTAGAATTATACTAGGATTATCCCTAGGATTAAATATGGTCAGATATTCTGGGCAAGAACTCATCAGCTCGGACTTATCCAAGTCAACTTGGATAGGACATACCTATATGGGTAGGATATACCTACTAGGTCAGCTCTGACCTATCTAAATGCTTAGGTTTGGTCTACGATACGTCAAGTATGATCGTATTAGGTCATGTTAGTCCTAAACCCAAATACCCAGTATAACCCAAACACTTAAGCCCAATGGTTGAGTTTAATTTAGGCCACATCATCTAGTCTCTTTACTCTAATTGAACTGAAGTAGTTAGGTCATATAAATTAAGAGTTCATCTCCGATTCGTCTCTTGAATTCCTAATTCTTTGATTAGTTCAAGAAATCCAATCCATATGGGCTCATATCAACTCATAATCGATAAGCTCTCCACTTCTCATGACCAATGAGGACCTTCCAGCTCATAATCAATGAGTTCATCTCGACTCATAATCAATGAGCTCTTCCCACCTCATAATTAGTTAGATCTTTTAGGCTCATAATCAATGACCTCTTCTCTGCTCATGATCAATGAGCTCTTTCAAGCTTATAATCAATGGGCTCATCTCGACCCATAATCACTGAGCTCATCTTGATTCATAATCAGTGAGCTCTTCTTGGCCCATAATCATTGAGATCATCTAGGCTCACAATTAATGAGCTCTTCACGACTCATAATGAATGAGCTTATTTTGACTTATAATTAATGAGTTCTTCTCAGCCCATAATTAATGAGCTTATCTCGACTCATAATCAAGGCTTAGATATTGCAACCAACAAGCTTCAGATATATGTAATCAACAAGTATTCTATGGTGATCAGCTCCATAATCATACGGAGGTAGAGCTCCATCAATTCTTTCTTGTAATCAACAAACTTCTAATACTTGTAAACAACAAGCTTCAGATACTTATAATCAATAAGTATTCTATGGAGTTCTACTCCATAAATCATATGAAAGTTGAACTCTATTAACTCATGCTTGTAATCAACAAGTATTCTTCGGTGATCACCTCCATAAATCATATGGGGTCGAGCTCCACCAGCTCATGCTTGTATCAACAAGTTTAAATACTTGTAATCAACAAGTATTTTCTGGTGGCCAGCTCCATAAATCATATGGAGGTCGAGCACTATCAATTCATACTCGTAATCTACAAGCCCAAATACTTGTAATCAACAAGTATTTTTTGGAGGTCAGCTCCATAAATCATATAGAGGCCGAGTTCCATCAGCTCATGCTTGTAATCAACAAGCCCAAATACTTGTAATTAATAAGTATTATCTAAAGTTCAACTCCATAAATCTTACAGAGGCTGAGCTGTCATGTTACACGAGATTCTAAAAGCATATTATTTATTCAAAAATTAAACAAATTGAAAGTGTTAAGGGTAGGTCTTTCTATTGTATCTTATTAGGGCCTTGTGGACCCTCATGTATCTCGATGGATGAACTCTTCCAGATGACCCTTTCAGTTTTATCCTTCAGGTGATCATTCATCTGTGAGGTGTCCATATTATCAGACTTAGGTTTCACAGGTCCGTTGACTCTCCTTAGGCCATTAAACCAAATTCACGCCCTCTATCGTTGTAAGGACATAAGACCTAGGTATACTTAGGGGGGTGTACTACCCATACTTGCTTAAAAGAAATGCATTCTCCTTAGGCTTAGTTCTAGGTTTTTTTAGGAGTGATTTTCTCCTTTTTCTCCTTATGTTTATCCCATATATCTGTTATTTTCATCTTTTGAGCTTGCTCCAAGTTGATATATTTTTTGGTTCGAGCTAGTAGATGGTCGGTTATCGTAGGCCTACCAAATTTAAATCTTACTTTTCAATAAATTTTTAATAAGTATAGAGCGAATAAGAGTCGATCCCACGAGAATCAAGGCTAACTGATTTGCTATCGACTCACTAACTAAGAAATTTAACTTCAAAATTGCTAACCTAAAGTTAATACTCAACAGGTAAACTCTAAAAAAAAACAACAAATGGTTGGGGGGGGAATTGATTTGAGTAACTAAGTCGCATAAATTAAAACTAATTAAAATATAAAGCAATTAAAATCAAAACAACAATCAACAATCGATTAAAGTAGGTTGAAGTTTTATTCGTTGTCACTAGATAATGGGTTGTAATTTCATATCAATTTTATGAACAATTTACCAATAAAATTATCAACCGTAGGTAATAACAAGCTCTATTACCCCAATCTTTCCTTAGTTGCTCATTAGATAGAACAAGCCCTCTATCTAATTCTCTACCCACCAAACAACCTAAAACTCTCTAGATTTAATCCAATAGATACATTAAAACAAGAAAAATTGATCTAAACAACAACCATACAAGCTCGGGTCATTTAACTTAGGTTATGTTTTCCATTGCAATTAACAAAAATATCTCATAATCATTAATCACAATTTACTACACATGATTAGAAATTCAAGATAATTACGGATCTAAAATCTCTAATCTAGTTGTAGGAAGTTCTGCGCATCCAAACAAAGCAAGAAAAAACTCATAAGACATTAATAATAGAAAAATATAAATAACTTCAATTAGAAAGTTGGTCAATAATATCAAATACTTAATTATAAAAAACTCATGTTTAGGGCTTTGAAATCAACTTCAACCAAGAAGAAAGTTTAGCCTAACGTGATAAAAATTAACAATAAAATTAAAATTAACAACATTGGGAATCAAAGAAACTTATTGGTTGAAGAAGATAGTTGAGGTTGATGGTAGATTATGGATGTCTTCTCCTCCAAGCCTCTTCCACTTTGTCTTCCTTGAAGCTCCAAAATCCCAAAAGTGCTTTCAAAAAATATATGTGATTTCTAGGAGAGTGAATGAATCTGAAAATTTGATTTGTGTGTTGAGAGGATAATGTCTTTTTATAAAGTGTGAGATGGTGATGTGATTTGGTGTAAAGTGTGTAAGGTGTGTTGTGCATTTTGTGTAAAGTGTGTTGTGCATTTTGTGTAAAGTGTGTAAGGTGTGTTGTGTATTTAGTGTAAAGTGAGTAATGCATGTTGTAAAGTATGTAATGTGTGTGGTGTGATATATGTATCTAGTATATACATATCACAAACATGTACCAAAAGGTGTAAAGGGTCGCCACTTGTCACCACTTCAAGCAAAAGCATAAATTTATCACACGGATGGCGCCTATGCGCCCTCTTTTGGCACTTAGGCACCATTTCCTCTATTTTCGGTGCCTAGGCACCCTGTTTTGGTGCTTTGGACCTATGCTCTCTATTTTTTTTGGCGCCTAGGCGCCATGTTTTGGCGCCTAGGTGCCATTGCTACTATTTTTGTTCCTTCAGTTCACTATTCTAATACTATTTAGTCCTTTCGTGATAAACTGAATTGACTTTTGATATCTTCATAACAATTGTATCCCTATTCGCTAGCTTTTGGTAGCCACTTGAATCAGATCAATATCACATTTGTGGATAAAGTTATGCCAAAAATACAAAGACTACCATATCTGAAAGTTTCAGTGCACGTTAACTCTTTAATCGAATTTTTCTCTTTAAAATTAATTGAATTGGAAAATGTTGACAACATGAAAGTTGTACATATATCTCTTATATTTCCAATAAGATAAGAATCAAGTCCATAGGAATTTGGATTATAAATTTATGCCTAAAATATAAAAATTATCACAGTAGCACCGTGCCAATTTGGCCCAAAAATACTTGTTTCAACTTTGATTTAGCTCATTTTTCATCTTTTGATTCTCAAACTCCTATCACACACAAACATTAATAAAAACCTCTTATTAACAAGAACAAAACAAGAATTACATAGATGAATTGATATAAAATATGTAAAAATATGCACTTATCAAATTCCCTCACACTTAACCTTTGCTCGTCCTCGAGCAAACCTAAAACAAGATATAAACACAAACTAAACTAATCCACTTTTGTAGGAAATCACGATTGCATTTAGCACATACAACAAGCCTTTAAACCCCTAAGTGGACCATAAATGACGAGTTGTAGTCTCATGAGGGCTTCTAGTGGTGATACCCACAAACACCTATGACCCATAACTTCTAACGATTAATTCTCTAGAAGCAACAAAATAATATGGTAATAAAATCAAACAAGTGTTGAATCTAACCCTTAGTTATTCAAAAGTAATACACACTTCCACAACCATCATACTCAAGTGTGTGTGTGAATAGCCATTGTCAATAGTGATGAAACCATGCATGATTCAAATAAGTGAATTCCCATAGAACCTCACAAAAGCCATCACCTGGTTTCTAATGAAATGTCGAACATAGCACACATCTCCACTATACCAAAGGCACCATATGAAATTAAAAGATCTTTAACAATGGTTGTAATGGGGTCAAGGAGTAGTGTGTGGCATAAGAAAGAAAGGGATATGGTGCAACAAAGATTCTAAAAAATTCATGGAATGAGAGACATAAATCTCATCAAGGAATGATTCTCAAGTTTCAACATTGGGGCCTAATATCATTGTGTTGGATCCTTCTTCACCATTCCCATCAACTTTGCAATATCTCATTTTAGTTGCAACTCACAATAAGCTTTTTTTTTTCTCAATATTTTGCAACTTTCTTCATTCTTTATATATATATATATGTTTTTTTTAATATTTGTCCATTCTTTCCTTCTTTCTTTGAGCTCCCCCATACTTATCTTCCAATTCAACCCAAATTTCTTTTGCAAGCTCACCTTGTCATTGAAGTGTCTCTCAAGTTCCAATTTATTTTTAGAACAAGGGTAGGATAATAGTGTATTTAAACTAGGTAAGAAGATATGGTTACCAATGAAATAGCTTATTCAATAAAAGACTCAAAGTGACTCATTATAGGAGATATTCTTCTTGGAACATCATAAGGGAAACAAGTTGATTTGACCATGGTTCTAGAAAGCCTAGTACCTTAATCATTTTTCAAGTGATGCTCAATTAGTCTTTCACCTCGATAGACCTTCTAAAGAGTTCTAATATTCAACTTCCACATGTTGAATCCTAAGTGATAATTAAAGTGAGGGTATATAAACTATCTATTTTGACATGATTGTCTCCATAGCAAAAAATATAATTATTTGTGCAAAAAGAGTTAAGTATGATCATCACGAAAAAAAAATATCAACCAAAGAATAAAATCAAGGTCCAAAACAACAATTATCGTCAAATACAACCATGTCATTCATGCTCAATTCTCATCATAAAAGTTGAAAAAAACACCTAGAACTCAAAAATTTAAAACCTAGACATAAATAAAGCAAAACAAGGAAAAAATATAAGTAAAAAAAAAAAAAAAAAAATATAAATCTAAATCCTTCCCCCCACACTTAATTCTTACATTGTCCTCAATGTAAGCCTAGGCTACTAAAATAAAGAATTAAATGCAATAAGGTTGGATTGTATACATAAAACAAAGCAAAGTAAAAGAACTATATATAAAATAAAATAGATAGAAAGAAAAGAGAGTGAGAGTTAGAGAGATCAAATCTATTATTGTAAGCTCTTAATACCTTCTTTTTCATTCGTTGGGTTGCCTCCCAATAAACGCTTGATTTAACGTCCTCAGCCCGATAACATTTCTTTTTTTTTTACTCATCAACATAAGTCGACTCATAAATGGGTGTCTCATCTACACTCTCCGATTGAAAATCCTCGTAGTAAAGTTTCAATCTATGGCCATTTACTTTGAATATCTTGTCCATTTTCAAACTTCGTATTTCAACTGCACCATGAGAAAAGACATTAAAAAACAATAAAAGGACCGACCCAACGGGAGAGCAATTTACCCATAAATAACTTAAGACGTGAATGAAATAGAAGAATTTTTTGACCAATGACAAAGTCTTTTCTAGAAATTATCCTATCATGAAATGCCTTAGTCTTCTCTTTATAGATCCGAGAATTTTTATAGGCATTATTATAAATCTCCTCAAACTCTTGGAGCTGTAACTTTCTTTGTTCCCCTCTTGCATCCATCTCCATGTTGCATTGTTTCACTACCCACCATGCTTTATGCTCTAGTTCCACCGAGAGGTGACAAGGCTTCCCATAAACTAATCGATAGGGGGCATGCCAATGGGAGTTTTGTAAGTTGTTCGATATGCCCATAAAGCATCATCAAGGCGAATGCTCCAATCTTTCCTATTCATTTTAACCATTTTCTCTAGGATAGACTTGATCTCCCTATTGGACACCCCCGCTTACCCATTTTTTTGTGGATGGTATGATGTGGAAACTTGATATGTGATGTTATATTTCTTGAAAGAGCTTCCACGGACCTATTGCAAAAGTGGGTGCCTCTATCACTAATCATGGCCCGGGGCGTGTCAAACCTTGCAAAAATATAGAACTTGACAAAATGTACTATAGTTTTTGAATCATTAGCCTGAGTGGCTTTGGCTTTCACCCACTTTAAGACATAATCGATAGCAAGTATAATATAAAGATTACCAAAAGAAGAGGAAATGGGCCCATGAAATCAATGCTCCAAACATAAAAAATTTCTACAATAACTATAGGAGTTTGTGGCATTTGATTCCTAAGTCCCAAGTTACCTGTACTTTGACACCGATCACAAGACTTGCAATGGCGATAGGCATCCTTGAATAATGAGGGCCAACAGAAACCACTTTCAAGCATCTTAAGGGCAGTCTATTTTGGTCCAAAATGTCCACCACATGCAAGGGAATGAAATTTTTTTAGAATGGAAATAAAATTACTTTCCTGCATGCAACTCCTTATCACTTGATCGAAACAATGCTTCCAAAGGTAGGGATCATCCCAAATATAGTATTTAGCATCACTCTTGATCTTTTCTTTTTGTACCTTAGTCAATTTATCCGACAATCTCCTAATGACTAAGAAATTAACAATGTCGGCATACCAAGGAGCTGCCATACTCATTGCTAGAAATTGCTTATTCGGGAAACTTTCATTCATGGCAATTCATCTTCCTCGTGTACCAACTTACTAAGATGGTCTGCAACTAAGTTCTCAGACCTCTTTTTGTCCTTGATTTCCAAGTCAAACTCTTGCATAAGAAGGATCCATCGAATAAGTTGTGGCTTGGCATCCTTCTTGGTGAGCAAGTACCTAAGGGCTGCATGATCAGAATAAATAATTATTTTTGCACCAATCAAATATGAACGAAATTTTTCTAAAGCAAAAATAACTGCCAAAAGTTTCTTTTTAGTGGTAGAATAGTTGAGTTGGGCATCATTTAAAGTACGTGATGCATAGTAAATGACATGAGGAGTTCGCCCTACTCGCTGCCCAATACGACACCAACTGCATAGTCACTTGCATATCACATAAGTTCAAAAAGAAGTTCCCAATTGGTGGTTGGATGATAGGTGCTGAGGTGAGAAGTTCATTGAGCTTGCTAAAAGCTGTCATGCAATTATCATCAAACTCAAAAGTCATATCCTTTTGAAGCAATCTATACAAGGGAAGTGCTATTTTGGAAAAAAAATTTAATAAATCTGCGATAAAAACCTGCATGTCCAAGAAAAGAGGGAATCTCCCTGACACTTGTGGGTGGGGGTAAGGAACGTACAAGATCAATCTTAGATTTATCAACCTCAATCCCTCTAGCAGAGATTACATACCCCAACACTATCCATTGATCAACCATAAAATAACATTTCTCCCAATTGAGCACAAGAATAGTTTTAATGCATCTTTAAAGTACAAGTATAAGGTTATCTAGGCATTTGTCTAATGAATCACCATAAATACTGAAATCATCCATGAATACCTCTATGATGTTCTCAATGTACTCAGAGAAAATGCTCACCATACATATTTGAAATGTGGCCGGTGCATTGCAAAGTCTAAATGGCATGCGCCGATAGGCAAATGTACCAAATGGGCAAGTAAAGGTAGTCTTCTATTGATCTTCTGGAGCAATGACTATTTGATTGTACCCTGAGTAGCCATCAAGAAAGCAATAATGAGTATGATCGGATAATCATTCAAGCATTTGATCAATAAAAGGTAAAGAAAAATGATCTTTGCAAGTAGAAGAGTTAAGCTTCTTATAATCAATGCAAACTCGCCATTTGGTTCGAACTCTTGGAGGTATTAACTCTTGGTAATCATTTTATACTATAGTGATGCCGGACTTCTTAGGAACCACTTGGATTGGGCTTACCTACTTGCTATCAGAAATGGGCTAGATGACCCTAACATCAAGAAGCTTTAATATCTCTTTCTTCACAACTTCCATCATGGGCGGTTCAATCGCCTTTGGGCCTCCATCGTGGGTTTGGATCCCTTTTCTAATAAAATTCGGTGCATGCACATAGATGGGTTAATTCCTTTAATATCGGCGATAGTCCACCCAATAGTCGTCTTGTACTCATGGAGCACCCTAACAAGCTTAGCCTCTTATGTATCGGTGAGATCTTTAGCAATAATAATATGAAGTGTTTCTTTCTCACCCAAATACACATGTTTGAGATGCTCTGGGAATGGTTTGAGCTCCAATGTAGGTGCCTGCACCATATAAAGTAAAAGTCTCTCATTAGTCAATGACAAAGCAATGTAAGAGATATCATACTTTGTATTTTGTGAAAATGAGCCCAATCCTTCCACTGTTTCCTCCATATTTTCCAATAATTAGACATCCATATTTATCTCTTTCAAGTCCTCCATGTAAAGATTGTTCCTCAATGCAACATCCAATTCATCATTTCTAGTCAATTCAAATATTTGTTAAGTTATAGAATCAATAATATCAATTGCAAAAATGGAATGCACATCACTATGATACCTCTTAGCTCCAAAAATATTAAATCTAATTATCTTATCATCAAATTCTATAGACAATGTGCCATCATGAACATCAATTTTAGTCCGAGCTATTTTTAGGAATGGTCTCCCTGAGAGAATGGGTGTAGGATGTAAGGATCTATCATCTTCCATCTCAAGAATATAAAAATCTGCAGGAAAAACCAATTCATTCACTTGTAACAAAACATCCTCCATAACTCCTTTAGGGTATGCATTTGATATATCTGCTAATTGAATAACAACACCAGTTTCTTCTAAAGGGCTTAGATTTAAAAAAACATAAATGGCATATGGCATGACATTGGTTGATACACCTAAATATAACATGCACTTTTTAAATCTGGTGTTACCAATGGTACAAAGAATGATGAAAATGTCGGATCCTTGCACTTTGGAGGGAGCTTCCTTTAAAGAACTACTAAAATATTCTTCCTCACACTCACTTTTTTATCTCCCCTCAACTTCCTTTTATTGGTGCATAGTTCCTTGAGAAATTTGGTGTAGCGAGATACTTGCTAAATAGCATCAAGAAAATGGATGTTTACCTCCACTTTTCAAAAAATGTGAAAAGGTGGAGGTATTATATAAGTATGAGAGAGAGGTTTAGGAATGAATACTGACTCTGGATTCTCCTTGACTACATGTGGTAGATGAGTAGGAGAGTGAGAATCATATAAGAAATGGATAGTATTGCTTGACTCACCATTCTCAACCTCTTTGGATACTCATTTTGTTGGCAAACTAGGAGACTCCAATTGCTTTTCGGTTCTTAGAGTTATGACACTTGTATTTTCCTTAAGATTCACCACGGGTTGGGAAGGTAATTTGCCTGATCTTTGTGTTTTCAATTGGCTTAAGCTAATGGCTATTTATCCCACTTGATTCTCAATATGTTGGAGATGGTTTGTGTAGTTTGTTGAAATTGCATAGTTTTAGTAGCAAGTGCTTTCACAAGATCCTCCAAGGAAACACCTAATTGTTGTGGAGATTGGAAGGGTGGTTGCACATTCGATTGGAGAAAACCCGATGGTCGGTTTGGCATTTGAAATGGAGTGGGTTGTTGTTGTTGATTCCCGTATCTCAAATTTGGATGATCATTCTATCTTTCATTATAAATGTTGGAGGAAGGATTATATCTTTGCCTTGATTGACCCGAAAAACCACCAATTATATTTGCTTGCTCCATAGAACCTTCTTGGAGGGATGGACACATGTTCGTGGGATGTCCTACTATGCAACATACTCCACATACTTTGACTTGTTGCCCTACAACCATTTGTTGCACTAAAGAGGTGAGGTGTGAGAGCTTTTGTTCAAGAAGATATGCGTGCACCTCATTGACACTCTTAGGTGGTGGAGGTAAATCATTGTGGGTGATGAATTGTTGAAAGTTTACAACCATATTTGCAATTAGAAAACAAAATAAATTAAATTAAGTAAAGTAAAATGAAAAATGAAAAAATGATAATAAATCAATTAGACGCTTGATTCCCCAGCAACGACGCCAAAAACTTGGTCAGTTATCGTAGGCCTAACAAATTTAAACCTTACTTTTTAATAAAGTTTTAATAAGTATAGAATGATTAAGAGTTGATCCCACGAGGATCAAGACTGACTGATTTACTATCGACTGACTAAATAAGAAATTTAACTTCAAAATTGCTAACCTAAAGTTAAGACTGAACAAGTAAACTCTAAAAATAAACAACAAACGGTTGGAGGGGGATTGATTTGAGTAACTAAGTCACATAAATTAAAACTAATTAAAATATAAAACAATCAAAATCAAAACAACAATCAACAATCGATTAAAATAGGTTAAAATGTTATTCACCGCCACTAGACAATGGGTTGTAATTTCATATCAATATTATGAACAATTTGCCAATGAAATTATCAACCGTAGGTAATAACATGTTCTACTACCTCAATCTTTCCTTAGTTGCTCGTTAGATAGAACAAGCTCTCTATCTAATTCTCTATCCACCAAACAACCTATAACAAGCTCTCTAGATTTAATCCAATGGATATATTAAAACAAGAAAGATTGATCTAAACAACAACCACACAAGCTTGGGTCATTTAACTTGGTTATGTTTTCCATTGCAATTAATAAAAATATCCTATAATCATTAATCACAATTTACTACACATGATTAGAAATTCAAGATAATTACGGATCTAAAATCTCTAATCTAGTTGTAGGGAGTTCTCAAACCCAATTTGGTTGTGCACCCAAACAAAGCAAGAAAATACCCATAAGACATTAAGCATAGAAAAACATAAACAACTTCAATTGGAAAGTTGGTCAATAATATCAAACACTTAATTATAAAAACTCATGTGTAGGGCTTTGAAATCAACCTCAACTAGAAGAAAGTTTAGCCTAACATGATAAAAATTAACAAGAAAATTAAAATTAACAACATTGAAAATCAAAGAAACTTATTGGTTGAAGAAGATGGTTGAGGTTGATAGTAGATTATAGATGTTTCCTCCTCCAAGCCTCTTCCACTTTATCTTCCTTGAAGCTCTAAAACCCTAAGAGTGCTTTCAAAAGATATATGTGATTTCTAGGAGAGTGAGTAAATCTGAAATTTTGATTTGTGTGTTGAGAGGATAAAGTCTTTTTATAAAGTGTGAGATGGTGATGTGATTTGGTGTAAAGTGTGTTGTACATTTTGTGTAAAGTGTGTAAGGTGTGTTGTGTATTTTGTGTAAAGTGAGTAATGTACGTTGTGAAGTATGTAATGTGTGTAGTGTGATATATGTATCTAGAGTATACATATCACAAACATATGCCAAAAAGTATAAAGGGTCGTCACTTGTCACTACTCCAAGCAAAAGCATCAATTTTGTCACATGGATGGCGCCCTATTTTGGCGCTTAGGCACCATTTCCTCTATTTATGGCACCTAGGCGCCCTGTTTTGGTGCTTAGGCACCATGCTCTCTGCCCTATTTTGGCGCCTAGGTGCCGTTGCTGCTGTTTTTGTTCATTCAGTTCACTATTCTGATATTGTAGCCTTTTTTAACTAGTTTTTGACCTCTTTATAAATTGAATTGGCTTTAGTGTCTTCATAATAATTGTAGTCCTATCTATTAGATTTCAGTTGCCACTTGAATTAGATCAATATCACATTTGTGGATAAAGTTATGCCAAAAATACAAAGACTGCCATATCTGAAAATTTCAGTGTACTTTTGACTCTTTAACCCAATTTTTCTATTTGAAATAAATTGAATTGGAAAACATTTCCAACATAAAAGTTGTACATATATCTCTTATCTTTCTAAAAAGGTAAGAATCAGGTCTATAGGGCTTTGGATCAGAAATTTATGCCCATAACACAAAAATTGTCTCAGTGGCACCGTGTCAATTTGGCCCAAGAATGCTTGTTTCAACTTCAATTTGGCTCATTTTTGATATTTTTATTTTCAAACTCCTATCACACACAAAAAATTAATAAAAAACTCTTATTAACAAGAACAAAGTAAGACATAGTGGAATTGATATAAAATATATAAAAATATGCACTTATCAGTAGATCATCAAAATTTCGAGTTGGCTTCTTAGCCAGCGACATGAAGAACTCACCATCCTAGAGACCTTAAGCCAAATCATTGGAAAATACATCTTGAGTGGCTGGGGTAAATATCTTAATATAGCTCCTCAATGTTTCTCCTTTCTTTTATCGAAGATTGAAGAGTGTCAATGAGGTCGTTTGGA
The DNA here is from genome assembly GCA_019321725.1 of Paulownia fortunei. Classification (NCBI taxonomy): domain Eukaryota; kingdom Viridiplantae; phylum Streptophyta; class Magnoliopsida; order Lamiales; family Paulowniaceae; genus Paulownia; species Paulownia fortunei. The sequence continues at coordinate 3,596,835 of CM033105.1, read as the reverse complement.
TTTTTCTTGAGCTGACGAGTTGATGTAAGAATGCCGAGCTAAAGTATTCAAATGATTGGATGGAGTTAAGAGGGAGTTAACTGAACCATTGCTGAGCAAACTTATCTAAGGTGATTAGACATACCCTGTCTCAACCTCATCAAAATATCGATGTAGGAGAGCTGAGTTCTCAAATCTGCACAAGTGATCCTAAAGATCAAATGTCCCATTATATTCATAGCTTAGGGCTCTAAAATTGGCAATAGATCATCCCTCGTCACTTCCTCAGATAAAAGAATTCTCATCCTCTAAACCAGAACTTTTTCTACCATCTCCTGCTTTATTTCTTCCATCTCATTATAAAGATCATCTATCTTCCCAGATAGTCTGGTTGGGCTTCATAATAGATCGCTCATAAATTGCCAAAGTGTGACTCCCCTCCTACAAGTCCTCGGCGTGGCCTCTTCCATCTCTCAGCAATATTAGTCATTTTCCCTTGTAGAGGAAGATGATGATCAACAACTCTCTTTCTCTCCACCGCAAGGCTGCATCAACTGTAGCTATAATCAAGCTTGTCAAGTGTTCAAGCATAAAATGCGTTGGCCCAGGTCTCGCCTCTGTCCGAGGCTTAGTGCGAGAATTCATCATAGCATAGTAGGAAAGGGTTACTGGAGTAACATGTGGCAGACCATCTTTCCTACCTAGGTTTTGCTCACCGCAATTGTTATCTCGCTCTTGATTCTAGGATAATTCTTCATCCAAATCACGTTGAAATCCTTTATTAGCCATATTCTTACACATTGGCTTAATATTTCCCACAAATGACGCCTTTTGATTCATGAAAAAGAAATCCCAAATTAGCATATTCAACTTCTCAATTGTCATTCAATAGTACCTACAAAGCAACGATTATGGGTGCTTGGGGTTTCCAGCAAAACCCTCTAATACTTAAGTCTGAAAGAGGTATGGAGTTTAATCAAGAATATCGGATGCTAAAATGTAAATGCATAATGTAGAACATATCTCAAGGTCTATGAAGCCTTTTTATAGTAGATAAGAGTTAAGGTAATTGAATAAGAGAAAGACCTTATTTAGATTAAACATCATAAGACAAGTTAACCACTAATCAAATAGTTTAGTTAAGGTAGGATTCTTTTTTTTTCTTTTTAATCCAACACTTAGTAAAATTGGACTAGGATTATCCTTAGGAATAATTAGGGATTTCAGATATTCTACTGGGCAATCCAAGTAAGCTCGGATAGGATATACCTATCCAGGTCAATTTGGGTAGGGCATACCTAATAAGTCAAATAAGATATTATAGGTCAGCTAAGACCTATCTAAATATTCAGGTCTGGTCTATGACACTCCAAGTAGGATTCGTATCATGTCAGACATCACTCAAACCCATTTAGGTCAGTTCTTCTAAGAAGTTTTAAGCTGAATATCCAGTATGATCCAAGCACTTAGTCCTAATAGCCAGGTCTAATTTAGGCCAAATAGGGCTGTAAACAAACCAAGCCGCTCGCGAGCTATTCGGATCTCGAATAAAAAAAAATTCATTCGAGGTTGATCGTTAACTTTAATGAGCCGAGCTCGAGTTCGATTTCGAGCTCGAAAATTTTATCGAGCCAAGCTCGAGCCTAATTGTATTTGGCTCATTAGCTCGCAGCCTGCTCGTTTATATGACGGTGGCTGAAATAATGACTGAAATCCAGAGTAGCAAGCAGCATGACGGTGGCTTACAAAGGTAAAATGCTATAATAAATATAAGTTAACGCGATAAAATATTTTCAAATTAATTTTAAAGAATAATATGCTAAAATAGTGAAATTTGGAGTTGTGAAGTGTCATTTACCCTAACAAATGTAGCTTTTAGTTCAATTCCCTCCAAAAAATCAGTCTTACTAAAATCCATTTTCATGGAATTAAGTTTTTAAAACCTTCACTAAATTAACCAAACTTGTAAGTTGATCATGAATAATCCTTACCAATCTACCAATATAAGTTTCAAGTTCGAAATAATTCTCCAAACTTTTGATAAAATACCAACTAATACTAAAAAAAAAATACCTCAATTATTATGAGTATTGATACTTGAAAAGTACAATAATCTGAAACAAAGTCAAACGGGAAAGAAACTTGCTTTATAGTGGAAATGAATAAAGATTCTATAAATTGATATTGTTGTTGGGAAAGAGAGTCAAAATAAATGACACAAATACAACAGAATCAGGAAATTCTTTTAAAAATGAGAACAAACCAAGATTTCCAAAGAAAAATACAAAAGGGTAAAAATTTGACATATGGATTCTTACATAAAAAACTCAAATCGGGAAAAACTATAGGACCGTAGTCCAGAAAAAAACTTCCACTATATATATAGTAGGCTGACAAAATTCTCCCTAATTTAAGTAAGGGATACACAAAAAAAAAAAAAATCCCAAGAGAATGCCTCTTAGATCACAAATATATCTCAAATTTCTCAACTTGGAACTCTAAATATATGAACACTATTTTAAGAGAGAATAAAAAATTACTAAAATTTTTCTTTCTTTTCTTCCCTCAAAACACACTCTTATTTTTCTTAAATATAAAGAATTCTCTCTACTCTCTTCCTTTTTTTTGTTTTTCTCTCTCTTTTTCTTGTGTGTTTTAGCTATGCCCAAAAAACTCTATTTATAGGCAAGGTTGCTGCCAATGTTCAATGATTTGGTTAAACTTTTTCATTTTTTCAAAGTTTGGGATATTTTTTTATTGTTTGGTAGTGGTTTTATTTTTTCAATGGCACATTTCAATGCTATTGACATTGCTTCCATCCCACATGGGGTGGATGCCCATTAATTCTCCCCCTCCACCTAATATGGGAGATTCAACAAAACTTGCTCTACTTCTATATGCTACAAACTTATCCCTTGTTAAAGATTTCGTAAGCATGTCTACACTATTTTCATTAGTGTGAACTTTATCAAGCTCCATCAATTTTTCATCTAACACATCTCGAATCCAATGGTATCTCATATCAATATGTTTTGATCTTGAGTGAAAAGTAGAATTTTTATTAAAGTGAATCACGGTCTGACTATTACAGTTGAGCGTGTACTTTTCTTGCTTCAAGTCTAATTCCTGGAAAAACTTCTTCAACCACAACATCTCATTGCAAGCTTCGATTATGGTAATATACTCTGTCTCCATTGTGGATAATGTCATGCATTTTTAAAGTTTCGACTGCCAAGAGATAGGTCCCCCTAAAATCTCATCAGGTATTTAGATGTAGATTTTCTGGAATCAAGATCACCAGCCATGTCTGCATCTCTGAATCTATCTAATATAGTTTGATCATCACCAAACTTTAGGCAAACTTTTGAAGTACTTTTTAAATACCGAAATATCCATTTCACTACAAACCAATGATCGTTACTAGGGTTAGAGAGAAATCGGCTAACAACACCAACTTCATGAGCAATGTCAGGTCTAGTACATACCATAGCATACATTAAACTGCCAACTGCAGAAGCATATGATACATTTTGCATTTCTTTCTTATTTTTCTCACATGTGGGATACTGTATCGAGCTAAGTTTGAAATAACCCACAAGTAGAGTGTTGACTGTCTTTGAATTGCTCATGTTGAATCTCTCAAGAACTTTTCCGATATACTTTTCTTGAGATAGCCACAGCTTCCTATTTGTCTTATCTCTCGAGATTTTCATTCCAAGAATTTGCCTAGCTGATCCTAAGTCTTTCATTGAGAAAACTTGTTGAGCTCTTTCTTCAGCTTATCAATCTTGTTGGCATCATGAATATAACCAACATGTCATCTACATACAATAACAATATGATAAAATCATCATCATAGAATTTCTTAAAGAATATAGAGTGATCAGAGCTGGTTCTATTATAGCCATTATCAAACATAAATGAGTCAAATTTTTTGTACCACTGTCTCGGAGCTTGCTTCAAGCCGTACAAGCTTTTTTTTAACATACACATCAGGTTTTCCTTATCTTTGACTTTGAATCCCTCTGATTGTTTCATGTAAATTTCTTCATTCAAATCTTTATGAAGAAACACAGTCTTTACATCAAGTTGTTCAATCTCCAGGTCCAAGCTGGTAGCAATTCTGAGAATAACTCTGATTGAAGACATCTTCACCACATGTGAGAAAATTTCATCAAAATCAAAACCTTTTTTTCTGACTGAATCCCTTTACAACCAGTCTCACTTTATACCTTAGTTTTGAGCTATGCTCGTCAGCTTTTAGCCTGTAAACCCATATGTTTTTCAGTGTTCTCTTATCTTTTAGCAGCTTTACAAGCTCATATGTGTGATTTTCTTGTATGAACTTCATCTATTCCTTCATGGCCTCCAACCACTTCTTTTTTGATCATGTGATATGATTTCTGTGAAATTCTCTACTTCTCCCTTATCAGTGAGTATTACATACTATATCTAGTAGAAGGTTATCTTTGTTTGGTGTACCTTCTCATCCCTACTTCTGGTGGTGGAACTGAAGAAATATCATCAATCTGTATAGATGTGAGATCCCGTACATCTCTCCTGTGATTTTGAGCCGTAAATGAAGAAACTAGATCTAAGTCATCAAGAACATATGAGTTGGACTCAGATTTCTATTTGACATCATCAATTATCTGATTCTCAACGAACACGACATCCTTACTTCTGATGACTTTTATGTTAGATAGGTCCCACAATATGTAGCCAAACTTTTCATGACCATAACCCAAGAAGATGCATGGTTTTGGTCTTGTTGTCAAGTTTGAATCTTTCATCTTTTGGAATGTGTACAAATGCCCTGCAGCCAAACACCCTCAAGTGTTTATATGAAATATTTTTCCCTGTCTAAACTTCTTCTCGAATGTCATCATCCAAATAAGTTGATGAAGAAAGGTTGATTAGATCAGCTGTAGTTCTCATTGTTTCACCCCAAAAGGATTTAGGTAATTTGGAATGTGATAGAATATATTTGATTCTTTCACAAATCGTCATGTTTATCCTCTCTGCCATACCATTATATTGAGGAATCTTTGAATGCTCTTCTCAAGTCTATTACCATGATCCCTGCAATGTTGCTCAAATGGATCTTGGTATTCACCACCATTATCTGCACGAATGTACTTCAGTTTCCTTCATGTTTTTCTTTCAACAATTGCTTGAAAATGTTTTAAAACCCCTAGAGTTTGATCTTTAGATTGTAAAGCAAAGCGCCAGACTTTTCTAAAGAAATTATCTATAAATGTAACAAAGTACAAACCACCACTAAGAGTTCTATTTTTCATGTAACAAAAATCAGTATGCACCAAATCTAATGGATGAAATTTTCTAGATGGAGAAAAACTCTTAAACGTAACTCTGTACTGTTTTTCAGCCAAACAATCAACACAGGTTTTAGGGGCATATTTGTTATCCTAGTGAGGAGTTTCTTCCTAACCAAAAGTTATAAACCTTTCTAACTCAAGTGTTTATGCTTTTTATGCCACAACTCAATAGAGGGATTTTTGACAATTGCATTGACCTCTCTATTGGATAGTCTAGCCCACATCGGGTTGAATGAATTTTGTTTTTTATATTTAGCAATAATGAGAGATCCTTTGGTGAGCCTTCACCAAATTAATTAGCATAACCATCATCGTCAAGCTTGCTAGTGGAAATAATGTTGAATCGAATGTTAGGAATATATCTGAGATTTTTTAGCAGAAGTCTACATCTTGTATCAGTATTTAGAATGATGTTCCCCATGCCAACGACTTCCGTCACACTATGATTGGTCATTCTGACTTTATCAAAGCTATTACTGGTATATGATGTGAACATATCACAATATGGAGTGATATGATATGAAGCTATTAAATCAATAATCCAGTATGTCTGTTGGCATGATGAACTGATATAAGCATCATCACAAATGATGACAACATCATCATCATCAACTACAACAAGGTAGTGTATTTGTTATATTTCTTGTTCTCATTATTTCCATTCCGTTTATCTCTTTTCTTCTTTCTACAATCTCTCTCATGCTGTTTTGGACCACCATAATAATGGCCTTTGAAATCTTTCTTGAACTTGGACTTCCCCCTGGATTTATCTCTCCAATTTAGAAGACCTGTGTTCTTACTCCTTCCTCGTTTATCAATATTTTCTGCTACTAAAGCTTTTGACTCAGAATAATATTCTCCCTCATTTCTTCTGGATTCTTCATTAAGAATACAATTTTTGACCATTTGCAAGGCTAGTACTCTATTTGTAGTTGAATTACTGACTGACACTACAAGTGTGTCCCAAATAGCAATAAAACAACCATTTCATCATCAAACAATATTTTCATAGTGGTAGATTGATTTATTAGACCTTGGTATGCATTTAGGTGCTTCGCCATGTTTGCACATTCTTGGTAACTAAGCCGAATAATTTTTTTAATAATAGAAATTTTGTTTAAGGCATTTTTCCTCTCAAACATGACCTCCATTTTCTTTCACAAAACATCAACTTTTTCTTTAATTGCAAAATTATGGAAGATACTATGCTAAAAAAAGCGTTGAATATACCCCCATTGTCTTTCTGTGCAGAATATTCCATTCATCATCACTCATTTTTTTTGGTTTGGCAGTATCACCATGCAAGAGCAAATATAAATCCTTATAGTAGAAAAGATCCAATATATTCGATTTTCAAATGGAGTAGTTCAATCCATTTAATTTGAACATCCCGTCAAAAGACGTTGATTCTTTCATTTTTTAATCTGCAACCAAAACAGCATGACTCTGATACCACTTGTTGGGAAAGAGAACCAAAATAAATGGTATGAATGTAGCGGAATAAAAAAAAAATTTCCCACATGGTGAATTAAAAATGGGACCAAACCAAAAATTCCAAAAGAAAGTATAAAAGAGTAAAAAATTGACACAAAATTTTTTATGTGAAAAACCTAAATAAAAAAAAACTACGGGACCGTAATCCAGATAAAAAAATCCACTATATGTATAGTAGGTTTACAAAATTCTCCCTAAATTAATTAAAGGATAAAAAAAAAGATAAAAAATAAAAAATTCAAAAGAATGTCTCTTGGATTACAAATATATTTCAAGTTTTTTAACTTTGAATACTAAAAATAGAAACATTATTTTAAAAGATAATACAATTTTTTTAAATTTTTTCTCTATTTTCTTCCCTCAAACCACACTCCTATTTTTTCAAATATAAAGAATTCTCTCTACTCTTTTCCTTTTTTGTTTTTCTCTGGCTTTTTATTGTGTGTTTTAGCTATACCCAAATAGCTCTATTTATAGGCAACATTGCTGCCAATTTTTAATGATTTGAGTAAACTTTATCATTTTTTCAAAGTTTAGTTGTATTTTTTCAATATTTGGTGGTGATTTTATTTTTTCAAAGTATCATTGACATTGTTTGAATCCAATGGGTGGATGCCATCAATTGTGATTATCCTCCACTCTCCAGCCCCAAAGGTTTGAACGTAGAAAGTCATACATCGAACAATAAAAACGAAAAGGGCATGCACATTTATCGGCCAGAAATTAGGTTGCTTGGGACAATGTACATATATATTTATCGGTCAGAATAATTTATTAGGGAAAACATGAAATTTCTCTTATGACAATATATTAGCATGGTACAAAAACTTCCATGGGATTGTTCCCAAAATATTTGTTGATAGTAAGACAATCAAAACCACTGGAGCCCGGCCAACGACAAAAAAAAAGGAAAAAAAAAAACATTGAGAAGCAGATAATCCTGATTTTCATAATATCAGTACAAAAGTTATATTAAATTGGCATGATTAAGTTTGAGGTTCAAGACTAACAGGTCTTTGGTTCAAGGATATTAGTATACTTACATTATAATTCTTTCTATTAGTATTTTATGTTGGTTCCTAATGTGTGAAAAAATTGAAGATAATGAATGATTTGACCGTTTCAAAAAAATATATATATAAAGAAAAATCACATGAGTTGATTCAACTTAAATACTTAATAAACCAGTTCGCCGTTGATATAATCTTCTGTTTATGTAAATTTTTGAATACCATGTAAGAGTTCACTTGTAGAATTAACATAGATGGATTGATTCAACACATTGTATATGCGTGATGCTCATATTTCCTATGAAGGCAAAGAATAAGAAGCAGAAGCAGCAGTCTCTATAAGATTCACCCTCCTCTTCGCAAAACCAAATCATTTGTCCTCCTAAAAACCCCGTGAGCAGGCTGCCACCACCGGCCCACCGTGAACATGGTGGCATGCCTCTGGAGTAATAAAACCACCATAAAGATCAATATAACCACCAGGATCACAGAAAGAGCCATGCAGCCATCATATGATTATGAAGACAATGAGCGACACGGCGTACCCAAATTAGGTTAAAGGAAAACCATGAAGAGAACGATGATGGCAAAATATCCAAATATTCACCTGGTTTCTCTTTTTAGCGCAATGAAGCATGGCAGATACTATACATTTCTACATGGGGTTGTTTTCGGAATGAGCAAGAGTTTGATTGATCCTCATGCTATCCCACTTTCTATTTATGACTCTTCTAATCCATTTGACATTTACCATATATCCAACATCTCCTTTCTCTGAATTGACACACTATCTAATGTTACTGAAGGCAAAACGTAAGGGGGCCAATGATTTCCTTGTTACACAGTATCCACTTTGGCCTTGAATATTGAGGCACTGGTAGGACAAATCCAGACCTAGTATAAATAAGTAACCATAGACTAGCAAAGTTGGTGGTCATCCCATGAAGGGTCGTGTTATCTAGTAAAAAACAAAAATCAATTGCACTTTCTGGAAGACACATTCTTTGACTTGCTTGACATTCATGGGCATCATAAGCCAAAGATTGTGAATAACGTTACAAATCAATGCAGCCATTCTTGGTCTGCCCAACCACAAATATGATGCTTAACAATTCCAGGGTTTAAGATCAAGTCCCTCAATCCATAAGCATATTTTATATGTATGCACTGAAAGAAACCAAGCACCAACAACTAACTGGTGGCTGCTTTGACTATTCCTTGATGAATGGAGGAACATCACCTCTCATAACCCTCCAAGGCCCACCATAAAACATTGGCTTCATTAAGGGAACAGCTTCCCCAGGGTGATCTTCCCAATATTTCTCCTGAAATACATTTGAGGAAGGAAATAAATAAACATTTCAGCAAATAATAAATCTAAACAAATAATTTCTAACGGATATGAGTGCAAGCTTCCTTGCTATGTAAAGCAATAGGTTCCAGAAAATAAATCACTCCTAAAGATAAAAATCACCGAGTATCGTATACGTGGTAATCTCCTCATTTCATGCTGGGAGACTAGTACAGGCAAAATGCAAGACTATGCATAGACCAGATCGTGGCGTCTGATTAAATATGATAATTGTCAGGCCTATGAATCTATTGATCCGCAAATCTTTTTGGTTTTCAGTACAATATAATAGTACTTCGGTAATTAGGTGTAAAAATTGGCAAATGCCTTGTTCTAAATCAATTACATAATAGAAGAATCGTTTAGAAAAACATCTTATACAGGATCACTATTCTCTCATATACTTTCCTAGCACATAATGGCAAAGCATAAAAAATAATATCCATAACCTTGCAGGTTGTAAGATTTGAACTAATGCATTTAGAAGTTTGTGAAATGTAGGCAATAAAATAAACATATATGATCGAATTGTAAGTCTTGTGCATATGTGTGTGGTAAAAGGGTTATAATAGTGAATATGGGCAATTTAAGTAATAATGCCAGAGCATGAAGACAGACACATTTGCAGCAGGTGTTATGTCTTGAGTACAACATCAGTATCAAACATACCAATAAAATTAAAAAATGGCTAACAGAAAATAAAGAGAGGCCATCTGCAATTCAATGCCCATAAATGAGGTACACCAATATAAATTTTTTAATGTAGTTATATAGGATTAATCATTTGAGCATAGAATCACAACAAATTCAAGGATTCCTAATTAAAGATGTTATCGGTGTCATGGAACAAGTTCCTTTGTACCGTAACATGCGATTAAATAACTCAAATAGAAGCAGAACTCATTTGTCTCCTCAGGGCCCAATAGATACACACTGCCAAATGCAGATGATGATTTACTAGATACATATGGTTGCATATACTGGCAAGCAGCAACCTTTCCATAGAACAAAGCAATCTAGCCAAGCAAAATTCAGTTTCTATCTCGAAATAGGTCACACATTAAGTGGTTTACCTTGTAGAGTTGCTCAGTGATTGCGGCGCCGATAACCCCTGTATAAAAAGCACAGATATAGATGGTGACTAGGGGAGTAAAAGATTTGGGTCGCCTGTACGGCTCAATCATGTCCCAGAGAATTGTCCTCTCCCACTTTGTGTGCACATAATCTGCATATTTCCTCCAGAGATAGCTTGTCATTTGTTGTTTTTATACCAATTCTTCCTAACTTCAACCTGAGCTGCCTAAAAGCAATCAATTTAAACTGATATGTTTAAACAATCAAATGGGCATTGGATAGGAAGAAACGGGAATCAAACTAGCGTTCTTGTAAGTAGAATAACGACTTGTCAGTTAAGGAACAACTCAGCAGCTTAGTGTATAGATTAACTGCATTCAGTTACAATTAGCCAAAATAAATAGGATTACATCATGTAACTGTGATCAGTTTTGAAGCTTAATGAAATTCCTTTCTCTCTTCGATTCTCAAGTCTTCTTCTTCCTCTTTCAATCTTCTTCTTCCTACTCAATTCTCCCTATCTTTTCTCAACTATCCTGTACAATCTTGGTGGAGACTCCACTGATTCAAAGGAATTCAAGTGAATTCCCGTTTGGATCATAAAAGCATTGAAACAAACATGTAACATGCATGATAAGTATCCACCAAAGTGATTTCCACAAAAAGTTCATCAATTGGGTAATATAAGAAGCCAAGATGTTTCCAGAATCAGTTGGGCATTTCAACAAACATGTAATTTGCATGAGAGGTAGCCAATACAAGGGACTAATCAAACATATCTACTTTGAATTTCGAAGATTGTTAAGGTTGCAAAAGAGTAGAGATCATTACCGGTCGATGGTGTAAGAGACACAGAATAAATTCAGAAGCCGCAAATCGTAAATCAGAACTTGCCTTTGGTCTCCGAGTTAGCCTCTGTCGGCCAGATAATTTAGGACGAAATTATTATCAACAGCTCTTCTCTTATTAGGAATTGCATATTACCCTCCATTAAAAATGTAATATTGCACCAAACCCACGGCCAAAATAATAATAAATGTAATAATAATAATAATATAATAATAATAATAATAATAATATTGTGACATTTCATTTGCCCTAACAAATTGAGTATTTTTTATAAATCGAAATAGTCGATCCTATTGTTTCGAATCAATAGTTACATGAGGTTGTTCAAATAAAAAGAAAAAAGATCCTTATTTTCAGTTTTTCTATCAAATATTTTGAATTTTGAATTGTCATGATTTTCATTAATATTTATTAAATAAGACTCGTTTGAAATGAATCTCTTTTTATAGTATAGTTTGTCTCTGTAAATTGAAAGTAGAATTCATATTCCTTTTCATTTAAATTTCTTTTGTTTCATCGATTTTGTCGCATCCGTCTTTTCTATTTTAAAGTCAATAAATCTAAAATAGGATCAAATTTTGATTTATGTATGACTATTTTTTGTAACAAATACTGAGACAAATTTTTGGTTTGCTTTGATAATTTATCAAATAATATTATAGATTCACATACAATTTTTTTGAAGACCTTCTTTACTATAAAAAGCAATAAGGGAAATAGTAAAGGAAAAAAATTAAATTGAACTAAAATTGTTACCCACCAGGATTAAGAAGAACGTATGTTTCAAAAATTCAACTTAGATCTCCTCTATTTATTTATTTTTATATTTTATACGAATTGAAATTGTTATAGGTGAATACTTTACAATAAAAATTATTAAAATACTTCAAAATGTTTTAGTAATAAAACAAAGGCTGAAATGGAACCTAAGCAAAATAATACCTCAAGTCCTATTAAAATTTAATAAAAGTAAAATTATTTATATTAGCACTTCACCACTTCTAAAAGTATGACTTTGCAATGAAGTGTCGTGCCTGTCAAATTTTAGTACTCTTTAGTCAAAGATTCGTAATTTAGTGTAGCATTTTTATATTCTTCCCTCAAAATTTTATTAAATGTGTGAATAAGGTCTAACTCATGTAATAAAATCGAAGTTCAATAATTAAAGTCTTTAATTTGAATCATACTAAAAATATAGGAATTTGTCTATTTAATAGTAGTTGATTTAACTGATTGTTGATAGTTATTAACGGTTGATTATTTATTACAGCATAATGTTGACTAAGGCTCCGTTTAAATTTTCTAGAAAATAATATTTTTCTTAATTTTTCATGTGCTTGGTAGTAACTCAGTTTTTTTTCCTGGAAAACAACTATAAATCTCTTATTTATTAAAATGTACAAGAATGTGAAACTACTAAATGGGAGTTTAAACAACTCTTACTTAGATAAAAAATCATACAAATTCGTTAGTATCCTTAATATGTAAAGGTATACGTAAAGATTTAATTTTTTTATAAGTTTTAATATTATTTTGTTCAAATTCTCATTTCAGCATATCATTTAATTATCTAGTCAATTATTAAAATATTTCCAATACTATTGCCATAATTACTATAATCCACCTTGATCAATTTCAATTTCATGATATCAACTATATAATTTTTTGATTAATTACATCATTAAAAAAAATAGATTTTTGTGCTCGACATCGATTAGTGCAATTAGAAAGGGAAAGGCGATGAATATGTTTTGTGGCTTACTTAGATTTCAAGCAAATTGATGCACAAATTTTCCAAAATGTATACTCTACTATTAATTAAAGTACAAGAAGACAACGTTCTTTCTGTAAACAAAGGCATGATTCTAAGGGCTCACAATATGACACCTATTTGGATTATAGATTCTTATTTCAGTACTTCACTTTTTAGACATCTTCATATCATATTTAATAATTTTCAACTTCACTTTGATAGCACCCAACAAACAAGTAATATGAAATTTCCAGCTACAAAGTAATATATGGGCATAAAGATAGAGCAATGTATATTAGTTTACACTCAGCCTAAGGGTGTGAATTATTTGGACCCTTGTTGAGGTAGCTTTTGGTGGTAAGAAATTGAAACATCAAAAATTAGAATTACAAATCCAATTCCAAGCATTCAAATGACTTGATTGGAACCAAATCCTGGGGCAGCCTAACAAATCATCAACGATGGCGATGGAATGATACTTGCATTTTCTCTTAACACAGTAATGGCCTGATATGAATTCAACTCCATTCAGTGGAATAACATTACAACATGGCCACAAGCCTACACAAAGAATACAGTACGATGATATTGTAAGTTTTGCTTTCGACTAGAAAATGGCTACTATTGTACAAAATCACTCTCATAGATGCTACAATGGATTCCGATATAGAACAAAAACAAATGCACTGTTATAGACAATTGCTTGAATTGGGAAGTATTATGTTGCAGATGATTCTGCCTGCTTCTCCTTTGGAGATGAGAGGCTTTCAAGGTTGAGATCTCCAATGCCTTTAGGGGGGCCAATGCTGCAGCGAGCTGTGTTATGTAATTCGATGGCATCTTTTATTTTCTGAAACTGCAAGAAACTTATGACAATAAGAAGCTGCTTCTTTTGATGAGTACGTCAAAGGGCTCTAGTCAAAAGTTCAGTACAATAAGTTGGCATAGAGCTCTAAATAGATTTCAAAGGCAATAATTTAACTACAAGATTATTGATTATGTTGACCAGAGAAAATCAATGAATGATATCTATCACTTTGCTTCTGTCTTTAGTATAAGAAAGAGAGTGTATCACAGGGTTCAGATAACTAAACCTCGAAGATTTTTCATTCATTTCCACACCTACTGTCTTTCTGTGTATGTGTGTGTAATTCTTTTTTTGTTTTTTCCTTGTGTGGGGGTGGAGGGGATAGTGGTCCCTTGCTAGAACAGAATCATTTAAAGCCGTTCACTAGTAAATAAGCCATTCACTAGTAAATAAGCCATTCAAGATTTAGGGAATGCTTCCCAAATCTCAACAGCCCATAAGTTTATCTCAAATGCAAATTATAGAAGCTCAGGTGTCAACACTGAAAATTGACAATATATTTATTAGTAACATGACTAAGCAATTAACAATATATTTATTAGTAACTTAGCAATTAAGAAATTGACTAAAAGCTTTCCTCTAAATTTAATTGCTCAAAAGCAAATTATAATCTTGAGCCTGAGGTGTATCACTAAAACACATTCAATCGGCAAGAGCTGAAGCAAGAAAGAAATGTTACACAGAGACCAGAGTAGGCTTACTTACTTTGGCAAGGGAACAAGAAAAGGACTCGAGCTGTCCATCTGCTCCACGGTAGAAGTGGAAATAAGGGAGAACCTTTACGTTCAAATTCTTGCACATGGGCTTGTTTTCATCAAAATTGACTTTCAAGAACAAGATCTCTGGATGTTCCTTGGCTGTTCTGCAAAGCTGATTATGGAACACATTAATACAGTAGTCTCAGTAATTTGAAAACCTATATAATATATTAAGCAGAAAAAAAATTCAATGAACAAGAAATTTAGCATGCATTAACTTAAGTCATGATAACACAAGTACGCGAGGAGATTGAAAAGGCGATGATGTAAGAATTTTCCTAAATTAATACTTAAGAATGTTGTCAAGAACAATAACATCGAATTTAAGTACAATAAACAAACTGCTTTGACAGTTTTCCCTACCATTTATATTTCTATGCAGTTTCCAAGTTAAATTTGTTTTTTGACCCTGAAATTCAATGCATTTCCATAAATTTGTTCCCTTTTGATATATTAACATTCTGACTTCAAGGTTGGCCATTCTTACTTCCTCAAACAAAAGTGAGTTTATTGAATTGGTTTTACTTTGGTAAGGAACGATTTCCAAAAGAGGACACAAGATCTGATTATTACATAACATCCTTTGCACTACCTAAATTGGTATAAGGAATAGAGCACCTATATTATATCATACATTAACATAATGTTGGTGCAATATCTTAAACATCCTCACAGATAAACTGGGGAGCTTAATAACATAACATCTGGTTAGTAACTGTGTGGAAAAAGTGATGGGCAAAATAAAATCAATCTCTGAAGTAAATATCTGAATTTCGCATAATTTGAGCAAAGGAGACTGTAGGGTAAAAGTTTGTAGCCATCAATTGGCTAAAAGTCCTTCCACAAGAGTAACAAGACTTTGAACTACAAAAGAATTTATTTTTATTTCAGACGACTGCACATATTCTGTACTCAAAACTTCTGAAATTAAGGAAGTGAACATTGATTTCAAAAAGATGCTACACCATCGGCAAATTACCTTTCAGAAGCCTATTCTATCATTGGGGTAATGGTACTGCAGAGTAGAATGAAAATAAAGGAAAATAAAATTTCACCTTAGGAAATAGTGCTCGGCAAGAAGCACACCATATTCCATAGAACTCAACAATGACTAGCTTATCTCCAGCCTGACTCAAGGCATTCAAAAATTCTTGTGTGGAGTGAATGTCTATCATATTTGGGCCTGCATTTCTTTCCCACCACTTGGGCTGCTCAGTTTCAGTAACAGTTGCATGCATCTGATATCAAACACCAGCAAAAGAGTCATCAATAACTTCAAGAAAGATTTAACCAGTATTTTGGTAAGCATGTCAGAATTAATAATTTATCAAGGTAAAAAATCACGCAACATTCAGCAGATAAAAAGGACAACATCAGACCAAACAAGTTCACAAACAAATGCAACACAGACCAAACGAAGCACAGTATTTTCCTGTGCAAAATATCGCAAGTCAAACTTCTTCTATTCCAAAAAATCCATATCATCATATTCTTATCCAGAAAGCCCCAAAGATTTTCCAATTGAGGCCATATTGTCTGCCACTCTAGTTACATTTTAGATCTAGAAAAAAATTCCTTGAAGCACACCACTTTGGCATAATTGAATATGTAGCAGAGAAGATGCAAAATTTATGAATACTACAGAATCAGCACAAAGTGAATAAGTAAACATCACCATATTTGAAAGACTCAAATCAGACTATCGCAACCCCGGTTCTTTTTCAGAGTTTAATTAGGATCACAAAATAATTTCACTCAATTTGATCACATCTAAAAGATCAAATAACCATTATTTCAATATTTTAGCCTATAGCATCATGAAGGTTTGATGTCAAGCAGAATGGAAAGAACTTTTGTTCTAAGCAACTCCATGCACTCATATTTTTATCTGATAGAATCAAATTGCGTGGAGATAGTCTATCATCCTCGGAAGTTTCATATCTACAAAGTTTATTTCTTAAAATTACTTCCACATTCTTTTGGATATTGGGAAGCATGCAACAATCGAAAAGTAGGAGATAAGACCAAGACAAAGTTAGGGTTAATGCAGTCCACATCACCAAGATTTATGAAAGTACTAGTGTAGATAGACAGTTAGGCCATTACGTGTGAAAAGTTCTCTTGGGCTGTTGAATATGCAAAACATTTCGTTAGATATTTTAGATGAAAGATGATGATGAATTGCTTTTTGTTAAGTTTCCCCATACATACATTAAATGTTATGGCTTGAATATAAATTTTTCCTGTTTCGTCTCCACATTCTAGAACGCCTAAATTGCAGACAAGAAAACAGAAAGAGAGGCACGTATAAAATTCGCAAAGCGTGAAAAGTAGTGAGTGATATATCAAATTAAAGACATGAATATAATCTACATTGCTAATTCAATCTTGGAAAGGATTAAATTTATTAGCTGCATCTTTTTTCTTAAACTTTACACATAAATGACTAGGGCATAATCGCATAACGTCAACTGTAGGAAGGGCTAAACAAAAAGAGAAAAAAAGCATGAGCAAGATTTATAGTTTCAAGATTCAACTCGAATCTGGATAAAGAGAGTCTATTCATTTAGATGATAGTTTGGAAGGTCCTTTGGTGTGAGTTTGGCCATTAGTTTAAGCTGCTTTTATCTAATGTAGAACTTCACTGTCAGTGAAAAACAATAGAGTTATAACTCTATGTGTCTATGCTTTGGGTTTAAAGTATACCAACTAGTGGTTTTAAGTACATTGTGTAACGATGTGCATTACCTCATCTTTTGGTAAGGGTTCAGCTATTTGAGTGGTCACAAATATCAAGCATTCATCAAGATTTGGCATTTGGATATACTAGCAAGAAAAAATCATAGTCACATTGCATCCTTGGCACTCACAAAGTTAGATAGGACATGATCTGAATGAACTCAAAACAAAAGTTAGTTACTTTTTGCCAACAATGAGGATAGAGATGGATTCCAGGATTCAGCACCAAATGAGATTCAATAGATAACATGAAACGTCCAGGTCATAAAAGATTTCTACAATGGAAATTTTCACACCAAAGCACAACAGAAACAAAAGTATACACATACCAAGTCACAAGATATTAGTAGGTTTTCAATGAAGTTCTTTGATTCTATACTTACATCATTGTTTACTATAGAGACAGTTGTAAAAAATGTTCCAAATGTTTGGTAAATTACCCAATATTTCTTCCAAAACATTTTTGCCACCATTGCCTGGACAAGAGGTAACTTTATCGATCTCACCTACCAAGTAAAGACGGCAAACATTTCCTTAAGACGAGGTAACTTCGTCTAGATTCAAACTCTAATTAATAGCATTATCATGTTTTAAGGATGATGATAATTACGTAGATAAGCTCACAATGACAAAATCAAATAAGCTTATACGGACAAGATATTTGTTTTAATGTAATGCGCCTCACAAGCATAGAAGATGGATCATATTACAAGGCCACAACTGAGGAAAACCCAAGTAGCCTGTATTAAGTAGTATATTTGTCAAGAATACTAAACACCACAAGGTATTTACTAGTCTAGCTTATGATTGAGGCATTTAACCAAGATCGAATGACACAACTAAACCTACACAAAACCATAAAATGGTTCAAAATCCAGAATCACTTAAATCAAATAGTGTCTGATTCAGACATAGGGGGATGTTAAGCAACCTAACACATAGTAAATCTCTACCATGTTCCAACTTCCAAGCCCATTAAACTAACTGCAACTTGTGAACCAGTTATCCAATTATCTCATCGAAACAAGAATCTAATTTATTAGATGCATGAGAAGGAAACTGCACACCAAATGAAAGCTTCAAACAAACGGTTGTTGATTAGGTTCTTTTGCAGTAATAGCTAGTAAAACCACTGGCTATCAAATTAAATCTAGAATCAAGTCAAAAAATTAATTAAAATTGAAGAAAGCTGATGTCTTTACCTTGAAAGATTGCTTGCGGGGTCTAAAGGAAATTGGAGAAAGAAAATCACAACCAACAGAAGAAACGTCTGAAACAGAAAGCACCCTTCTATGCAGTCCATGAATGGGAGGAAGGGGCCGTTGAGAAGAATTGAAAGACGAAGAGAATGAAGCTAGTAGTGAAGAAGAAAACCTCAGAGAATTGCTAGATAATTTAATCACATCAGCCATTGCACAAGCTCACACACACAAAGAGAGAATATGCAAAGAATCCTTAATTCAACCCCTTGTGCGAGTGTGTGTTTTACAATTGGGAATCTTCCGAAAAAGATATTATTTTTCTCTCTTTTATTTATGCGAAGTTAAACTGACAGTTATCATAAATATACACACACACAGACACATACATATATATATAGAGAGAGAGAGAGCGGTACACACACACACACACATACATATATATATATATAGAGAGAGAGAGAGAGAGAGGGTGTTACATAAATGGAAAGCCAACTGGGCTTAGATATTTCTTGGTTTCTCACACAGTGACACTCTGTGTGTGTGTTTTTGGAGAGAGAGTGTGTGTGCACGGGAGACCTTGAAAGAAAAAAAAAGTTTGTGTGAAGGAGAATGTAGCAAAGAAAATGCCTATAATAAGATTATCGTTTTGGTTCTTGCAACTTTATAGCTGTTGTTTAATGCTATGTTTGCATGCCCTCATTAGCCTGAAAGTGTTGTTCAGATTCGGTTACCTCATTCAAAGTAAAATGCATAAAACTCATCTAAGTTTTCTTGGCATAGTATAATTCAATTTAGATGTTTGATTGAGATTATAAAATTTTTAAAATATTTTGCGAAATACTTAAGAGATTACAAGATATTTAAAGTATTTAACAGAAATTTTATGAGATTAGTTTATAAATTAATATGGATATGTATAACATTTTATAAATTATAAAATATTTCTACTTATAGGTTTTAAGATTTCAATAAATTCATTTAGTTTGATTATAATAAGTAAATTAAAACCAGAACCGTCCAGTTGAACGGGTACAATTGCAAACTGGTCTAAAAGTTGTGGCTAGATGAGCAATTTTTATTTTTTATTTGGTAATAAAATTCCTTAGGCACGACCAACCGTAATATTAAGTCATATGTATTATTCAAGTCTGACACATTTAATGTAGCAATTTATTAATCCTCCAAACGTGAGAGTACAAGGAAGGGGACTGGTCTTCCAGGAAGGTCGTCTACGGTGTTTGCAGTAGACGAAGAGAGGTGCTTACACAAAACTCAATTGAAAACTCAGAATTTTGATGCATCCTGCTATCTCTGTTAATAAATTTCAGCAATGAAGAAGAAGTATATGTTCAAACACTACCAGGGTGTCCAATATTGGTCAGCTCTTGGAATCAAAACAGGCACAAGAGTCAGAGCAATACTGATATAGAGGAAAAAGCAACAGCTAAACACAACATCTGCTAATGCATTTGCCCAGTTGAGCATATCAATTGTTACTTCACCTTAAAGTTATGTATAACTGCAGACAACCAAATTCTGAGCTCACAAATTAAACTTCAATTCAGCTGAGTAGACTGAAGATCTGAATGAGAACATACTATCTTCTGGGCTTGCCCAATTCTTATACTTGCATTTTTTTCTACTTTTAAGGCAATAATTTTTCTATATCCAGTTCAAACTCTTTAGTAGTGCCACCGCCACTGCAACGCAATCAGGTCTGAACTGTTTAATGCAAACTTGCAAGATGAATAACAGTTTGATACACCAGACAAAGATCTATTTGAATAAAATCTCCGGGCAACAACTAAAGGCTGAAAAATGTCAGCGGCATTAATAGAACCAGCTGAGAGGAACATAAATTTCTCCAACTCAACTGGTTCCCAGGCATTCCACTATGCTCTTACATGCAAGCACATTTATTATAAGTTAATTAAAAAAAAAACATACTCTCAGGTGCCAGATAGACTAAATAGGAAGAAGCTTAGGGGCCTTGGTAGAAGGACTGTAATTTAAAAGCAATTAGTTATGCAATGACATCAAGGACTGATCAGGATCACTGTCAGTGACAACTGACAGATAAAAGATTTCATAAATCACACCGGGAATGAATAATTCGCCTCTCTCTTTTCCCTTGTTTTCGGTAAAACCAAATGACAATCAGAAATCTGGCAGTAGCTTGAGCAATGAAAAATATTATTATAGTCATAAAACAAAACTCTCATCCAAAAAGCACTAGAACACAGATCAGTTGCTATAAATTTTTGCAATTTTGTGCTTAGCTCAGAGGGACAAAACAGCCCAGATATTATCAGTTCCTACCTTTAAGAAGTGCCGTGTTCAATGCAGTCAGAATTCTGCTATAAGCTAGAGGAGGCCTAATGTCATGCCATGTGATAGTGGTAACAGTGGAGAATCTAAATTAAACATTAGATTGAAGTAATCAGAACCACTCACTGGATGATGTAAAATTACCCTTGCTACTTACCTATACTGAACAGGTCACAAAGATTTGCAACATCTGTATTTTCAGATACCAGGCGCACATTTACATGCAGCACATATTATACAATAATTTGACAGCAAAAGACTTGTAAGTGGCAACAATATCCACCTAATTTCATACAATAGACTTGATAGCTGCATGAAGTCTAATTACTAGTTATTTTTACCACTAGCTAAACCCCATTGTATCAATCTGGCCATTAACTCATCAGGGAAATTCATCATTATGGAAATCTCATGTCCTGATTAGTCTGGTACTGAGCACAATGCCACTTCATTGGAAACGTGAAACAAGTTTCAATGGCTAGGCAAAAGAATACTCTGTGCAAACGACATAGTCCCATTATTGGGAGCTCCTTGAATGTTCAGGATTGTAGTAACCAAGTTGTATATCTGAACATTCTCAAAAGATGGAACTTTCTTACCCCTGGCAAATTGAGGTCCATGAGCAATAAAAATAGTCCTCATGGAAAAAAATGCATTGTCATATCCATGTGCTCCTCCACATTCTTGCCTTTTTGATCTCTTCTGCTCCACTTTAAACCCTTCTTCTACCAATCCTATAATTGGTGGGATTCGATCACTAGCTGAATAATGAAGTCTGGTAGGCAACTCCTCCTTGAGAAAAACTCTCAAATATTCACCATTATTTACATTACCAGACTTCAACCCCTCATTCATCTTAGCCACAATATCCTTGGATGAATAACCAGGTGGTGGACGAATTGCAAGCAATGGACTGTAAGATTGAATCCATTCTTTCGGAATCTCAATCCAGTTAGCCAGATCATCTAAAAATATTAACTTTTTATCGCAGGTACCGACCATCCCATGATCCCCCACCATAATGATATTCACATCCTCAAAAACCCCCCTTTCTTCCAAACCACGAATCAACTTCCCAATCATTTTATCTACTCCAGCAACAGCTTCAGTAATCTGAGGATCATCAGGCCCAACCTTGTGACCCTGATGATCAGGGTCCTCAAAATACAATGTCATAAATGAAGGAATCTCATCAATAGGCAAATCAAAGTACTTCAAAACAGTATCAACTCTCTCTTCAAAAGGCACAGAACCGTTATAAAGCATACAATAATCCTTGGGACAATTCCAAGAACCCTTCTTTACCTCCGAACCAGGCCAAAAATAAGTCGAAGCCTTCAAGCCATGATTCACCACAGTCTCCCAAAGCGGCTCTCCCAACCACCATTTGGGCTCGTGGCTAGCCATAGTGAATTGATCACCCGTCAGCGGATCAGAAAAATAATTATTGATAATCCCATGGTAAGCAGGGTACAAGCCAGTGACAATGGAATAATGGTTGGGGAAGGTCAGCGTTGGAAACACTGGAATCAATCCCAGCTCAGCTTCAGTCCCATTTTTTATCAGTCTATCAATATTCGGATACTCCGTCTTGAATTGATACCCGAACCTGAATCCGTCCGAGGAAATCAATAAAACAACAGGGCTTTTGAGCTTTGAGAGGGATCTTGAGACCTCACTAGTGGAATCAGAGTTGACTGATGAGGCAGAGGAAGATGCAGTGAAAAACAAAAAGCCAAAGGCAATGGCTGCAGAGAGAGCAACGGAAGCAGAGAGTACAAGAGAGATGAATAGAACTGTAATGGTGACTGGTTTTGGAGGGGAGTTCGAAGAGTAGTCTGTGCTTAAGGATAAAAGGGCTGTGGAGGATGAATTTGGAAGCTCATCTTCTTCTTTTGTTGAGGTTGGCATTGGCTTGTTTTCGTTTCCGGTTAAGATGGACACCGAATCAGAACCCATCTGGGTTGTGAAGATATGCTATAAAATGGGAGACCCCTCTAAGATTCTTGGATTTGAGAGTATTAGCAGGTCAATAAAAAGAGAGATTTTAGATGGGTTTCCGGATAAACTTATGGGAATCAGAAATACAGGGTTTTGGATATGAAATTGCTCAAGAACAGACTTTTCAAGGATTGGTGATATTGATTGAAGCTTATGTTCTCCCTAGTTGAAGAGAGGAAGAGAGAAGAGGGAGTCTGTGCGTGGGAATGTAGTCAGGCTGAAGGAAAAGGGCAGTGCGGGGTAGTTGCAGGAAAAGGTATCTAAGGGGTTGGTGAATTATATTTGGGTAGATGGCACCTCCCTCCATCCCCAAATTTCATCATTATACCAAATTATCCTCAAAATTAATTTAATTGGTCATGGTTCTAGAAGCGGAATTGGAGAATCAGCAGTATTCTCTCTAAAAAAAAGTCCTCAAAAGTAATTGAAGTATATTTTACTCTATATCCTTGCATTCATTATTGTTAGCAAAATAAATAATAAAAGTAATCAACATTTATATATATATTCATTATTGTTAGCAAAATAAATAATAACAGTAATCAACATTTATATATATATAAGTGGATTGAATATATTTTTATGCAGCGGATTGTCGATCTATATATGCCGAATTAAACCCGTCTATAAGCCTCCTATGGATTAAACCACGAATTTGTCTTTAATGCTCCATATGGCAATCAAACAAGAACATATATTTCCCATTATGGTGAATAACTATTAGAGTTATTCATATATTTACACACTTTAAATTCTTAAAGTGCATGGTGATGCTATAAGGAAAACGCAAAGATAAATTTTAGGAGATATGAATATGGAGAAAGTCTTTCTATAGAAAATATGATTCACTCACACGTTCATTTTTTGATGGGATAAGAGATATATATTCTCATTCAAGGAAGAAATCTAGTCTAAGTAGCAAACTCAATCTCACCCAAAATATGAAGATAATATTTAACTTAAATATGGATATCAATTGGGTCAAGGTTCGTAAATCCGATCAAATTTCCAACATCTCTTGCTAAATCCAATTGAATTTCCAACATCTCATACTCATACATATTTGATTCGATCACCTCAAATCTCATCATCATACAATCTTTCACTCTCATATCATTCCCTTCATATAAGAAATAAAGTGTGCGGCCAAACGAAAAATGATAGGTTGGAGAGTTATATTAAGTCTATTATCAAATTAACATAACCCTTCAAATTAATAACTTGATGTGTATTCCAAATCAAGTGATTGCACCTAATTAAGCATCTCTAGACCCCTCAATAAAATAAGTAGAGCATACTCGACTCACTAAAAAATGTATATATGTTCATGACTAGCCAAACACATTTCGACATAAATCACCCAGGCTATGTACCATAGAACATAAGTGCGTTACCAACTTAGTTCTTCCTCGGCCTCTCATGCCAATCAGTTTGGTCTTGACAGTTTTTCTAGGCATGCTCTGACAGACTGAATTATACTTATTCATTGGATCCATACTAAATTAGCGCCATCAAGTTTACACTTTATGACATAATCTAGAATCCTAAATAGTACCAAAAGAATATGGGCTCATACAGTGACGAAGTAGAGACCCATTCAGTCACTTCCCATAGGAGGTCGACTAAAAGCACATGTTATATGAATATATGCTATGATGAAGCTCCCACTCAATTTTGGCATGTCACGCTCTAAACATCTTATAAACCTAAGTCCAGTCACTCTCTAAGTGCTTGACTTGCGCATCACTAGAAGTCACTCTCTAAAATACTTTCTAGCAGTTCGCATGTTTAGCTACAAACAGACTTATTATGAAGTTTAGACATACTTCATAATCAATCAACTCTAATCTCATCTTAGCCCCCAAGCTAAGGCGACTTTTAATTATGTATCTGGATGAAAGTTTCACCTTCTCAAAATATTTGGTGAAAATAGAAAATTTTAGAGTAGAAATAACTCGAACATTAACATCACTCATACTTTCTTGATTTGGAAATATATGAGATTGTTCATCATTACTTATTTTCACTTCTTAAATCGTGTTGAGCGTAAGTGTTGAAAAGTCAGAATAGATCTTCTTACCCTTACCTTTTCTGCTTGAACTTGAACCGGCCATTTGATAATTGATGAAATTGAAATGAAAAAAATATGAAAATATAGTATTGATAATATAAATGAAATAATTAATAATAAATACTTAAATACTTCAAAAAAAAATTTGACACTTTAGAGTTGAGAGAATTGAAAGAGTTTAGAGAATTTAAAAGTTTGTTGTGAGAGAAAATAATGAGATTTGAGGGGTATTTATAGATTTATAAACTTATTTATAAAAAAAAAAAAAAAAAAAAAAGAGGAGGGGATCTGGCCATGCTAGAATGGTCAAATGATCATTCTGGCATGGCTAGAATGACTACTTAATTGTGGTCGTTGATGATCAACGATCCAGAAATTTGGACTGTTGATCATAAAAAAATATTGAAAAAATAGTTGAACCAACAGTTTAGGGTTTTTGATAGACCTAATAGTTCAACTAGTTGGGTAACCCCCAACCCTTAATCGGCCTTTGGACCAAGGGCTGGTTAAGGGTCAAATCTGTCGATCCGTGCTCAATAATTTTTGAACTGTTGATAATGAACCGGATCCAGTTCTAACTCGACCCTTAATCAAGTCTTTACCAAGGTGTTGCCTTCATATTTCTTTCTAAGTAATTGGTCCAAACGATATTTGACAGAATTGATCTTTTCAACGCACAAATGGTTTCAACCAAGCTGGACATGTTTAACCACTTTTGGCATAAGGGGCAAGTTGAATTTTGCAATAGAAGAGTCAAATAGAGCTGCAAATATGGGCTTGTCCTAGGGCTCTAGTTGGGTTTCTAGCTAAGTGATTCTAAAAAAGATGATCCTAAAAAAAATTGATACTTGTTATGAATATATGTCTAATTGAATAGGAAAATATCTAATCAATAATAGGTAAATATAAAATCAAATGTGGATGTCCAATTTATTTTTTAATTTATTATATTATTATATAGTGTATTTATTCATCTTATATGCCTATAAATAGAGGTAAATTTATAATAAAATATACAAGTGAATACAAGAGGAAAAAAATATTCTCTCTATTCTTGTTATTCTTCATTTTTTACTCTCTATAATCTTCACTTCAGAATATTTAATTTTTTTTATTTTATAATACGTTATCAGCACGATTGTATATTTTGAAATCCTAGTCAAAGTAATATTACTAGGTAATATTTCTCTACAAGTTTATTATATTATGTATATATATATATATATGTGACATGATTATTATAAATGCTATGTATGACTTAAGATTAGGATGATTAGATGAACATGTGTGTATAAATATATACATATTATGATTGTTATAAATATTATGTATATAATTAAAATTAATAGCTTAATTAGATACTAATTTGGTTTATTAAACTGTTTGGTTAATAAAGGTAAATTAAAGTAAATTATATATATTATGTCTATTCATTTTTATTCTTCATTCCTTCAAATTATGTAATATAATAATTTTTTTATTTTATAATTTATTCTATTTTGCTCAAATACAATTCTACATACCTTGATGATAGGCAAAATAAAACAATGGATAAAGACTTTTAAAAGTTTTTTTTTCTTTATTACATAATAAATACTTTAACCGAAGAAAATATATTTTAAACAGAGAATTCATGTTCTTCCAATTCCAATTAAAGTTATATTTTCATAATTCAAGAAGAATTGTTTTAGATAGAAAGGAAAATAAATTACTGTTGAATTCTTCAAATGATTTGGTTAATCTTATACTAAAGAAGATTATGGGTTGCATGGAATCAGTTTGTTAATTGGTTTTGATGTTTTCTCATATGCCAGATTTATTGAATGCACACACATAAGTATATACTATATTGTGAAATTAGAAGTGAAAACTGATCTTGTATTGAAAATTGTATTTGAAATTATGGCTCCATATTTATAAATTATAAGTGATGAAATTACATGGTTCGATGAAACTTCCCGTAAGTTTTCATATGACTACTACTAAGTAGAAAAGTAAGTCATTTTATTTGCTCAAAGAATTCTCTCTTTGCATCCTATATTTATCTACTCAAGTGCCATTTTCTTTTTTAAGGCATATCTAGCAGTATTTCCTGACATTAATATAATTTCAACGATAGGTTATTCAATTGGAATAGTTGTTTGTTTGTGCGTGTATATATGTATATATATAATAAAAGTATATTGAACAACTGAAGTATATATATAGACAATTTTATTAACATTCTTAATGATATATATTCCGTAGACAATCAATTCCTTAAGATATTTAATTAATTATTTTTTGATATCAGTCTAGATAAAATTTTGTTAATTATTGCTTATATGCTTAATCACACATTGAATTTATATGATAACAAAGTTTTAAAAGGTTATATCAGATTAATTCATTTTATGAATAATTTAATTTAAGTTCGTCATAGCCACACTTGACATCTTCTTTGCCAACAATAACTCATATGGTATTCTTATAAGATCCCTATGATTTATAATTCAATAAAATGCATTTTATTAAAGAAAATTATCTTCACATCACTTCAAGTGAGATGATCAATATAATCTACAGTTTATGTTTGAAGAACTTTATGCATGGCAATGTGTTTTTTTCTATTTTAGTGATATTATGTGGAGAAAAAAAAAATCACTAAAGAAGACAAACTATGTTTATGCCTCGTATATGTTCCAAAAGTAGCAATATCGAGAGCGAAATTCTACGAAACATTCTGGATCAATTGCATGTCTTCTTATGGCCAAGGAAAACAATTAGCTTTTGATGAAAAATCAAGAATTTTGTCCAAATTATTCTACTATATTTCCTAAAGTGAATGTAATAATATTTGATTGGTTTTTATAAAGTTTCTAAGTATATATATATATATATACATAGCGAGAGAGAGAGAGAGAGAGAGAGAGAGAGAGAGAGAGAGAGAGAGAGAGAGAGATTAACTTGGCATATCATGATAATAATGATGATGGTACTCATGATAATAAAATTGGATATGATATATGTTGGGTTCGCTATAATCGCAGGGGTATATGTAGTAGAAAATTAAAATTTTTATCAAACGTAAATTTAACCCCTTTAATTCGAAAGCGATTTTAATGATCGCGCTTATCCAAGTGAATATATAAATAAATATAAAATTGAATTATACCTTTCGTGCACTCCGGTTGTTGTAAGGAATGAAGCAATCAATTGTTTATCCTAGACTATCAAAACTCGTAGAGATCCAAGTATCTCCCTCTATCAGGTCCACAATAGGGAAGAACAACACCAATCAAAAGGATTCGCTAGTATCCTTTTAATTATTTACTAATCTAAAACCAGAGTAAATTTTCAAGAACAATAAAGATTGATTCTTTAAATTCTTGAAATAATAATATGAAGAGAATAAAAAGAAACTGATTTTCTTTATTTTTCTTCTTTTTTTTTTGGAGAGTAAAAATAGAAGACTTTAAACAAAATATTTTTTGCTCAAATTTTTTGAATTGAATTATGTAATTTTCATCCCTCATATATATAGGGTTGAAAATTTTAATCCCTTTCAAACTTTTGGAAAGTTTTTTTCAATTTTGAACTATTTTAAAATCTTATCTTATAAGGATTTCAAATCTTAAAAGAACTCTTCTCTTTTCTCTCTCCTATTGTATGTGAACTAATTTGAGACTACATTAATCATCAAAATTGTCTACATACATTATTAATATTAATTTGAACTTTTCAAATAATATCAAGATAGATATATATCATATATATATACTATAATTATATTTATACATAAATTAAATCTTAGTGGCCGATTTTATCGCATAAAATTGATCACTATATTTATTTATCTATAAATATATTAATTAAATAAATCATATTTATATAATTTATTCTCTTCATATTTTAGTGGGTTTTTTAAGTGATCCACATTAATTTTGGGTTTGGACTCAAAAATTTCCAAATTAATTCAATTGATTCAATTCTAATTTAATCAATCTAATTGATTAATTTAATTTACTCCAATTGAGCTTTCTATTCAAATTAGGTCCAACTAAATAATTCAATTATTTAATTGAATAATTTAATTTAACCATTAAATTAAATAGAACTCTTAATTAATTAATTGATCAGTATTAATTAATTAATTTCCAACCATTGAATAAAATCTAAAATTAGAAATGTTACTTTCCATAAAGATGTGTGACCCTCTTATGTTCACTATTAAGATAGTAGTGGGTTTACAACATTTGCAACTTATGAATAACAATTATTCTAATTAATTAATCCAATTAATTAATCCACTTGGAATCAACTCCTTAATTCCAAGAACCTCACTGTTCATGAAAACACCTAACAAGTAATCATGGCAAACTAGTCTTAGGTGAGCGAGTCAACATATTTCAGTTGCGAGTACCATACACGTACAGTCCTTTTGATAGCTAATCTCCTGATTGAATCTAAGTCATGGATTATAAGTCGAAACCCTAAATAATTCAATAACTGTGATCTCATTTCAAGTTTCAATGATTCTTGATGAATCACAATTCATACTGCCTTGTCCAATGTCTTTGAATCACGAACTATGAAAATACAGGAGATTCCCTTATTTAAAAAGACAAGTGTCGAATTCTATGTTGGCAACTGACAAACCTCCATGCACACCAATGCAACACCCAACATACCCCATTTGTGATTGTCAAGCAATCAGAAGATATATCAAAGTGTTGCAGGATGCACACAAGGCTACCATCGTGCCTCAAGTTTGAGGACTAGTCGTGTACTATCGTAATACAGAAATTCTTATTTGGACGGGCAAAGTCTCCAACTAAGAATTTCTTGCGGGCCATGTTTGGTGTACTTGTTCCCTAACAAGCACCCACATACATGTACTTACGTCTCTACGCTAATGCCAATGGAATGTGACATCCTTGTCTCACGAGCATGTATTATAAGTACGAGTCTTACTGAACTATTTGATATCCCATCTCAAAAAACTCTCAACTCGGAACTTATTTAAAACCAAAGCCTTAGAGGCATGTTCCATGATCGCCATCGTATGTGCGACCAGACCCGATAGCTAAATTTGATTTAAAAACTTTATCTAATGTGCAGAAATAAAAAATAAAAAATATAAGATAAAAAAAATGACTTTTTATTAATATGATTTCCAATAAGATTGTCTTTACAAAAGTAAAAGAGTATAATACACCAATCTAATTGGGGCGTTGGGCATCCTACTCTAACAATATTCTTATGATATCACATATCTCTTTGAATAAGTGGATTAAATTAATAACTCTTTTAATGATATGATTTAATCTATTTTAAATTATGATATGATTAATTTATGGTGTTCTTTTGAATTAAGTGTGATTTTTTTATTTTACGTTTGAAATTTTCATGTTATGGTACTTTCTTAATTATTATGCATTTTCTTTATTTAATAAAAGGAAAATGGAAAGCTTTCATACTTTTATTGGTTCAAATATTAATGCTAAAAGCATTTACTTAGAAGATAGTGCAATAACTATATACTTCAAAATAAAAAATATTTCTTAAATTTGACAATAAAGAAAGCCAATGTTAATACAATATCAGGCACTGCAACCTTTATTGAAGGCTTCTAAATAGCTAACATTATATTATTTTGAGTGACAAAATTGATTATTAAAATACCTTGCTTTTTTTTTTTTAAATCGAAGAGAAATTTGATAAGTTTTAAAGATGTACAACAAAATGGTTATCATATTAAGATTGTTAACGAGGCAAATATAGAATATCTCTATATTACATGTATTGTCTCAAGTGAAAAATATATATTGAAAATATTACGTACCTTATCTTTCATCTTATACTTTACGTATATTGATGCAATTGAGATAAATGCAAAAAGTAAACCAAAAGTTTACTAATATAATAATTTTTAATGTTTGACATGACCAGTTGAACTGGATCAATTATGATGCGAAGAATTATTAAAAATGAATGAATTATTCACTTTAATGAAGAAAATTAATGAATTATTGAAATTTAATGAAGAACCAGAAGATTATTCACTTTAATGAATTATTATATGCTGCATGTTTACATGGAAAATTAATTATTAAACCATCAAAATTTAAAGTTAATATTGAATGCCTTGCAATTTTGGAACGTATTCATGAAATATATATGGGCCTTTAATCCGGCATATAAACCATTTAGGTATATGATATTAATAGATGCATCTACTAGATGGTCCTATGTTTGCCCATTATCTACTTGCAATTTGGCATTTGTAAGATTAATTGCTCAAATAATCTATTTGCGAGCCCAATTTCCATAATATGTAATAAAGACTATCGTCTTGATAATGCTGGTGAATTTGCGTTACAAGCATTTAATGATTATTGCATGGCAGTTGGGATAATTGTTAAATATCTTATTGATCATGTATATACACAAAATGATTTAGTAGAATCATTCATTAAACGCCTCCAGTTGATTGCTAAATAAGTATTTCATGAGGGCAAAATTCCCAATCTCTACTTGGGGACATGCAATTTTACATGCATCAACACTTGTTTATATTATGCCAACATCATTTCATAAGTACTCCTCATTTCAATTGACTTTTGGTCACGAGCCTAATATGTCTCATCTAAGAATTTTTTGTTGTATGGTATATATTCCAATTGCTCTACAGTGCACTAAGATGGGTCTATAAAGAATGTTGGGAATATATATTGGATATGAATCACCTTTAATTATTAAGTATCTTGAAACTCTTACAGGTGATATTTTTACGACACAATTTGTCGACTGTCATTTTAATGAGACGGTTTTCCCAGCCTTAGGGGGAGAAAAGAAATAATTGAAAAAAGAATGCACAAATCAATATAAACTTGAAGTTCACAGAATAATTCATTTACAAAATATAGCCAATCAATTAACTGATGCATTTACTGACTCAAAGAAAATAATAAAGTCATATATATCAACTAATAATGCTCCAAAAATAATTGATGTGCCAACAAGACTATCTATAGCTAATGAGTCTAATGTATGCTTGAAGCGTGATATACCAATCAGTTCCAAAAGTTTAAAAAAACCCTCGAAAAAAGAAAGAAGCTAGTAATCAAAATGACCATATTAAGGATGCAAATATTTCAGTAGAAATGATTGACATAATTAAAATCACAAAATAGGTTCAGGTACCTGAATATAATGAAAAATATTGATATTTCAATAAATTATGTCAATACTGAAAAAGAATGGAACTGAAAAAATAGTTTTTGACTTTATATATAAAATAATGTTTGATATTATAATAGAAAATGATGTTCATGAATCAAGGATAGTTGAAAAATATCGGCATAAAAATGATTGGTTAAAATGAAAGATGCAATTCAAGCTAAATTAAATTTGCTCGTAAAATACAAAGTATTTGGACCTATAATCCAAACATAAAAGTATATAAAATCAGTGGAGTGCAAATGGGTCTTTGTGCAAAAATAAAATGAGAATAATAAAGTTGTGAGATATAAAGTACAACTCGTTGCACAAAGGTTTTTCACAAAAATAAAATATTAATTATAAAAAAATATATTCTCATATGGTGGATGCAAATATTAAAATTTCTTATTAGCCTGACAGTTCGTAAAAATATGCGTCATATGAATGTAGTCATATGACTTACTTGACAATAATATCTATATGAAAATCTCTTAAGGATTTAAAATGTCTGAAATATGTAATTCAATTTTTGAGAAATATATTTAATTTAAGGCTTTGTACAGATTGAAGTAATTCGAACTGATGAGTTATAAACAACTCAGTGACTATTTAGTAAAGGGAATATCCCATTTGCCCAATTATTTTATAAAAAAAAAATCTAATTTTGGATTTGCTATAATTATTGATGACTTGAACGTCGTTGAAACTTTTGATAAAATTTCAAAAATAAACTATTTAAAGAAATAATTTGCGATGAAAGACATTGAGTTCCGGTTTACAGATCGAGTATTTAACAAATGATCAATCTGCCTATATAAAGAAAGTTCTAAAGTGGTTTTATATGGATAAAGTACATTGAGTAAGTACCCCAATGATTGTTATATCACTTAATGTGAAAAAAAAAAACTCATTTAGATTAAAGAAGATAATAAAAAAGTATTAGATTCCGAAGTACCATAACTTAGTTCTATAGGTGCACTAATGTATCTTGCTAATAACACACGATCTGATATAGCATTTTCAATAAATTTGTTATTCTCCAATGCAAAGTCATTGGAATGGAATCAATCACATATTTCATTATCTTAAAGGAACAATTGATATAGAGTTATTCTAGTTCAATAGATATATTTTACAACTAGTGGATTATGTAGATGCAGGTCATATGTTAGCTCCACACAACGGTCACTCTCAGACATGATATTTCTTCATATTCGGTGGTACTGTTATATCATGGCGTTCAACAAAGTAAATTATACTAGCTACTTTTTCAAACTATGCTGAAATTCTTACAATCCATGAAATATATATTAATTATTCAATATATCCAAGTAGCTTGTGGGTTATCATATATCAAAACGGCTCCAACAACACTGTATGAAGATAATGTTGTATGCATAACTCAATTTAAAGGAGGATACATCAAAGGAGATAGAACCAAACATATATCACCAAAATTCTTCTTCACACATAACTCCAAAAGAATGATGATATTAATGTCCATCAGATTCATTCAAGTGATAATTTGGCAGATCTATTAACAAAGTCATTACCTATTATATCATTTGAAAAATCGAGATATGATATTGGAATGCATCGACATAAATATATTATATGAATGAGATGGAACATATACGCGCTGTACTATTTTTTTGACCAATGTTTTATCTTACTGGGTTTTTTCTGACAAAATTTTTAATGAGACAGTTTATAACGGGTATTTATACAATAATAATGTACTCTTTTTTCTTCACTAAGATTTTTTCCCACGGGATTTTTTCTTAATAAGATTTCAACGAGGTATATTCTTTGTATATGGACATCCAATGAGAGTATTATGAGTATATGTCTAATCAAGTAGGAAAATGTCTAATTAACAGTAGATAAATGTAAAATCAAATGTAGATGTCCAACTCATTTTTTAATTTATCATATTATTATATTGTGTATTTATTCATCTTGTATTCCTATAAATAGAGACAAATTTATAATGAAATATACAAGTGAATACAAGAGGAAAAAAATATTCTCTCTATTATTCATTTCTTACTTTCTATATTTTTCACTTCACAATATTTAATTTTCTTTATTTTACAACTATACCCTAATTTTGAAGGAAAAATGGACGGGCTTTTGTTTTTGGAGGAAAATTACAAATCATCTCGATAAAAGTTGAAAAATTAACTTTCTAGTTAGAAAATTTATTTTACAATCATCTTCGTTATTTTCACTGGTAAATAATTCAAAAGAAAAAAAAAAGAATCTTGTAAGAAATATTTTCATTAAAGATAAAAAATGATTTGCTAGCTTGGAACAACTGCACAACTGAGAACTTTCTGGATAAATAAAATTCCACTTCATATGTGCAAGTACCATTTATTTATTGATTCTTTTTTAATTCTGTATGGTAACTTAGAGCTTTCCCGACAATGTGGCACAAGTATTTGTGAGGGAATTATGAATTTGCTAATATGACATGCCAATTTTTTTCTCAACATAACCGATATCGTGTATGTTTTACATCACTCACTTTTTTGTCTTTTCTCTTATTTGACTTTTGTAGCTAAACTTAATAATTTTCTGTAAATAAATTCTTGGTGACATACATAATTAATTATTTCATTTGAGTATGGGACAAATTTCTATTCAAAGTGTTAATCTAAATTGTATCAGTAAAGAAAAAAAATGCAAATTTATATGTATTTTCATGAATGTATTTTAATATATATATTTAGCTCAATTCCAATTTTAAAAGGTGGAATAATCAAACTTACAAATATGACAGTGGAATATGCTTTTAAATTGGCATAAAAAAATTGATATTATTTTCACATTAATTTTGATGAATTTAATTAGATTAGATATTTAGAGGTAGATTCAATTTATTCGCAATTGACTAATTTTATAATACAATAATATTTATTATTAAATCTAATGTGCCATATTTTTTTTATTATTTAATGTGACTCTTTTAAAAATAAGTATATTTAACATCTCCACTTCATCTATTTTATATTATATTTTTTAAAAAAAAAATTATTTGTCCACAAAGTTCATGATCAAACATTTTTTTCAACAGTGGCAAAATTATCGATTACGTTGATGATGATATTTTTCTTCCAAAATTCTTCTTTTTTTTTTTTGAATTATTTGCAATAAAATGGCGAACGTGGCTGCATAATTAATTTTTTGACTGGAAAGTTTGTTTTCCAACTTTTATGGAGGTGGCTAGTAATTTTCCCTAAAAAATAATGGGCTGCCTATTTTTCCCTCTATGTTAGTGAGTTAACGCAACACGCAAGTGGATTGTTTAGTCTAAAAGTTAACATCGGAACTAAAATTACAATAAAAAACTATTTTATAAGATTAAATTCAAATTTTATTAGAAGCGTGATGATTGCACTGTAGGACTACAAATATATTTTTATAATTTTGTACCCATGAATAAATATAGGCAGCAATAAAGTGGTGTGCTAGGTTCTCATTCAATTCTCCTCAAGAATGAAAAGGAAATATAAATGTCTGAGTATTCGCCATAAGTCTATTAAATCACTGAATAGACACTACTCATCAACCATGTATCTGAAAAATACTATTTACCTATTATCTTATTTTTTGAACGAATAATATTTTAAAATATTTTATAAATTCTCCAATATATTATAAAATATTTTAAAAAGTTAGCTTAAAAGATGTTTTTTTTTTAGTAAATTGGTTACATTATCATTACATTATAAATATCAATCATCAATAATTTTAATAATTATCAAACTAATTTTTAACAACTAATAGCAATTTATAATCAATTAAACAAATGCAAAACTAGACAGCCCACACTTTGAAGGGATTCTAATCCCATACTTCATAATTATAAAGTCTAAGCTTTGGCACTTGGACTAAGTTTTTTAGACACTTATAAAATATTAATAATAGTTTTTTGTGATTATAATCAGTATGCTACATGGTCATTTGCATGTTTTTTAAAAATAATATAATTTTTTTTTCTCAAAATAAAGTGATAGCAAAAACAAATATACTCCTATTTTTCAACAGTTGACAATAAGAGTGCATAATTCAGATTTTGGAATTTTTTTTTAATACATCTTGAGCATGATCAATGCTTGTAATTGCATAACCACATACTGGCAAATACGTATGGACTTGAATATATATATATATATATATATATATATATATATATATATATATATATATATATATATATATATATATATATATGCAAACATATTTGTATTGTAAGAATGTAAAATAGATGGACTACCTTGTTTGGAACTTGAATATATTTGTCCTCGATTGAGGACTTGAATCTTAAATATGCCTCAGAAAAAAAAGTTCATTTAATTAAATATTTAACTAGACTATGAGCTTTTGAAATAAACTTAGCCAAATACTCTCTAGGTGTTGTCTAACGTTTGTAATGGAGATTCCATAGTTATAACAATGATCTTCAGAAAATTAAATATGCGTGCCTTACATAATACCTCTACTTAAATTATTGCATTTTTTGGTTTTCATGCTTGTATTCAAATCAAAATCTCAATTAAATACCATACAAATGGCAATATATATTGTAAACATAATGCAATAATAATTTGTGACTATCTTTTCCACATGATACGTATTTATCATGATGAATTATTGATTTTCAGATTATAAATGTAAAGATTTGGGATATATTCCTAGTCAAGGTAGAAGTAATCACATACAACTTTGAGTATACAATTCTAGAGTTTTTAATAATATAATATGAAAAATAATATGAATTAAAGATGATATTTCATTATATCAATAATTTAAGATTACATCTCAAAAGTTAAAGCACTGCATTCACATGATAAATTAAGGATCCAAAATAAGTAAAAACTAAGCACATAATTACATGTCCTTGAGGATCAAGAATTCATTTGAATAGGGTCAATTTCATGTATAAATATAAGGGCTCGTTTTTTTTTTTTTTTTAAACCTTGTGTTGTGGTATTAGGCTTATTTATGTTTATTGCTATAACAATTTTGTATATTGTAACAGATGGCAACAGTCATATTCAAAGTCAACTTACAATGTTGTAGTGGTTGCAAAAGAAACATTCCAAAACAGCTCATGAATAAGTTTAAAGGTATGCACTTCTCAATTGAGAATGTTTGTACAATCTTGTTAATAAGAAAAGAAAAACTATGGTTTCCTCCTTTTTTTTTTTAAGTGGATCAAGAAGGAAGAGACGAAAGTGTATAATTAGCATAAAAATCAAACAAATTGAGGAGTATAAGAAATCAAGAGGTAAAAACTATTCTTAAGCCTTTTAATTCGAAGGTAAATAAACTTATATGAGTAACAGCAAAAAATAGGAATTAATAATCAACAAAGAGGGAATCAAAAGGGAGAGAAGTTCTGCCTTCAAGAAATCTTCATATTTATAGTTGATTTGAGGGAGAAAATCCATCTTTTGACTCACAAGTTTTTGGTAACCCCCTTTTATAATTCAAAATCTTTTTATTGTCTCCTAAACTTAAATATTCATTCTGTCATTGCTTGCTACATACTTCATAATTCATATTGTATACATATAGTCACATAAATTCATTCATATATGTATGTGTATTTGTGTGTGCATGATATACACATGTATGATTGGAGTTGAGTTCTTATTATATAGTTTCTGATCTGCGGGATTGTTGGATCATTTTCCAATGATATTTGATCAAACAATAATAAATTCTCGATCACGTGTATCATTTATAAATTATTAATTAATATCTTACGATCCAATGTTGATGGAGTCCTTGGATTATAGGTCCAAAATCCATCTTTGAATTATTAGCTAAGGACTCCATCAACACTGGATGGTAAGATATTAATTAATAATTTATAAATGATACACTAAGGACTCCATTCA
This sequence comes from Paulownia fortunei, assembly GCA_019321725.1. Lineage (NCBI taxonomy): Eukaryota > Viridiplantae > Streptophyta > Magnoliopsida > Lamiales > Paulowniaceae > Paulownia > Paulownia fortunei. The sequence goes on along the minus strand of CM033105.1, from coordinate 3,558,904 downwards.
CTTGTAGGACATTATTTTACATTTGTTGTAATGCCTATATAAAATATCATGAGCTTTGCATTAACGTGTCACAAAGTTATACTTTTCGTAATCATTTTATTTTGCATTATTATATATTTTCTTTATCTTGTAAAAGAAGAAAAACATTACTTATCTAAATTGCCTCCTGGATAACACATAAACATGACTTACCTTTCTTAATTGTTCGCCTTCTAATCAAATATTATTTTGTTTGACTCATCAGAAATAGAGGCAAATGTGGAAGAGGAGAACGATCGATTAATTGTTACTGGAAAATTTGATGTCGAAGAAATCAAAGAATATCTATGGAAGAAATTCAATAAACTTGCACTTGTCCAAGACCAAGAGTGACGAGCAAGGTCATTGTTGAAAGTGAGAAATATATTTTTGCTATCTTATATCAAGGTAAATTTGTGAAGGAACCTGGGGGCCTAATTAGTAAGTTCATATATATATTTTTTCTTTTCTTTTTAGTGATTGCTACACCTTTACCTTTCTACAAATCAGATTGTTATAATATGCTGTTACAATAAATAAGAAAACAATTACAATGAAACTATTGGATTTGATGTCAAAGAATTCTTGGCATTCACATGAAGAAGATATTTTTACAAATTAATCTGCCCTCATCATACTTGCTCTCTAACATACACGAATTTTTATTTAACTTTGATACTAACTTATCTCCATGATTGAAAGCTGTAATCCCAAAACAAGAGTGAAAATCTTTTGGCCTTTTACACAATGGATTTGAATGGAGAAAAAAACAATATATATATATATATAAAGAAAAATGTATTTTTCATCTTTACTTTTTAAACAATTTATTTTTCACAATTATCTATGAACCAAAAAATAGTGTTACGGTTTTCTAAATCAATTATCCCTAAAACATCAGTACCAATTACTTCTCCAAGTGTTGTAAATGCTATATCAGATGTACATATATTTGGTATAAATCCATCATTCAAGTGTCCTATTTTTTATGAAATGGGACACTTGGCCTTCATTTATATATCAAGTGTACCATACTGCTGGTGTAACATAAATATTATCGTGTACCAAGAGGACTAAGGAAGGAAAATTTTGCACATTTGTTTTTTTTTTCCTTTCTTTTTGAAATATGTCACTCTTTAACCTATCTATAAGTAAAAAAAAATGGGAGAAACTATTGTAATCAATAGAAAATTATTGTCAACAAATTCTTAGTATTCACTTGGAGAAGACGTTCATTACGAAATTCATCAAAATCATAGCATTTAATTTAAAATTACATAGTTAAATAATCATAGCATTTAATTTGAGATTACCATACCTCGCATTAATGTTATTAAATGACAAATCAACATTTAAAGAGATCAAAATGTTAAACTTTATCTTTATCAAAGTCCAAAGATTGTGTTCTTTAAAGTGAAGAATTAGAGAGATTGTACCCACAATTGATCAAAAGCTTTAATAATTTTTTGTACTATTTTTCTTATCTTGTTAATTTTTGTAGATATAAAATTTGTGTTATAACAATCTCCATTTATTCTTTCTAATTCTTCTCTTTAAGAATGCAATCTTCATATTTTAATAGCTTGAAAGTGTTAGAAAAAATCGGGATTGTTAATCACAAAAATTAAGTTTTTTGCGATCCAAATGTCCCATATAAGAATTTTGATTATAATGCGCGTTTAGTAGGAATGAATTAATTTGTACAAACAATTATTGTAGAGATATTACATTTGTAACATGCTTTACAAAAATTGTCTTTTTGCAGTAGAAAAATTTCTCACTCCAAACCTCCAAATCTTCTCTGGTGTTCTCCAAGAACTTAAGAAAGCCAAAATATTTTATTGTATGTGGGCATTCTGATAATTAATTATCTGATTAAACTATATCCGGATATAGTATATGGGAATCCTGAAAGAGACAGAAGACTTATTTGATAAGATTTTTTCAAATCTCAAATCTTTTATTATGATATATTCCTATCTCAAATTTCTTATCATACACACACATCTAGCACATGCCAGAATGCGCCGGATGTGTGTGTCTTACTACATGTCCAATACACGTGGCACATTCAGTCTAATTAATTAATTTCACTGCAGTTTTGATAAATTATAACAATTATAATTTATTTTAGTCCTTATGTTGAGCCACCAAAGGTGCCTAATCAGACCCAATTAGACTAAGCTCTAATAAATTAATTTTGAACCCAGTCAATTCTTGACTAGTCAAAATTAATTTATTAATCTTGTTCTATTCCACTAGAAGAACGAAATTGCACTTTTAATCCAATTAAAATTACTGAAACTTATAATCAATAATTATATCTTCTGATTTATCGATCTTACATGTCATCCCCGTCGATCAACTTGAATATATAAAATAGGGTAAATTAACCAAAAACCCTTTTTTTCAATATTCATAAATGCTTGACTTTCATCTTCAACTTGAAAATCCCATGTGATCGCATCACACTATTAATTCAACAATCAATGTCGAATTACTAAGCTTTGATTTTTATTTTTTTAAACTGTCTTTTAGAAGAACAAGTGAGGTCATGATCATGCCTATTAAATAGGTGATAGATTCTGCATTGCAAGTATATATTCTCTGTTATTTCACTTTAATTTCAAAAACAGCGAGATATTAACCAAAACTTTGATCTCACCCATTGGTGCTTCAAAGAACGTCAAGTTAATAATCAAAGTCCATTATCTACTCATGATTAAGGTGTCACGTACGACAATCAAGTGAGATTAAATCTGTGTGGTCAAAACACAATTTCAATTCCACACAACCCATTCCAATATATTAAAAATGTATTCTTAATTTTATTACCTGAGACAAAGATAGACTTTAATAAAATTGAAACGATCTTGTCAAAAGATATTATCCAGATTTATTTACCGATCATGGACAATAATTCTTTGAATTATATTATAAATTAAATATTTTTATGTTTAATGACTTAAACACTCAATTTATAATATCGAAACAATCTATGGACAAATGCAAGCTCAAATTAATTTATCAATAGACAAATCAAAATAATATTTTATTTCAAAAAGTCATAGTATTAAATAATCTACTCAATGGGCATAATACTATCCAACAATCTTTCACTTGCCCTAGAGTAAATGAAACATGTCTAGTACACCCATACTTTCAATATGCCCCTCAAAATACTAGCTGGTAAGCCCTTACTAAAGGGGTTAGCAAGATTTTCTACAGATGCTATTTTGCATACGGTCACATCTCCTCGTTGAATGATATCCCAAACTAGGTAATACTTTCGTTCGATGTGTTTTCCACATTGATGGTTTCTGGGTTCTTTTGCATTTGCCACTGCTCTACTATTGTAACAATACAAAGTAATGGTTTGTGATGCAGAAGGAATCACTTTAAGGCTCAACAAAAACTTTCTTAGCCACACGACTTCTTTGGTTGCTTTACAAGATGCCACGTATTCCACCTGCTTGATACTCTTGCAAACAACAATACCACAACCCAATGTGAACACTGACCCTGATGTAGACTTACGAGAGTCTCTATTAGCTTGAAAATCTGAATCAGTGTAGCCCACGGGCACCACATCTGGAGCTGGATAAACTAGCATATATCCTCTAATTCTGCGAAGATACTTGAGTATGTGTTTTACAGTAGTCCAGTGCTCTGGCCCTGGGTTTGACTGCTGACAATCCCAATAGTATAGTAGATATCTTGTCAGGTACACAACATAGCATACATAAGGCTTTCTAAAGCCGATGCATAATATGCTTCATGTATTCCACATCATTAGGAGTCTTAGGGGAGTGCTCCCGTGATAAGTGAATTTTATATTTGAAAGACGTCTATCCTTTCTTAGAATTTTGCATAGAAAACCTTACCAGTATCTTGTCAATATATCAAGCTTGAGATAGAGCAAGGTGTTTGTTCTTTCTATCCCGAAGGATTCAGATTCCTAGAACGTAGTTTGCTTCTCCCAAGTCTTTTACGTTAAACTGTTGTGTCAACCAGAGTTTAGTTGATGTTAACACTCATATATCATTCTCAATGAGCAGGATGTCATTTACATATAACACGAGAAAAGTCACCTTGTTATTTTTAATTTCTTATAAACACAACACTCATCAGGGTTTTGATAAAAAATATAAGCCTTTGTAGCTTGATCAAACATGATATTCCAAGACCTAAACATCTCTTTAAGTCCATAAATAGACCTATTCAGTTTGCCAACTTTATGCTCTTGACCTTTTTGGATAAAATCATCTGGTTGCATCATGTAGATGCTTTTGTTAAGATTTTCATTAAGAAAAGCTGTCTTGATGCCATTTTCCATACCTCATAATCAAAATGAGCTGCAATGGATAAGAGGATTCGAATAGAATTTAGCATGGCCACAGGTGAAAAGGTTTCTTCATAATTGATTCATTCTTACTAAGTAAAACCTTTAACGACCAATCTAGATTTAAAGGTATCCACATTTCCGTATATCCATCTCTTTCTCTTGTAAACCCATTTACAATGTATAGATTTTACCCTATTATGCATATTACAAGATCCCAAACAGAGTTAGTGTACATGGATTTTATTTTTGAATCCATAGCACTCCTCTAATGGTCAACGTTACATCCTCTATAGTTTCTTTATACGAGGTGGGATCCTCCTCTTGTTCAGTGGAGTGCCTCGAAAGACTCTCCATAGAGCAAGTATCTAGAAGGTGGTCAAATGACTCTCCCACTAAATCTAAACGGTGGAGGCTCTTGGATGATTAGAATCAATTGTTGTTCTCCTACTGTCTCTTGTGCACCACATCCCTCATTCTCAGTTTCAGTATGTAGAGGTGACTGAACGATGGGGACATGATCCTCTCCCATCTCAGGTACTTGTCAACTAGTGGATATGGTATTTGGAACCTTCGTTCATCTTTCACTAGGTTCAAGAACCATCGGTGGTAGAAATATGAATTCAAACTGAGTAGGTTCAGTGGGATCTTTGGAGATCAACTAAGAATATTTTCCCTTATCTCCTTTAAAAGAACTTTACTCTTTGATTCATGTTTTTCTATGTATCTATCCTCTAAGAAGGTTGTATTTGTATTTACAAATAGATTCTTGTCCTAAGGACTATAGAAGTAATATCCTCTTGTTCCCTTAGGATATCCTACAAAGATGCATGCCTCTGATCTTGATTCCATCTTACCCATCTTATCCTTAAGCACGTGTGCAGGACACCTCATATCCAGATATGTCTTATATTATGCTTACTTCCATTCCACAACTCCAAAGGTGTCTTAGGGATAGATTTAGAAGAAACTATATTCAATAAGTATATCGCAGTTTATATAACATATCTCCAAAAGGATGTAGTGAGAGTGGAGAAGCCAAGCATGGATCTAACCATGTCTAACAAGGTCATGTTTCTCCTTTCTAAGACACCATTATATTGGGGAGTACCTATTGCACTCAGCTGGGATATAATCCTATTTTTTGATAAGTATGTTCTAAAGTCGTTGGATAGATACTCTCAACATCGATCTGATTGAAGTGTTTTAATGTTCTTACCTAATTATTTTTCTACTTCAGTTTTGAACTCCTTGAACTTTTCAAGAGCCTTAGATTTATGAGCCATTAGGTAAACATAATCGTATCGGGAGTAATTATAAGTGAATGTGATGAAGTACTCATATCCATCTCTAGTTTGGACACTAATTGGCCCACATACATTAGAATGCACTAATTCTAAAACTTTTTTGGCCTTTAGTCTCTTAAAAGTAAAGGACCTCTTAGTTGTTTTACCTTCCAAACATGACTCATATATTGGTAAGGATTCCACCTTTAAATCACTTAAATGATCATCATTTACTAGTCTTTGAATCCTATTAAGGTTAATATGACTAAGCCTTAGGTGCTATAAATAAGTCTCATTAGTGGGAGACAACTTGATGCATATATTGGATGCAGTGTGATACAATGAGCTGTCTGCAGGTTTTAAAATAGATAAATTATTATTCAAATGTCCCTTACATATAAGGGTTTTATTCAAGGTAATATCAACCACCATTGGTGAAAAATGGGCATAATATCATTCTCTAAACAATAAAGCAACATAAATCAAATTTCTAAAAATGTCTGACATAATAGCAACTTCTTGAAATTAAATGTTTCTTATTGCTAAAATAAAGATCAACAATTCCAACAACTCTTGCAGACACCATTGCTCTTGTGCCAACTCTAAGAGTATGTTCCCCTTCCTTTTCATTGTGCCAACTCTAAGAGTATGTTTCCCTTCATTGAGCTCCTTGGTTACTTGAAACACCTAGAATATATTGTAAATATGATTAATGGCTCCAAAATGTACTATCTAAGTATTAGTAGAATCAACCACTAAACATGATTCAATAAAAGATAACTCATCATTACCTTGTTTTTTCGAAGATAGGTATTCTAGTCAATTCCTCTTCTAGTGACCCTTCTGTCCATAATAAAAGCACTTCCCATTGGGCTTGCTATTTGACTTGGCCTTCTTAGCCTATTGTTGTGGGCCCTTCTTGTTTGACTTCTTCCTCTTATTGCCATTTTTTCTTTTTGGCATGGCAGATGATAGTCCAGTAGAAGTAACAACAAGTGCATTACCACTCTTAGTCTTAAGAATATTTTTAGCATTTTGGAGCTTCTTCATCAGCTCAGTCAGGGGCATGTGCATCTTGTTTATGTTGTAGCTAACTTTAAACTGTGAGAACATTTCTGGGAGAGTCTCAAAAGCCATGTCAACCTACATCTTAGATTTGATTTCAGCCCCTAAGACCTCAGCTACTTTAAACTAAGCAATCAATGCAAGCATGTGGTCTCTCATAGGCATCCTGGGTTTCATGTGCATGCTCATAATAGACATAACGGCTGCTTGGCGAGCCTAGCATCCTTGGTATTCGAACATTTGCCAAAGGCTCTTCATGACCTCATTAGAAATTCCCATATTTTGATGTTTCTGTTGCAGTATATTTGAGATAGATCCCAAAATATAGCAGCAGGCCATCTCATTAGAATGGATCCATTTGTCATAGGCTGCATTCTGTTCAGTCGTGTACTCCGCAGTAGGAACAGTGGGACAGGGTTCACTTAGCACAAATTTATGCTTCTCCACCATGAGAACAATCATCAGGTTACATTTCCAATCAATATAATTTTCTCCAATCAATTGATTCTTAGTTAAAATCATGGACATTGTATTTGCAGATATTTTTTTAAAATAAAATAATAAAAATGAGCTACGCATGTAATACATAAATTTCATATATGATAAAATATGCATGAGTAGACCCAAAACTACTACAATATGTCAGTTACCTAAAACTCCAAAACCTTAAACATATCTCTCTTTAGGAGAAATAAATGTGATTTATGATTATGTTGAGATCCTCATACTAAATTCAATAGATCTAGCATCTTATACAATATTAATTTAGTATCTCATAATTTTGGCCATCATTGACATTGTTTAAATGTTCTATAGGAAATTGCCACAATGTCTTTGATTCAAGTATATGACCCCCATATTGATAATTTATAAGTACTTAATTAATTGTGCTACATATAGGGTAAACATGATTAATTAACACTTAGAATTTATTACCATATTGGTGTCAATCTAGTAACTGAAACAATGTAGTCCTCTCATAGGAAGACCGATTAAATTGACACAAGGCATACACATATTCTTACTAAAGGGCTAATAGGGGAGGCCGTAGGCTTATAAAAATAGTCCACCTTCACTCACTTAATATTTTTAACTATTGAGTTTTGACCAATTAATAATCCCCTAACCAATTTTAACTTTTAAAATGATTTAATTATTAATTGTAATATTAATTTTCTCATCTAATTAAAATTAGAAAAGAAGATAAGAGAGAAAATCAGACTTTACCATTTACTTGCCACCTCATGCTTTCTTATTAAGCTTAAGCTAACACCTCAAACCCTTCACCCTTAAGCCATGACCAGACCTTTATTTCAGCCATTTTCATCTTCCAAACACACACCTTAAGGTCTCCAAGTGATCCAAATTGATTCCAAGTTGAAATAAAAGCAAGAAAAGCAAAGGAGAAGTGATTACCATCAAGTTAACCTCAAAATCTGCATAGGTAACACTTATCTACGATTTTGCCTTTGGTTTTCAGATTATTATGAATGGTTTTATTGTTTATTAAGATTTCAATATCTCTTATAAAAGTGTTAGGAAGTTTTTTAGTTAGACTTTGGTGCACGAAGAAAGGGTTTTTGATGACAAACACTTAATAGAAAATACTTGTGGCAGAAATTGTCATCTTACTATTTTCTTGTGTTTTAGGCTTCAAAAGTGTATGGTATATTGAATAAAACCTATAATTATTACCATTTACATAACCATATATGAGTTAAGAGTATTGGAATGAAGTTTTATCAGTAGGAAATTGAAATAGAGAATGATATGGGAGAAACACTCAAACTGCCAAAATAGCAAAATCTGTTTTAGTGTGCTGTGAAGGAGACTGAATTAGGGGAGCTAAATCCATTATTTTTGGTAATAATATGACCTGGTTGTCTCCTTATATATGTTATCTAAGTATGTTGAAAATGTTGGAGTGATTGAATATACTTAAGGGTGCCAAAACCATTAATGTCATGAAGTGTGCAAAACTGTCACAGTAGGAAACAATCTATTTCAGTATGTCGTGAAGAGAGCTGAACTTGGGAAGCTATATCCGTGATTTTTAGCAATTCTATGATATGGTTACATTTATATACATGTTATATAATTGTGGTAAAAATTTGGGAGTGATTGGATATGCTTAGGGATGTTAAAATTATCATGCAACTAAACTTGACAGCAAGAAAATATGAAAATGTGAATCTGCCACATTTGATCACTTAGCATGTTTCAACCTAGACATGTTGCTATTGAGTGTTAACAATTAGGTACATGATATTAGAGTTATAATACTTCAATTACATGATGTTTTCATGTATTTAAGATGAGAAATTGAGGTATTTGAGGGGCTATATTGGGTTCTAGTTTGTAAAAGCTTGATTGTTAGCTTATAGCTTGGTGTTTAAGGTCTAGTATGAGATTTTGTGCTTTCAACTTGCCAAATTGAGAATGGTGCTTGATGTTGGGTAATATTACAGGCTATTTTACATCTAAGGTTGGAGAGGAATACTAAACAAATTTAGACTAAGTCACCAACCAAGTGAAAGGTAAGTAAAGATTCATTTGCAACTACAATGCATAGACATAGTAGATGTGTGAATTATATGCAATATCATAAATCATATGTGCATAGTAGAGGGCTCTCAATTGAGTATACATACATGGGCATTGTCATTAGCACGTGCATGCATCATATACGAGCATTGTGATAAATCTTGCATTGCATGGCATGATTCAGAGAAAAGGAAATATTTTGTTGACCACTACTAGTGCACCGAAGCATGTATGGATTTGCATGATTTTATGCATGGATTTGCAGGTTCGCGTGCATGGATTTGCATGCGTATGAGTATGCATGGATTTGCATGCTTATATGATTATTGTTTATTGGATTATGGCGGTATACAGATCTCTTTTCCGGTGCATGGGATAGTAGCGTTGGTCAGGGGCCCAAGAAAGAAATGATTTTGAGAGAAATATTTTGATGCATAAAATTGTATTGTGAGTATAGCATTTTGAGTTGCATGACTTGATATTGTGGATTGTTCTTTGACATGCATAATCTTTACTTGCTGAGCATTAGCTCATATAGTTTATGTATTGTAGGTGAGTACGACGATACCTGAAGCATCTTTTATTGGTTGGGCGGTGGTTGGAGCTTCTGCAGGTGTCTGAGAGAGAGTGTACATGGATGACGACCTGTTGGGCTATTTTGTTGGCTTGTTATATTTTGAGTCTGTTGTATTATATATTTAGACTAGTACTATATTTCACTTTACTTTACTGTAAATAAGTATGTAAATATTGGGTCGTTGTGAGTGTTGTGCTTTTATATAAATACCGATCCTGCTATATACATGACATGTGTTAGAAAGTATTTTAAAAAGGGTTGTGCATGTAAGAAGTGATTTATCTTTTCTTAAAGTGTTACAAAAAAAAATATTTCATGCATGCACACAGGTTTTATCATGTTAAATTATAATATATATCTAGTTGTGTAGTAATGGGGGTGTTACAGTCAACCAGTTTTAAAGTGCGACAATTTGGTTTACAAACTCTTTGTATGCACCAAGAGAAAAAAAATACAATTTCTACAACTATATTGTGATGAATTGAAATCAAAAGGGAAATTATGGAGTCATAATTCACCTCTTTTGTAACAAGACTCAATATCCAATACAAATACATCACTAAAAAATCTAGAGCCATAAATTGTTCTTAAATTAAAACTCATTCAATCATTAATAACAATAAAATCACATAATCCTAACACCACTCTTGACTAACACATGCATAAACAAATTAATCAATTCTAAATGCACAAAATAATATCAAAATCTAGTCTCTGATACCATATGTTAGCAAAAATCAGGATTGTTAATCACAAAAATTAATTTTTTCTGTGATCCAAACATCCCGCATTAGAATTTTGATTATAATGCGTATTTAACAAGAATGGATTAATTTGTATAAATAATTATTATAGAGAGATTACCTTTGTAATATGCTTTACAAAAATTATCTCTCTACAGTAGGAAAATTCCTCACTCCAAACTTCCAAGCCTTTTCTATGTTCTCCAAGAACTAAAAAAACTGCAATATTTAACTATGTGTGGTCACTCTGATAATTAATTATCTAATTGAATCATATCCAAATATATTATCTGGGAATCCTAGAAGAGACATAAGACTTATTGATAAGATTTTTTCAAATCTCAAATCTTTTGTTATGATATCTTCATATCTCAAATCTCTTATCCTACACACAACCTAGCACATGCTAGAATACATTGCATACGTGTGTCTTGCCATGTGTCCAATACATGTGGCACATTCAGTCCAATTAATTAATTCCACTGCAAGTTTGATAAATTATAACAATTATAATTTATTTTACTCCTTATATTAGAACCACCAAAAGGACCTGATCGGACCCATTTAGACTAAGCTCTAATAAATTAATTTTGACTCAATCAACTATTGACTGGTCAAAATTAATTTATTAATCTCGTTCCATTCCACTAAAAGAATGAGACTGCATTTTTAATCCAATTGAAATTACTGAAGCTTATAATCAATAATTATATCTTTTGATTTATCGATCTTACATGTCACCCCCGTAGATCAACTTGAATATCTAAAATAGGATAAATTGACCCAAAAAAACCATTTTTCAATAGTCATAAATGCTCGACTCTTATATTCAACCTGACAGACCCATGTGATCGCATTACACTATTAATTCAACAATCAATCTCGAATTACTGACCTTAGATTTTTATTTTTTTAACTATCTTTTAGAAGAACAAGTGAGGTCATTATCATGCCAATTAAATAGGTGACGGATTCTGTATTGCAAATATATGTTATCCGTTATTTAACTTTAATTCCTAAAACACTGAAATATTGATCAAAACTTTGATCTTATCCATTGGTGCTTCAAAGAACTTCAAGTTAGTAATCGAAGTCCATTACCTGCTTCAAATAAATTAAAATAATATTTTATTTCAAAAAGTTATAGCACAAAATAATTTACTCGATGGGCATAATACTATCCAACAAAAAGTGGAGTTTTGATGAACTCCACAATGAACAAATGCTTTGATATACACCTTAAACACCGTTGATCTTATTGAATGTGATGAATTTGAGTTGAATCCTGAATGTAGAGTCTTGTGTTTTGCTTTTTAGATATTAAGTCTATTATAAGTTGCACGATTTAATTTGATTAGCATTTGCTTTCTTAAATCTTGCTAAATTACAAAAATATTAGAATTTACTTCCATAACCTCTAAGATATTATTTAAATTGCTAAAATATAGCAATTTAATCCATAGTAGTATTTGATTGGCCTATCAATTAATATCTTATCTAATCTTAAAAGTCGATAAAGATTTCAAAAATAAATAAAAATATAAAATTAATAAGTAACTATACATGCCGATACATTATTAACAATAATTTTTTTTGTCTACATGCATATCCTAATACTTTTCTAAAAAATGCATATTTCTATTTTGATATTAACTCAATCTCCACGTAAAGGAAAATGATGGGCATAATTTGACTAAGTCCATAAATATTAAATTCTAGATCAATGAAGCGCAAATAGGTCCATTAAGCCCAAGATAAACAAAGGGCTCATTGGACCCAAATCTCATAATAAACACCTATAAATACCATATCCACACCATTTCACAAAAAAAGGCTATTTACATTGGATATTTATAATTTTCAGTCTTTTATTTATTATCTGTCATTTTATTATTGATTTGAGCGTCAGATGGTTATCCTCGGGACAACCCTGAAGATCCCTAACTATTTGTTTGTATTGCAGGCAAGAACCCCTATTACAATCATTCCCTAATGAGGAAGAACCATGAGGATTCGATTCTCGAAGATTCAAAGAGATCCAAGATTGGACTATATTATTTTGGCGCCGTCTGTAGGATCTCATTGCCTCAACATTGAGAATGTTAACAAGATCTAAAACTAGAGAAGCCAATGCTGAAGGCATTCCTCAAAAGAAAGTAGTTAATAGAAGCGGAGTAGACCAACTATTGCATAAGCTTCCACTCCAATATTATTAAGAGAATTCAGGAGCTTCCATCACAACAATCTCAAAATTTTTTGCCCTAGTAGAATCCAGCGCCCCTCGAGCAAAGAACGCCAACACCCTGAGAAGGATGAAATAGAGTCGACAACAAAGACAATGATGAGCAAACTGCTCCAGCAAACACTATCGATTTGAAAAAAATTAGTTGTTATAACAAGGGTGCAAAAATCTCTCTCATGAAACCAAATATGTAAAATTATTTATGCAATTTATTTTTACATCAATTTTATCATGAGGGAAATGAATATATATTTTTTATTCCAATAACCATAGTGTGAAAGTATCGATTATTACATTGTATAACAAGTTAAAAAATTCTTAAATAAGAGAAGAGTAAGAGCCCTCCAAAATCACAGGCTTCGATTGAGGTTCAATAATCAATATGTAAAGTAGCATAGCCCCGAAAGTTGATGTGGCTCCCCTGAGGCCATGAAAGCTATAGTTGGCTCCAAAAATCACGAACTCCTCGAGGTTATCAATTAAAGTCAAGCCCTGTAAATGAGAACGACTCCCTTGAGGCCAATAAAGTTGTAGTTGGCCTCGGAGATCACAAACTCCTTCCTTGAGGTTATCGTCTAATATCAAACTCATTTTGCAGAATTTATTTTCCTTTCATAAAATAAATGAAAACCATTCTAACTAGAAATTGATAAATTTAATTATGGAAGTTAAAAAATCAAAACTTCTCAACAGACGAGGTTAAAGAGGTGAGATGGAGTCAAAACTTTCTCACCTGGACGACCTCGCTCAGATAGCCTCTCGCCGAGCTGGCCTCGCCGGATGGCCTCGCCTGGAAGGCCTCGCACGGAACGCCTGTTTCATCCAAAAAAATAAAAAGTCAATAGTCCTGCCAGAATTACTAACTTCCAACCGAACTATGCTCATATTAGCCCGCCCGGAAGTTGGAAGGCTATATGATGGGTATAATTTGACTAAACCCATAAATATTAAATTTTAGTCAAACGGAGCACAAATAGGCCCACTATGCCTAAGTTAAGCAAAGGATCCATAGGACCCAAATTTCATAATAAACACCAATAAATACCATATCCACACTATTTGATAAAAAAAAAGAAGCTATTTACAACTTTTAGTCTTTCATCTATTATTTCTCGTTCTATTATTGACTTAAGCGTTAAAGAGTTATATCTGAAACAACCCTAGAGACTTATAACCATTTGTTTATGTTGCAAATAAGAATCCCTATTGCAATTATTCGGGAAAGAACTACAAAAAATTAATATTCTCAAAAATTAAAAAAAATCTGATATTGGACCACATCAAAGAACAAATATCAATATATTGGAACTAAAGCACGATAATATATATCACACCCACATTAGACAAAAACAGTCGATCATTATGTTGAGAACTTGAGAAAGCGTTACATACATATCCATATAAATTAAATAAATATAAATATAAATATAAATAATTAGTGGGTCAATCGAAGCCCAACAACCCGCACCCGCTCAAAAAACAATCCCAAATAACCCGCACCCGCTCCATAAAAGATCCCCAAAACCTAAACCCCCGCGGCCCGCTTCCTTGGAGACGTCGTCGTCGTCGTATCATTTTCCCCCGTCTTACGAAGCACCGGCGAGTGAAATTGTTGCCAACCTTCTTCAGTGGCGGCTAAAATGGCGGCATATATAAGCATGGGAGAAGCTCACCGGCGAATCACCGAGTACCTTACACGCTTCTCCGACGCCGTCTCGTATCAAGACGGGAAATCCCTCAGCCGCCTGCTCTCCGTCTCCTCCGACTCGGCCGTCCTGCTCTCCCTTGCCGACGCTCTCAACACCTTCCAGGTTTCCTTTTTCCTCTATTGCATTTTCCCATTAACACACTTAAAAGTCCTTATTAGAACTCATAAAAGTTGGAGCTTTCTGGAAAGTTCACGTCTTTGAATGTGGCTCTGTGTTAATTAAGTGCAGTTGTGCATTAGTTTGAGTGATTTGGTATTGAAGCTGGATGTTTTAGTGCATTTGCACAGCTGCAAATAGTTCAATAGTGTGGTTGGAAAGAATAGGAAGCGGTATTATGCTGTAAAATATGCTGAAATTGGGATATTGTCTGGTTAGGATTGGTTTTCCTTCAATTTCGAAGCACATTAGAGGATGTTTTGTTGGGTTTACAGCGAAATTTGAAAATTTTCAACAATTGAAACATAATTACATTACATATAAATAAATACAAATTTCGGAACCATCTTGGATCGTTTATCTCACCGTGATTGTATCACCAAGTACGAAATCAAACCCCTCTCAATGGAAATGATTCCCCTTAGAGTATACCCCTCTAAGTCTCCTCTAAGTGGAAATGATTCGCTTAGAATTTACCCTCTAAGTCCACGCTTACCCCTCTAAGTCCATTCGCGATCAAAGAAGGTTTTCTTAAGCTAGGAGAAACAACTTTCTTCTTGCTTCCTATCCTAATAGGATTCTTATTCTTATCTTATCTCCAACTCCTACTCCTAGCACAAACACTTATGTTCACTCTATGTGATCACATTATAATCCTGTCACATGTAAAAATTTGATTCCCAATCTAATTTCTAAATGAACTTCATACAAGCCCACACCTAATGGGCTTGAACTTGATTAATAAATTAGGCCCACTCCAATTGATCCCATTAATAAATCAATTTATCACATGAATTAATTAAGTTCATAATGATCTAATCAGTTGATAACTTCTAATTAGCCTTCCTAGCCAATTAGGTTCAATTAAGTCCCATCAATTAATTGAATTAATTCACTTGAATTAATTTAAGCCATATTAATTAATCACATTAATTAATTTAATCTAACACTTGGATTAATGCCTAGGAAAGAATGGACTTTGTCCAAGTTAGTGTGTGACCCATTCAGTTCACCAATAAGTTAGTAATTGTGTGATATCCACATTGGTTATGTGAGGATATTTGAAGTGGTTTATAAGTGTGTATAATGGACTCCTCTAACAACTTGGGTTAACAATTTTCGCAAAACGAGGACAAATACAAAGTAGTTGTTAGCGGAGCCCCTCCTGTGGGGTTTGGCTTCTAGGCCCCCACCCCGTGGGCCCTAAATGTGACAAGTGGGCTCACAACTCTTGTAATTTAAGTGAACAATAATTATTTGGAATAATTAATCCAATTAAATAATTATATTATAATTAACATATTAATTCCAGAAATCCACAAATCATGGGTAGTGTCTAACAAGACACTACGAAGACCTAGATCATAGGTGAAGCAACGAACCTTTTCAATTACGAATACCATGCAAATATGGTCCTTCCATCAATTAATGTCTTGATTGAGCCTAGTTTATAGATTATTAGTCGTAATCGTATTAGATAAAATCTTAGGTACTTGATTCGATGATAAAATTAGGAAACTCTTTTTTAATTTTTATCCAACTTTGGTCAAAGATTTCTAGAGTCAAGTCACCTATTCAGATAAGTAACGGATCTTTTGTTGGTTACTCATTAACCTTCATATATGAAGATATTATACTCAAAACATTCTTTGATTATCATGCAATTGGAAATTAAATCAAATTGCAATATGTCATGCACAAGGTTACAATGGTACCTCAAGTCTAAAGACTAATTTAAGCAATATCTTAATGAGAAAATTTTCATTTGACAACATTTCATTTAAGAATTTTTGGGCGGATTATTACTATACTTATTCCCTAACAAGTACATGCATACATGCACTAGTGTCACAACATTGATGCCTATAGAACATGGTGTCCTCCTTAAGAGTCTATAATACCTTAAGAGTCTGCATTGTAGGTGCAAATCTTATTGGATTCATTAATGTTCCCTTTCAATGATCCTCACCAAAGCATGAGCCATAGAGACATATTTTATAATTGCTATCATATACGCGACCAAGTCCCGTAACTATGTATGGTGTAAGGACTTGATCTAAATTTAATAATACAGAAATAAAGATGAAGAAATGCCATTTTATTGATATGAATCTAAATAAGATTATTTTTACAAAAGCATAAAAATGGCTAATGAAATTGGCTCACCGGACAGTAATCTAACATGTGTATCTTTTTCACTGATTAAATGTGAGATCAGGTTGAGTTTTATGTTTTCAATTGTCATTTGGTGGTCTAATTTGTGTTACATTATAATGATGCCATCATATGGATTCTATTCATTATGGTGCTGTTTCATGGCGAATTGGAAAAGAGCATTTCAAAATATCTTCAAAATATAAACTTGTTTCATGATTCAAAGCTTTTGTATTCAATTTTGCTTCAATTTTTGTTGACATATACATCTGTATTTACATTATGTGTCTTTCTTCACATATATCTTTTGATACTATATGTTTTGGAGATTTCCTTAATGAAACTATGGCTTCTCAATTCTTATAGGTCTTTGACTTTGCTGTTTATATCTACAGGATGCTAACAGAGTTATTAGGCAATCTGAAAAATATTCTCAGTATGCGGACATTCTAGTTCCTATATTTCGTGCCTTGCAGAGTTATCGGCTAAGAAATTTGGTGGAGTCTTACGTGGCGTTTGAAAAAGCATCCAAGTATGTCGTTTTTAAATGAAGTTGTTGTATGGTAAATTGTAATCGTAATTATGGAGAATTTTAATCCTAAGGATGGAGAATTGTAGTGCTTTTATTCAGGAATTTCGAAATTGGGAATCAGCATGGGCTTTGGAAGCATTGTATGTGATTGCATATGAAATTAGGATTCTTGCAGAGAGGGTAAGATGTACATGAATTCCTCTCCTTGTCCTTCTGGACAATTAATGTGCATACAATGAAAAAAGACTCGCAAAAAGTCAACTGATTTATGTTGTTGCATTTGAAGGCTGATATAGAGTTGGCTTCAATAGGGAAAACCCCGGAGAAACTGAAAGGTGCTGGTTCTTTCCTCATGAAAATGTTTGGGGTTCTTGCTGGAAAAGGGCCAAAACGTGTGGGAGCTTTATACGTTACATGCCAACTTTTTAAAATTTATTTCAAGCTGGGGACAGTCCACCTATGTCGCAGTGTGATAAGGAGTATTGAAACTGCTAGGATTTTTGACTTTGAGGAGTTTCCAGTCAGGGATAAGGTCACTTACATGTATTACACTGGTCGGTTGGAGGTGTACAATGAAAACTTTCCAGCTGCTGACCACAAATTATCATATGCGTTGACACATTGCGATGCAAAGAAAGAAGTAAACATAAGGTCTGGACACGGCATGCTTTTCTTCTCATTTGTTTGTTATTCACAAATCTGAGTCTGACCAAATTTGGGATATCCTAAAGCATTGCCCAATTTGATTTCTTTAAAGCAAGATGCACTTCCTAAATGTGGTGAGCTACAATCTGTAGTTCATAATTATGGCGTTCCTAGGTTCGTGTTGTCTACTGTGTTTCATGAGTTTACTGTCACTTTGAAAGCTTTTCCTTTTTGTTAGCTTCACATCAACCTTTATGTTTTGAAATTTGAGAAGTACTGTGTTTCATCAGTTTACTGTCACTTCGAGAGATTTTCCTTTTTGTTAGCTTCACATCAACCTTTATGTTTTGAAATTTGAGAAGTGGTGTTGATGCGTAATATCGTGTTCAGCTTGGTATATTATCTGCAAAATCCTGATTTAAAAAATTGTGTTTCATTCTATAGTTTTGACTTTGAGGTAGAGACTGATGATGGGTCTCGGTGTACTGTCTCACTAACCCTCTATTCTCGTTCTAATAGGATGATATTAAAATATCTGATACCTGTGAAGCTCTCAATAGGCATCTTACCTAGAACATTGCTTCTCGAGAAGTTTAACTTAAATGAGGTATGATCTGTATGCAGACCATTTTTATATGTAGCCCTACATATTGAATTTTATCCTAAATAAAACTACATATACATACACATGCACACACATATACATATGCGTATGTATGTAGGTATGTGTTTGTCTGGTGTGTATGGCTTAGGGGAGACAGGAAACTTGTTTATATGGGAGTAAAAGCTGAAACTTTACCGTAGTTGAGTATGTGCAAATGGTAATAGTTGCTGGTCTCCTAAAATGAGCAAATAATAAAAATGCTCATTTTCCAAAAAGGATGCCCAAACAATTTTGGCCTTTTATGGGGAAAAACCTTGCAACATATGTTAGTGACAACTTCCCAATGTTAAGATATTAAGGCTTTGTTTGGAGTTAGTTCGGTTTTAATCCCAGTGTTTCCGAGATTTACTGTGTGAAAATATATGGGGAATTGTGAGGTATATTTGGTTTTAGTTTAAAGGTAGATAGTTCCTACTGTAATTATGTAATTTTGTGTGATTAGTGATGTCACATCATTGTTATATGTTATTATGTATTGTTTGTAAATTAATATAATAATTGGATGATGTAAATATATATATATATATATATTATTAAGATGATTTGAATATGTATATAGTATATGTATATATAATAATGATGTGGATTTTTTATAATATTTTGGAAATGGATGAAAATGTATTTTTGGAGGATTCAGTGTTTGAATGTTATGGTTTCATTTCCGGAAAATACTAAAACTGATGGAACTAAAACTGGACAGAAACCAAACATAGCCTAAATATTCAGTAAGATTAACTTCTCTTTATTAATACTAATATTATTCCAGGAGTCCATGAGCTTCTAAGGAAGCATGGTTAGGATCAGTTTTTATTCAATCCTCTGAAGCAACAGATGTATCAGATGATATAAAGTTCTGCAATAAGGGAAAATTTTACCTACCAACTTCAGAAAATGAACTCTTTTTTTTCTCCTTTGTATAGAGAAATACTGGAGTCCATTAATGGATTAAGGAACAAATGGAGCTGCATTCCCTTTAAACATAACTTACTTGGAAATACTGCCTAATTTGATATCTTTTGTCTGAAGAAGCTTTTATTAGCTTGTATGTGTGTAAGTGCATGTATTCTTGTGTGCCCATGCATTGAAACAAAACTTGCACCTCATCTTTGACAAAGAAGTAAGATGATGTCCTTTTATCTCTTTTTTGCAGTATAGTGATGTTTTGCTTGCTCTTAAAAGAGGTGATCTTCGACTTCTAAGACATGCCCTTCAGGAACACGAGGACAGGTACCAATGCTTTTTTCTGGTACATAGTTTTATAAGATAATTAATTTCCAAAAAAAAAATAAAAAAAATGATCATTGATCCCCCTACATCATCATCAGGTTCTTAAGGTCAGGTGTATACCTTGTTCTGGAGAAGTTAGAACTCCAAGTTTACCAACGATTAGTTAAGAAAATGTAAGTGGCGATGTTAAGTGGTCCTCTATTTATGTTAGCTGAGCCTAGTATCCAGATTAATTGTCTAATTTGTACCTGTCGCAGCTATATCATCCAAAAGCAGAAGGATCCAAGTAAAGCTCACCAGATCAAGCTAGATGTTATTGTTAAAGCACTGAAATGGCTTGAGATGGACATGGATGTTGATGAGGTAATTTTTCCTCATAATTCTCCCTTTTCGAATAATATGGCTTCAGTGGGGCATTGACTAACCTGACTCTATTTGGGTCACTTTTTTCAAAAGAAAATAATCTAACCAAATAGGCGTCAACTTAGTATAATGATTTTGAACTCAATACTTATGATTTTTAGACTAAAAGCATTCTAGATGATTTATGAATATTTAACAAATGTAAGCAAAAAAAAAAAAACAGGATTATTTAGGATAAAGACAACCGCTTTTATAATGTTTTTCTTTTGAGTTGAAAAAGAAAAAGTTTATTAACCATGTGGATTAAAATTTGAATATTTGTTTTTTTAAGGTACATAATATAAATATATACACACACATATACATGGAGAATCTGCATTCTTCCAATTTTATAAATAATGGTTGAACAAATATGTGGAAAACAAGTATTCTCAATCAATAACAGACGCCAATCCCCTGAATTCACAATCATCCTCATATAAAACCCGAATTCACTAGTTTATATAAATTCGTTTTGGGCTACGAAAATCAGTTCAGAACTGTTACTATTTTGGTCCTTATGAGTTACGGCTGACATTGTATAAGAGTTCCAAGAATATATTTACATTTAGTAAGTGCCTTTTTTTTGTTGTTTCAAGTTTTATTTTTATGAATTTTTACTTGAAATCTGATCTCAATTGATATGGTTTAATCTTAAATCTCTGAATATAACTCACAATCTAAACAACATAAAAAGATATTCAGAAAATACTATTGCTCTTTTACGCATGACTTCATCCTATTGCTAATATTTTATTGGCTAAAGAGAAGAAGGAATATAACATCAACATCCAAATTTAATTTTGAGTGAGAGGGAGATAAACTTGGAGATTTTTAGTAGAAAAAAGCTAGGAATTCCATGAAATTAAGTAAGAAAAAACATCTTGAACTGTAAAGGTCAAATAAGAGAAATATTACTGCAGCCCTGAATTTAGATAATCATAGTTTGTATAATAAGAATTATCTTTGTTAAATTGCTACTTAGGTTTTACTTATTCAATAACTTCAGTTCTTTTAAATACTTTATTAATTGTTTGTACATGTTAATCGATTTCTTTTCGCATTCACTGCATTAAAACATTTTAATTGCTTATTTAATCAAAATTTACAAGTTATGCAATGATTTTGGCGGTGTTTAATATTTTATTAGCCATATTTATTGCAAATAAGTTATCAATTGCATAAGGTCATTTATACTGATTACTAATTTACTACTAGAACTTTACTAAAGAAATTATTTGGACTAAAAAAACCAAAATATGATGATTACAAGAAATCAAGTGAAAAATAAAATAATATTCTCTATTTTTATCATTAGATTTCTCCATTTGTTATCGTCATTTCCCTATTCTGGGGTATTTCCTTATTTACCTATTTTGGGGAAGAAAAATAAATACCACTAAATAGGGAAACATCATTTTCCTATTCTGGGGGATTTCCCTATTTTGGTATTTATATCCATTACTAATGGATTTTTTTTCCCCCTGGAGGCGCGCTGATATTGTAGGGGTATTTTTAAAATATACCCCTACTAACAAACACCATTTTTTTTTGTCCAGACTATTTCCCTATTCTGGGACATTAACCTATAATGTGGTATTTATATATTCTGGGGAAAAAACGGCATTTCTTGATAGACCCCATCCTGGAGTATTTACCTATTTTGCGGGGGAAAAGGCATTTTTTGGTAGGATATTTTAACATGACTAATACCACAAACAGTTGTAATTCATTAAAAGAAAATGAAGATTGTACATCATTTTGGCTTGCCTAAAAATGTCCCTATCAAAAAAATATCCTTTTTTCTTTCCTTGGAAAAAAAGTACCACAGAATAGGAAATTTCATTATCTCCATATTCTTTGGAAAAAGAAGTGCATTTTTTGGTAGGGGTATTTTTCGTGCTACTGCTAGCTAGCTTAATGAGGGGAAATGACAATTTAAAGAAAATATTTGATGCCTGAGATGAAAGCTGCCCACAGAACCTCATTTTACTCCACTTTTTCATATTCTTTTGCGTGCAACATATGATGTTTTGTTTTGTGCAGGTTGAGTGCATAATGTCCATTCTGATTTACAAGAACCTTGTGAAAGGGTATTTTGCTCACAAAAGTAAAGTGGTGGTTTTAAGCAAACAAGACCCTTTCCCTAAATTAAATGGCAAACCTGTCAACTCATAGACATTACTCTCTGATATTCACAAAATCTGTTATACCAACATTTTCTGGTTGTATTCTTAGTTAACTTAGCAACCTTGTCTGAGCTGCCCTGATTTCTATATGAATGAATGTTAATGATGATGGAACTGTAGAAGGGTCAATTCTGGTTTACTGCATTATCCTGGCCCTTATATTCTACGTCAAAATTTATACTTTTCATCTGCTGTTAGCGGATGAAAAATGTAAGGAATAAACACCTGTCTTTGGTGGCTTCTACTTACCTTAGTCTAGTTATAGAGCTGTGATGTATCCCAAAAGAACCAGAAAATTTGCAGAGCTCTGATACTATTACTGCTGCTAGTGGTGTGCCATAAATTGAGCCAATCTTGAAGCAGATCAGCATTGTGATGTTTAAATGTGCATTGCACCCGATCAATTGCTGGTTATTGGATTTTAGAGGTGGTATTTTTTGCCATCCACGCCCTCCTGATTCAATGATGTTGGATGGACTGTGAATGTTGCATCCTTCCATCAAAGAATTTCACTTTGCTATAGCAACTTTTGTTTTAGCTATCAGTCCGCAAATTTGCTTTGACTTCATATGCCCGAATGACAAAACCTGCTGTATTCAATGTTTTCAAAATCAAAGTGGACCGGCAGGTTAAATTGTGAACGGTAAGGCTGGTCTGGTTTCATTCTAAAAGTGGGTTGGGAGGAAAAAAAAAAGAAGAGAAAAAAAGAAAACCGTATCGAGCTGGTAAAATACTGGCAAAACCACGTGAACCGTTTGACCAAATGAACCGGTTCTCTCAGTTTGCAGGCTTGCTTCATCAAAGCGTACATGGCTGCTTGCTCTGTGTGTGTGTGTGTGTTGTTCTATAAATTTTCTTGGAAGGTAACCACATGTCTGTAAAACGTTTGCGGTGAATAAAACCGAGATGTTCAGGTCTATACTTCAATGGCTTGCCAAATCTTTACTTCAGTGACACTGGGTTTTGCTTTTCTCATACGAATGGAGTTTACGAACGCAATTATTCATGATTGAAGAAGTAATTATGCGGAGGAAATTTGGAATTTAGGATATGGGAGAGTATTCCACGGTGACCAACTTTTAGTGCATCTTTTCCAATAGCACTCTTGCATAACTTAGATTTTTTTTTTTATATAAGATATTTAAGCTACATTTCATGTTTTGGTATAACTCTTTAGCTTTAAGTACTTGATGCATAAATAAAAAAAAATCAAATATAATGAAGAGTATATTTATCATTTTTCTTCTTATATTAATGTCTAAAACATTAATTATGTATTATTGAACTCATAAATAAAAGCTATATATATTCATTAGAGTCAAATCGATTTTTGAAACTGAGCCAACCGATCTGATTAGATTAGTGACCGACTTAATCAGTTTTTTGTCCAGTTCAATTACCGATTGTCGGTCGAGTTTAAAAACGTTGGCTGTATTAGAAGTATATTCCTCAGCAATAGTGATAGAAATATTATACATATATATTACCAAGTATTGTTGGTTGCCCACAGTTTTGACATCCATGGAGCGATCCCTCAATTATTTCCTTTGTTTCTTTCTTCTTCTTTTTTTTTTTTACTTTTTATTATTTAGAAATAGAGAAGATGAAAAGGACAGCAGATTTGATTTTAGATAATGGATTCATTTTAGGAAGTAAATTTTGGAAATAATACTCTCTTGGTTTTTATGTGATCAAAATGTTTGGATTATTATTCACAAATTCTATTTAAAATGAGATAATATAAAAAAAATACATATGGTTTGTGTGATCAAATATATGATAATGAGTTTTTTCTGTTCTCTAACAAAAGAGTGAGTTTTTTTAAGATATGAAGTAGACTTTTGAAAATAGAGTAGAAAATTATTGTATTTTCTACTCAGACTCAAAGAAATGAGGAAAAATAAACACATTTTGATATTTTTACTGGCTAAAAAAATAATATATCTTTTAAAATTAAAACGAAACATAGCCTATCTGATTGATGTAAATACTGTATAACTAGGACTTTTTTGGTATTTCGATCACAATCAGCTAAACAAAATCAAAATATATGAATAATTAAATGTTAACGACTGTAATAAATATTCAATCTTACAGCATTTCTCCTTCTCCAAACCCATGTAGGTTTTTTTTTTTTTTCATCTTACACCCCATTACTCTTCATCGGCCACGTCCTTTCCTAATTTAAACGGAAGAAACAAAGCTAGAATTAGATCGATTTTCAAAATACTTTTTTGGATATTTTTCAATGTTCCAAATGTTAACGGAATATGAAATGGTGATGATTATCATAAGGTATAGCCAAAAAAACAAGGAGTTGATAAAAATGTGGTAGTACCACTAGTGGGAAAAGGCCAAAGAATCAGCAACCACCCTCTCTAAATCTTAAGGCGATAAGGGGTTGTACCTTTTGTCGTGAAATTATTAGAAAATTACAACCCCCCCCCACCCCACCCCCCACACACACATTAACTTTCCCAAAAAAAGTAAATGGAATGTTTGGATTTATTTTTTATTTTGAGGAGAATATATTGAAAAATATAATATATTAAAAATAAATTAAAAAAAATATTTTGAAAATAAAAATAATCATTAAGTGGCAATATCTCCAACAATTACATCTTAAAGATATGCACGCCATTAACTATGCAAAAACAAGGAAAAAAAGAACACATGAAAGATTTGATATATTGATGTAAATAGAAATATTTTATTACTTTAATTTTTTTAATTTATTGAATAATATATATTCCTCTGTTCCCCTAATAGAATGTGTTAAGATCTATCATAAGTCGCAACTCAATAAATCTGTGAATTTAAGGTGGAGTTCTATAGGGATATACAATATTTTTTTTCACATTATATATATATATATGTGTGTGTGTGTGTGTGTAATGGAACAATGGATGCATTCATTTTAGAACGATTTTATTTGGATTATAGCATTTTTACCTATGGATACTTTACGTAAGGGCATTACAAAAAAAATGGGATATGAAGTTGTTTGGCTTATTTTGTAATCAATTTTTCTTTTATCTTCTTAGTTAGGGGTATTTATGGTATTTAATATAATTTTAATGATTGCACAACAGTGCGGATAAACAAAATCTACATTCTGTACAAATTAGCAAGTTGTGGTACGATGGAATAAGGTACCTCGTAAAGAAGTGATTTTGATTTTGTTCTTATCATATTATTAAAAAATCTCACTACGTCCAAGTTATTATTTTTATAATTTATATTATCGTATTAAGTATTAACATGTGTATAAATAAATTCACATAATAAGTAAACAACAATATGGTAAATTTTATTTTGATTTGATAATTGTATTATCTTGATTTAGAACTTTTTGGTCTCTGATATTTATCATTTTAGAGGCTATCTTATTTTTTTAATTTTTTTAAACTAATTTAGGTTTATTTATTGTTTAATGCTTATTATTTTTCTCAAACTTTGATAAGGTCTAAAATAAATTAGTAGTAGAATACAAAAGAGTGAGGTAGACATAATGAAAATATATATAAACTAATATAACAACATTTCAATATGCCTAAGAAATAATAAATAACTTCGATTAGTAAACGAATGATAGTGTATGGATGCACCACAAACCGTACAATCCCATACTGAAACTAGTTTTACTACATGAGTTTAGAAGTCCTGGGCCAAACGAATATCTTACTGAGAGCTGATAAGAAATTCTATTAATAACTAGTTGTTTTAATCCTTTCCAACAATTTGATGAATTTAATAGATTATTTTTGGAGGTCCTTATCTATAGATCGAATTTACTCAATTTTTATAGTATGATAGTTGGTTGTTCACCGACGAGTTGTACCTACTTTTTTTTTTTTTTTGGTTAATATCAATAATGCAATTCATGCAAAGATAAAATATAATCCCGAATTATAAAGTTACGACACAATTAATCTCGAACAAATAAAATAGAATTGAATCGTACGAGTCTCTAATGGGTTTATTACTCACTTTTGTACCTATTGTTTTATTTTTTAATTATTTCTTTGATTAGAAAAATAAAAAAAAATGAATAATAATTCTAAACATTCTCTTAATCTATTCGTAAGGATCTCATCTCATAATTATGCATGACTATTTATATATCTAGTATGATCACTTGATAAAAAGGAGGAAAGTGGAGTAATTACCGATAAAAGGAATTCCTCTTTGTTAGGACCACTCAAAATCAAAGTAGGTGATACCAATATTAAAAAGTTAGGTTTCTATATTGAATAATTTAAAACCATGAATTTGATATTATTATTATTATTATTATTATTATTTTGAAAAATCACTATACCCAACCATGCATTTCTACTCATGTTTTTTTGATGGACTTGGGACTAAGATTTGGAGCTGCCCAAATTTAATTCAAGTATTAATGGAGCTATTTCTAGTTATATTTTTTTTTAATTATTTTTACGCCTAGAGTTAGTCTACAAAAGTCTATGGCAAAAATTTCAAAATTAAAGGTACCTAACTACCTACCTTGAATATTTCAGACGAATACATATAATATAATACTCATAATTGACAACTGAACGCTTGTAAAATAATTGGTATTCTCTTTTTATTTATCTCAAAAATTTTGTTATATATGAAGTTATTTATTGTTAAAGTGTCTGTTATGCCCTTTTTTAAAAAAATAAATAAATTAGCGGTATAGAAATTATAATTTTTCTTTCTTTTTTTGGTCATATTCTGATAAGTGGAACTAAACCAATTAGGTGGCCATTAAAAATTATTTTTTTTCACTTAATCGGCATGTAATTTTACTAGAATGATTTAAAAATAAATTTATTAAATTCGAATTTCTTATTTTGTAGGAAAAATCAAACAACCTAATAACACCTCAATCATGAATTCGAGGTTTATTCTGAACTTAAAGCACTCAAACCAAATTTTCGCCTTTTACATCCTTTTACTATCCAAAGCAAGAAGAAAACCATGATTAATTCAATAATCAAACTTAATAATTACTACTTAAAAATAAATAAACATTCACCCATTGTCCAAAAAAGTCAAATACAAAATTCAATATAAAAATAAATTTAGGATTGAAAAATGAACTCGATTTTTGTTTTTTTAATTTTTAATTCAAAATCGATTATTAGAAATTTATTTGAGCTTGATTAATTTACATTTTAAATCAAGTTTAAAAAAATTCTTTTTTTAAAATATTAGCTAATTTTGTTGTAATGGAGTATATATGGATTTGTGACAAACCACGTGATTTTTGGTTTTGTTCTTTTCATATAGGTAAAATGTTGTATTAAGGTAACTTTTACTTTATTGAATTGATAATTATGTTCTGTTTACCTCCTTGTTTTTCAATTTTCTTATTATTTTTTTGGTCTCAAAATATTTATCATTTCAGAGCTTATCTTATTGTATTAATTCTTCCGTTAATTTAGGTACAGTTATGTTAATTCTCATCATGTTGCTCATTTTTTATAAGGTCTAAAAACAAATTAATAGTAAAACAGAAAAGAGACAGGTAGACATACTTAAAGAAAAATAATGATAAACGATGACATTTTTTGCTCATGGCTTTTAATCTTTCCCCTCCTTTTGTTATCACAATTAATAATAATGTCATTCAACGTGAGGGCCAAAAAAAGAAAAAAGAGAAAAAGATCCTGATTTCGGTTAAGTCGTGTATCATAATACACAAGTTGGTGTTCTGTACGAGTGATCATGGTTCAATTTAATTTTTTTTTTTTTTACTGATTTTAAATTAAATTATTGCATATGTGATTTTACTAAATATTAATTTTAAATTATAATTTTGTTATTTAAAATTAAAGGTGTGGTTTAGGAAGGATGCAAGTGGCTTGACATTTTTAATCAACAAAAAAAAATTCACATAATTGTAAAAAATTAATTTTTAGAATATTAGTAAAAATTTATATTGACATAAAAAGATAACCGAATAATAACAATAAAGTGCTTTCAAATAGAAATATAAGGACTAAATTTTTAAAATTACAAAATATTTAGTGCAAATTATATTAGAGAAATGAAATGAGATATAATAAGAATTAATATTAAATAATACAAGGATTGTAGAATGTTGAGAGATAAGCCTGAGAGATAAGGCTTCGACTTTGATTGGAGTTGGTCAATAATCTATTGAACAATTGATAGTAATAAGTAATAAGTAATAAATTTTATTACCTATTTAACATACATAAAGGGTAGTGCGATTACAATTTTTTAAGTTTTCAAAGCGCCATCATACCTCCACGAGTTTTGTTTAAAATTTCAAATTATAATTTTTATCATAAATCAATATTAATGGGGCACTATAATGTGATTTGGATGATTTTTTTTATTTTTTAAATTCATGATCAACCCTACTATCCAGTATTAGCAAGAGACTTTCTTGAAAGTGAAGGCTGAGGGGACAAAACCTAACAAAATTTTGGCATAAAATGCCTTTTTTGATATTTTTCAGTATTTCGGCTATCAGCAAAACATGAAAAGATAATTAGTATCATAAGGTATGGCATAAAAGCAAGGAGTTGATAAAAATATGGTAGTACAACTTGTATTAAAAAGGCCAAGGAATCAGCAACCACCCTATCTAAATCTTAGGGCAAAAAGGGGTTGCATTTTGTCCTGAAATTGCAGGAATGATGTGTGGATGGACAAAACTTGATGTAAATTGTTGCAATATGACATATCCTACTAATACAGCAATATTGCCTCCCAATAACTTTTACAATACATCAATACAACCCAATAAATTGCTTCTTTTTTTTATTTTATTAGTACAACAATTTATTCTTCTAGTGACTTATTAATTTTACATACTTTAAATCATTTTTGAAACATCTCATTGTACATCTATTACATATATTTAATACTTGATTCTTCTTCATCACTGCTCCCTTCAAAATCTGTATTGCTTAAGTCTTTTGAGAGTGCTTCACTTCTATCCCAGATGTTGAAGTTAGACATATTGCATCATGTAGTAATGTTATAACATACCTTGGTGATGTGGCTAACATTACTCTGATTTGTTTGAAAGTTGTTGTTTCTGGTCATAGATCGGAAAACACACAGTTACTGGTATATTTCTCATCATTATCCTGACTTTTTTTATACTTTTTTTTACTCCATGCCGTATTGAATGATCATCCCATCTTTTTAAGAGTGTTGACACATTCGATCAGAATATGCTCATATCCTTTACATTCTCGACATTATATTTTTCTGTTTTTTCTTAAATCAGAAAGATTAACTACACTTTCAATTTTGTGAGGGTTGGAGTTTTTACCTTATTTTGGAGCCATATTTTGCTTGTTCATTTTCTTCAAAAAATTGCCAAAGTATTTAGTCAACAGTGCAAGTAAGTCTGACATTTAATCACTGTCATCAAACTCATCAGTCATCATGCTCAGTTGCATTTTGAACTTCCACTTGAAAAGCAATTCCTTTTTTGTTTTTCTCTATCTTGTTTTGCTTCAAATTCATCTCGAGAGTGTGCAAAGATCCCATCAATTCATCCTACCTCATTATTGTAACATCACAAGTTTCTTCAATGTCAATGACCTTATAAGCAAACTTCTTTAGCAGCTGTTTCATTCTCTTACATCCTTAGATCTTCAAATCTTGATGCCAACATTTGCAGTTTAGTCAGTCTAATTGGTGCAATCCCTTCATATGCAACATGCAAAACGTCCATGTTTCTTTTGGCAAACTCACATGTTGAAATAAGTTTGAATTGATTTGCATCAATTGTATTGAAAATAGGTTTCAATGCTCTTGAATTATTGTTAGGCAATTCGACCTTCCTCATTGGTCCAGGTTTCCTCGGGCTCAAGAACCTCATTCTTATTTTCATTGGATGTAGTTGGATGTTTCCAACTAGTTAGAACTGCACTACTAGTGATTCTATAAATGCCTTCATTTTGACTTTCTAATAATCATAGTTCATTCCATCTAACAGTGAAAGGCGTGAGATCAGGTGTTCCATACTTGTATCAGATCGATCCCAAAATCTCACCAAACACATGTTAGTGACCCGCTTTAGATGCTAATTATTAAGATATATTTTAATATTTTATCCATTTTAACTTAATTAGTCAAGTTATTATGTTATAACATCAACCTAATTAAGTTGTAACATAAGGCAAAAAGTAAAAATTGATACAAGAAACTTTTATGTGCTTCGGATAACCTACATGCAAAGGGCCGTGCCCAAAATGTTGAATAATTCACTAACTAAAATAATTACAAATACAAAAAAATTAAATTTAAATAATTTTAAGACTCCATATTTAAATATTGTCCTTTTGCCTTGAGCCAATTACTTGAACTTGTTCAATAGGCTCTCGTCCCAACTATTGAAATTCCCTGAGATGACATACAATTTTCTCCCGAATAATGTAATGTTCGCTAGTGTAACAATATCAAATTTCATTAGTTTCCATGAGGCAATGCTTATTACAATATTTATCCTGAAACTCCTCTTATGCAGCATTGTTAGAATCCCAAAATCTCGGATTTGTTTGAACTCCAAATCTCCTAGATTTGCTGCATATATCTTCAATATCATTTCCCTTATCTGGTGGATTTTTTCCTCCTTATCGATAAGATACTATCCTTACTTATCCACTAGATTTATGCTTTGATCTTCACAATCTTTCTGGATATCTCATCAGCCCAAAATCACATATTGCTACCTTATGTGATTATCTCATTGCAAAAATTGTCAAATCTGCACATAATCATTATAAACTGTTAATTATTTGTCAGTAAAAAAATGTATTTTCAATATTGTAATATAGCAAATTCGGCACTTTCTATAGTTTGCAAAAAATGTCAATCGTAGATTCAACATAGAAAGTAAGTTTAAAACATGGGAACAATATTCACTTGGTTTTTATGTGAAAATAAAATGTTTCAATTATTAGTTGTAAAGTTTGATTTGACATTTGATTTAAAATAAAAAAAAAATATGGTTATGTGCTTAAATATGTGATAAATATTTTTTTTCCTTAAAAAATTTAAGTTTTTTGAAGACGTGGAGCAGACTTTTGAAAATAGTGCAGAAGATTATCGTAATTTCAGAATTAAACTTAAAAGTTGAGGGAAAACAAAACATTTTGATATTTTTACCAGTTGAAAAAAGAAAATATTTCTTCATATTAAAACCAAAAATAGCGTATGTGTTTGATGTAAATAATCTATAGCCAGACTTTTTTGATATTACGATCATAATCAGCTAAAAGGAAATCAAAATATTTTGAGGATATGGACTCCATTAATTATGCAAAAACAATGGAAAGAAGAACACACAGAAGATATTCATAATGCTTATTTTAATTTAGAAGCTTGGGTTGTGAAGTTACCTAGTTGTTAAGTTTTATGGCAAGTCATGATTTGGGGTCAGCCACGTCATGAACGTTTAGGTTATTTATATATTAATTTATTTATTAGTATTTAATATATTGATGTAAATATTTATATTTTATGAGTTTAGAAAAAAAAGGAAGATATTGAGATCTATCTCAAGTTCTAACTAAATAAATCAGTGAATTCAAAGTGAAGTTAAAAGATCTTAATTTTTATATTTTATAAGATGTTTTTAGAACTTATAAAATATTAGATCATATTTTAAAAATAAAATTAAAAAAATTTATTAAAATAAAATCTTATTTTGAAAATAAGTTAGCGTGGAGATACTTATTTTAAAAGTTTATAAATTTTCAAATATTTTTTTTTATTTATAAGCTCTTTTAAAATAAAATTACTAAATATATTTTGATAATTTATAAACTTATAAACAACTTATGAAATATTTTGAAAAAGTTTATAAATTCAACAAATAACCTTTGGGCTCTCTGCGTATATGTGGTATACTAAGTTCTTTTTTCACAATATACATGCATATATATATATATATATATATATTTTTTTGTTGGACATGCTTTTCATTCAATATTTTCGGCTCTGAGTTCTGGTCATCGAGAAACAAATAATGGTCAAGAGTGGGATGCTTACATCAATGTTTCCTATTCATTACCATTTAGATTTTTGATAGTTCACTTTCATATATTTGATTTATGCAAAGGAGTAAGTACTCCTAATTTATTGTCTATTATTTGTATATAATTACGTGTGTTTTTTATTATCAATAAATTGATAGGAATACATGTCAAATTTTCGCCTACATACAGGTAGATGGCTTTAATATATATATATATATAGATATGTGTGTGTGGGGGGGGGGGGGGGGGGGTCGTTCTTATCATATTAATAAAGAAATCTCACATGTTAAAAAGTTATTTTTTAATTATTTATATTATCATATTTAGAATTAAAATGTGAATAGATACGTCCACATAATAAGTAAACAATATGGTAAATTTTATTTTGATTTGATAATTGTATTTTCTTGATTTAGAACTTTTCGGTCTCAAATATTTACCAGTTTAGAAGGCTATCTTGTTGTTTTCATTTTTTTAATTAATTTAGGTTATTTTATTTTGATTGTTTTTCTCAAAATTTGATAAGGTCTAAAATAAATTATTAGTAAAATACAAAAGAGTGAGTTAGATAGACGTAATGAAAGTAATATAGACCGATATAACAACATTTCATTAAGCCTAAGAAATAAATATATAACTTCGATTAGTAAACGAAAATTTTACCGGTGATACTGTATGGATGCACCCCAAATCATACCATTTCCATACTAAAACTAGTTTTAATACTGATTTAGAAGCCATCTGCCAAATGAAATTTCTAAGGGAGCCAATAAGGAATTCCAGGAATAATTGATCGTTTTGATAATTTGAAACAACATTATAAATTTAGTAGATCTTTTATACGACTCTTATTTTTAAATTAAATTTATTTTATTTTTACATATAGTTGACTGTTAACTGTCAAGTTGTACTTATCATTTTTTTATTTTTTATTTATCAATACTAATAATGCAGCTCATTCAACAATAAATCTAATCTCGAAATATAAAATAATAATACAATCAAATCGAACCAACAAAATATTGAATTGAATCGTACCAATTTCTGTTTAGGGGGTTATTATTCATTTTTGTAGTTGCTGTTTTATTTTTTAATTATTTCTTCAATTAGGAATACGTTCTCTTAAGTCGTTAAGAAGGATCTCATTTCATAATTATCCATATTAACAATCACTTAATGAAATTGGAGGAAAATGAAGCAAATGGTAGAAGGATTCCTCTTTAAATAATAGATACTGCAATTGATATTTTTGTGATCCGCGCTTAAAATTGAAATAGGTGATACCAATATTAAAAAATTAGGCTTTTGTATTGAATAATTTAAAATCATGAATTTGGTATTATTTTTATTTTTCCTGAAAAATCACTAATATCGATACCCAACCATGGATTTCTGCTCATGTTTGTTTTGATGGACTTGGGGACTAAGAGTTGGAGCTGACCAAAATTTAATTCAAGTATTAATGGGGCTATTTCTAGTTCTATTTCTTTTTTTAATTATTTTTACGCCTAGAGTTCTCAAAAGTCTATGGCAAAAATATCAAATTAAAGGTGACTACCTAGAATGTATCGGACGAATACATATAATATAATACTCATGATTGACAACTGAACACATAATATCTTAGATATTTTTTTTTATTTATCTTAGAATTTTATAGTTAAAGTGTATGTTACGCACTTAATTTTAAATTGAACGGGATAGAAACTAGATTTTTTTTTTTTTTGGTCATTTTCTGATTGTGGAAAGAAACCAATTACGTGGCCACTGAAAATTCTTTCTTCACTTAATCGACATGTAATTTTACTTTTAAAATGGAAATTCTGTAATTCAGAGATTTTTTTTTTTTGGATTTTACATTTATCTTTATGAAAGATGATTTAGAAAGAAAATTGTTAAAATTTTAACTTTCTTATTTTGTAGGAAAAGCCAAGCAACCTGAGATCGCAAAATTTATTAATTGTGACCGATGTTTTTTACTAATCATACAACTAATTTGGTAATTTGTTTATCATTTTTAAAAATCGATTGAACTGTATTTATATACATATATCAAAATTAAATATGAGTATCTAATAATGAATTTAAAAAATATAAAAAAATAAAATAAAATAATTTCTAGCCTTTTATTTATGATACACCCAAAAGCATAAAAAGATTAGACAAAACAATAAGAGAAAGAAATCTGAAGGAGATATTATAAACAACCTCCTATACTGAATGCAAAATAAATAAACCATTAAAAAAGGATCGTAATCTAGTTGTTGTTATATATGTCTCTTTCTTATTGGGCCTTTACATTATATTATTTCGAGGTGTTGACTTTGGTCAAATTTTACATCAAGGAGAAACCTCAAATTAAACTCTCCGATAATATTTTTGTTGCAAACTAAATACATGAAGTGACTGAAAATGGTGGAAGAAAAAGATAGACAAATTTTGATAAAAAGATATGGGTGAAAAGCCAGGTCATTGATTTTTAATCGGTTCTTGACGGTCCATCACTATTGTTTTTTGACCCATTTTAAATACAAATTAAATTAACTTTATAATTGATTTCTCTTTTAATTTTTTCAAATTCGTATAGAAATGATAACATGACAAGTTCAAATTCGAACTCATTCTGCTTGAAGCTAGTTTTTATTATTATAAATGAATTCAGGATGTATTTTGAAATTTTTATTTTCAAACTTGTATCGTCTCGTTTATTTATTTTTTTAAATTTATTATATATTTATGTGATATTATTTTTAAAAAAAATATATTTTTAATATTTTAAAAATAATAAAATGGATATAACTGGGTGTTCCAAATAAATCCGAATCTAAACCTTAAAATTTTTTGATAAAATATGGGCAAACCCATCTCAAATCCACACAATTACTATTTCTAATGAATTTGATTTCCAGAACACCAATTGTGGCCAACACTATAGCACCTCAATTATGAATCGACCAAGTCGAGATGTATCTACAGGACCCTCAAACCAATTTTGTACCTTTAACTTCCTTTTGACTTTTCCAAAGCAAGAGAAAATCAAGATTACTTCCATAATCAAGCTCAATAATGATTCATTAAAAATAAACAAACCTTGACCCGTTGTCAAAAACGTCAAATACAAAAATCAATATCAAATCAATTAGGACTGAAAAATGAACTGGATTTTTTAATTTTTGATTCAAAATTGATTTTTAAATATTTATTTGAGCTTTGGTTGATTTATATTAGAAACCAAGTTTAAAACTTTTATATATATTAGCTAATTTTGTTTTTAGTGAAATATATATAGATATGGGACAAATGACAAGATTTCGATTTTGTTCTTTTCATATAGGTAAAATATTGTATCGCATTTATTATTATTTTGTAGTATTGCACTAATATGTGCATAAACATACATATTTTTTAAGTAAAAAAATAAGGTATTTTACTTTATTGAATTGATAATTAAGTTCTATTTACCTCCTTGTTTTTTATTTTTAGTTTTTGTCTCAAAGTATTAATCATTGCAGAGCTTATCTTATTGCATTAATTCTTCCGTTAATTTAGGTAGAATTATGTTAATTCTCATCATGTTGCTCATTTTTTCTAAGGTCTAAACACAATATTAAATAGTAAAACAGAAAAGAGTGTGGTAGACATATTTAAAGAAAAATAATAATTAATTGCGGTTTTTTTGCTCATGCCTTTTTATTTTTTGTTACTCTTTTTGTTATCACCATTAATAATAATGTCATTCAATATAAAAAAAAAAAAGGAAGAGAAAGAAAAGAAAAGGACTCTGCTTTAAGTCGTATGTCACAATGCCACGAGCTGGTAGTCCGGTGCCAACGAGAGACTTTCTTGAAAGTGAAGGTTGCGGGGACAAATCCCAACGAAATTTTGGCATAAAATATTTGCCCCTTGAGCCCATCCCATGTTGTGATACCTATTTATATAGAGCCATAGTAGAGAAATACTGAGAGACAAACAAGAAGTAAAAAAGCTTCTATATAGTTTGCAGAGAAAGGATGGGGGATGTTTATGGCAATAAACGAGGAGGAGGGCTGCTTGGGGCTTCAATGTGTGGCGGTGCACAAGCAGACGAGATTGAACAGTTGTCCAGAGAAGGCAGCCATTACAGTCTTTCAACTGGGATTCTTCCTTCCCTTGGCGCCAGAAGCAATCGCAGAGTCAAGCTTCGTTCTTTCATTCTTTCACCTTATGATCGCCGTTACAGGTTTCCCTTTTCCCAAGAACCCTTTTTCTTTTCTTGCACATATCTGTATTTTTGTTTGTGTGTGTGTGTGTGTGTGTGTTGATGTGTTTGCATGTTCTTGTTATTATGCCTTTCTGCTAGTGATGTGGGTTTGTTTGATTTTGTCTCTTTTCTTGGGTTGAGACTATGATGTGTGTATTGTATTCAGTTCTAGTTTTTCTTTCGCTTTGATGGGATTCTGTATTATGTTATAAGTATTGGATAAGAAAAAGAATTTCTGTATTTTTATTTTTTGTAGTAAGTTTGTTTTAATCTTTCTTTTGCCTGTTCTGTCCATTGTATCATCTTTTTCCTTCTATCTCTGATGAAAATTTTCTCAAAGTTCAACTACTTTTTGCAGTGGTTGGCACTTTTTACTTTAAAATCAGCACTGTTACCCAATTCATTGTCGATTTGATAGCTCTTCCAGGAAAATAACACAAAAGATCTGCCTAATTGAATGCCTTGATCGTTTCTTGTTGATTTTTTTTAACCATGGGAGGATTTTAAAGTGTTTCTTCTGCCCATTGCAATCTTTGATTTTTAGTTGACTGTTACCACATCCATTTCTGGTCAAAAGTAGAGCATATCTATGTTGATCGAATATTCTGGTTTTCAAGTGTCTTTCAAACTTTTATCTTTGGCTGCCTTTTCGAAAGATCACCTACCTTCTTTCCAAATCTTGATCAACAATTTCAAAGAAAGGAATTAGACATATCTACCCCTTCCTGAAGGGTTGGCGGACATGGTTTCTTTGATGTGGCACCATGTTAATAATCTTTTTGTACTGTCATAGTTTCCGTTTCAAAATTGTGCTTTTTGATAAATTCATTTCCAAAGAGACTGGACATTTTTTTTTTCTAATAACTATTTTAGAACAACAATGCAACATGAAGTTACAAATTAGGCTTCGTGTGTATATGTCCAAAGTTGTCCAAGTTCTATGAGCTTTTCATGTGTTCAGAAGTCGTATGAACGATTCATTTATTTGTCTAGATTTAATGCAGCCTCTAGTCATTTTGAAGCATAACTGTTGCTGAAAACCATTGCTTTATTCATGCATGTGAATTGTTTGAGCATATTAAATGGAAGAATTCCATTTCTCCCCTGTATGAATTTGATAGTCCTCAGCTACAAAAGATTAGTCTGCCTTT
Organism: Paulownia fortunei; assembly: GCA_019321725.1. Taxonomy (NCBI): domain Eukaryota; kingdom Viridiplantae; phylum Streptophyta; class Magnoliopsida; order Lamiales; family Paulowniaceae; genus Paulownia; species Paulownia fortunei. Next base: position 3,520,999 of record CM033105.1, on the reverse strand, counting down.
TGCTAAAATCACCTCAGGTTGAATTAACATCGCAGAGCATGGGAGACCTTTCTGGTTGTTCTGGTTGTCTACACTGCTTGGGTGTCTCCATTTGAATTTGGGTTTCTTGATAAACCAGAGGGACCTCTCTCTATCATGGACAATGTTGTCAATGGATTTTTCGCCATTGATATCGTCCTTACATTCTTTGTAGCTTACCTGGATAGAAATACATATCTTCTTGTTGACAACCCAAAGCAGATTGCTTGGAAGTATGCGACTTCTTGGTTGGCATTTGATGTCATATCTACAATCCCTTCTGAACTTGCTCGGAAGATCTCCCCAGAACCTTTACGAACTTATGGCTTATTCAACATGCTTCGTCTCTGGCGTCTCAGAAGAGTTGGTGCCTTATTTGCCAGGTAAACTGCTTTCTTATTTACAAGTAATATTAATTATGCCATATTTTACTCTGGCTCAGAGAAAAAATGTCTCTTCTTTTGTTATTATCCCCTTATTTCTTTCTTAAAAACAGATTGGAGAAGGATAGAAACTTCAATTACTTTTGGGTTAGGTGTGCAAAGCTTATATGTGTAAGTCCAAGTTAGATTCATTAGATAACTGCAGGTGAAAGAAATCGTGGATTCGGATTATTGAACTATATTATTTCTGCATGTAGGTTACTCTCTTTGCAGTTCATTGTGCTGGTTGCTTTTATTATCTACTTGCTGCTCGTTATCGTGATCCAAAAAATACATGGATTGGAGCATCCATGCATGATTTCCTTCAGCGGAGCCTGTGGGTTCGTTATGTTACTTCAATTTACTGGTCCATCACTACTCTCACTACTGTTGGCTATGGAGATCTGCATGCTGAAAATACGAGGGAGATGATATTTGACATTTTCTATATGCTCTTTAACCTGGGACTGACAGCATATTTGATAGGAAATATGACAAATTGGTGGTCCATGGGACTAGTAAGACTAGGCAATTTGTAAGTAACTTTTACTACTCAAGTGAGTGAAGTTGTCAAGTATCTGTTTGTTTCTATATGGCCTCCAATTGATTTTAGTCTATATCTGTTATGTCACCTGGGATCCAACAATAGAGAGATACCATTCAAGCTGCCTCAAGTTTTGCACAGAGGAATCAGTTGCCTGCTCGCCTTCAAGATCAGATGCTTTCACATCTGTGCTTGAAGTTCCGAACTGACTCAGAGGGGCTGCAGCAGCAAGAGACTCTTGATTCACTTCCAAAAGCCATTCGGTCAAGTATTTCCCATTTCCTTTTCTACTCTCTAGTAGATAAGGTGTACTTGTTTCGTGGAGTGTCCAATGATTTACTCTTCCAGCTGGTAATTCTCTGTAACTATTTGATTTTCCTTTCCTTTTTCCATTCATGACTTCTGTCATTATCTTATTTCATACTTCTCTGTATGAAAGGTCTCTGAGATGACGGCCGAGTATTTCCCTCCCAAAGAGGATGTAATCTTGCAGAATGAAGCACCAACTGACTTTTATATTCTTGCTACTGGGGCAGTGGTAAAATTGGATTCTAGAACCTTCTCTCCTCTCTCTTTCGGCCCCCACCCAAGCACCTTTCTATTTCTTATTATTTGTATATGTTCTCATACTACATCTTCGGACTAGATTCTTAAGCGCACATTACATATTCTAATCTCATGTAATTTTACAGGATCTATTGGTCCTGAAAAATGGAGTTGAACAGGCAAGTCTGATTTACAAATCCGAAATATTTGTCAAAAAGGAGTTTTCCCATCAGAAAACTGACTAACTGCAACAAATGATTGCACAGGTTGTTGGACAGGCCAAAACCGGTGAGCTTTGTGGTGAGATTGGTGTACTTTGTTATAGGCCTCAACTGTTCACAGTGCGAACGAAAAGATTAAGCCAGCTATTACGACTGAACCGTACCACATTTTTAAACATTGTTCAGGCCAACGTAGGAGATGGGACAGTAATCATGAATAATCTTCTGCAGGTATATATGCCTATGAAATTAATCTTTATTTTCAATATGGCCTTACCTTCATATGTCTTTCTGGATGTTGTTTAACTGAAATACAATACGAACAATTGATTACCTGCTGAAATTGCAGCACTGAGTGAAGCTCATACATGATAAATGGAAAAGTAAATCATGTTGATAAATTTTTTTGCTTCATTACATTTTAAGCAATGGATGCATTGATTTTCCTGTTGTCAGCATTTGAAGGAATTAAAGAACCCAATAATGGAGGGAGTTCTGCTAGAGACCGAGAACATGCTTGCTCGGGGAAGAATGGACCTACCTCTCACTTTATGTTTTGCAGCGCTTAGAGGAGATGACTTGCTGTTGCATCATTTGTTGAAGAGAGGTCTGGATCCAAATGAATCGGATAACAATGGAAGGACAGCTCTGGTGAGTATATCTCAGTTTCTATGAACCTCATTTACTAAGTAGGCTGACCTTTAAACACTTTCTGAATTTCTTTTTCATCGTCTATTTATTCAGCATATTGCAGCATCAAAAGGAAACGAAAACTGTGTGCTTCTTTTGCTGGATTTTGGGGCGGATCCCAATAGCAGAGGTAAATTGTTTTTCAATACCAAAACTGCTTCCAATGTTACATTATAGTTCTGTTCAAGATAGTGTTTTGCTTTGCATGAAGTGGTAGGTAGGTCTAACGTTACAACTCAGGCAAGCCTGAATAAAATGCATCATTCTGCTTTTTATCAATCTATTCAGATACAAGGACAAGAGGGTGAATGGAGTGTGTTACTATTATATGCAAAAACAGAGTAGTTTAAAAAGAAGTACAAGAGTTCAATTTTTTCAGCTTACAAGTTAAGTTTGTAAGAGGGAATTTTGGCCTCTCTATAACTTGTCTACCACTAGATGTATGTTAGATAATCCTTTTTTAACAATGCAGTTGCAAAGTCTTCTCTTCATATCTTTTTCCTATTATGTGTGCATTATTCTATAACCGACTACACAATTTAATTGTTCTATTCATGGAACCGTAACTGGTCACACAAAACTACTTAACATTTAGACATGTTTCAAAGTTCTAGTAAAGGGAGTATGTTCTATACAGTCATCCAAGTTGCTATAGCAATAAGGGCAGCTGACTCTTTCTACTATCCAGTATCTATTTGACCCTTTTCAAGAACATTATGCTGCTTGTTTATCCATGCAATTATTAAGTTATTGTTGTTTGTCAGACCTATGCTTGATTTGTTCATTTTCTCAACTTTTATTAATATGGTGTTCTTGCTAAAAGAGCTATCCATTGCCTTTCTTGTAATGAAATCATCCTCTTTCTTCAACTAGTTTATTTTTCATCAACAACATTCCAAATCCATCAAGTCATTCTATTTGGGTTATGTTTTATTGTGTTTGGCATTAATTTTTTGTAGCAAGTATTTTCATTGTTTATATATATTCAAGTAGCGAATGTCCTGATAATTTCCGGTTGACTTCAATATTTATCATGTTGAGATCAGATGATTGTCAGCTGATTGAATGTGCAGGCTGCATGTCTGAGGGATATGGATCAGATCTCGGGGCCCACTTACTTTTCTTTTATTATACATACGTTGAGGTTCCATTTTCTTTAATGCTTATATAATTAATAGAGGGCTCTCTATGAGTTGTGGCTTGAGTGATAAGTCAACCATTGTATTTTCCATTTAGGCTTCACCTCAGTTTACTTTCTGAAGTCAAGTTGTGATCAAATATTCCAATGGCAACTATCATCCTGCCTGATTTTAGTGCATTATTAACATTATCATCAGCTCAACTTTACTTTAAATACACACATTCTCCTGGCCAATCTCCAGAATATACTATAGTAGCTGATATGTTCATTACTTGGGGCCCTACACACTCCAAGGACAGATTGACCGACCACATTAGAGCATCAATTGAATATCCTTTGTGTCTTTTGGCATTTATACTTTTTATTTTCAAGGTAGGTGGTTTGGCTTTATCCACGTAATTTTCTCATGCAGATTCAGAAGGAAGTGTACCACTATGGGAGGCCATGTTTGGCAGCCACAAACCAGTTATTAAGCTATTGTCCGATAATGGCGCTATATTAACCACAGGTGATGTTGGTCTATTTTCGTGCTCAGCTGCTGAACAAAATAATTTGGATTTGCTCAAGGAGATTGTTCGTCATGGGGGGATGTGACTAGGCCGAAGAACAATGGATGCACAGCTCTTCACATCGCTGTTTGTGAAGGCAACATTGAAATAATCAAATTTCTCCTAGACCAAGGTGCTAATATTGACACAGCAGATGAAAGTGGTTGGACAGCAAGGGACCTAGCTGAGCAGCAAGGGCATGAGGATATTAAGGAACTTTTTGAATCATATAAAGGGGCCAAGATTGATTCCACTGTCATGATCCCTGAGGAGCGTCATGGAGTTCGTTTCTTGGGTAGATTTAAAAGTGAGCCAACTATCTTACCTGTTAATCAGGATGGCTCATTTCCAGCACCAGATGGATCGTGGGGGAGACCTCGTCCTAGGCGTAGGACTAACAGTTTCTACAATTCTTTGTTTGGAATCATGTCAGCAGCACAAACTGGGGAGACCAATTTGCTTCCATCAGTAGATAAAGCCACAAGTGCAGTACCTGGCAAAACTTATGCTGCCAGAGTGACCGTAAGCTGCCCTGAGAAAGGAGATTTTACAGGAAAGCTTGTGTTACTTCCGCATAGCTTTGAAGAATTACTGGAAATAGGTGCAAAGAAATACAGTGTCTTCCCTGCAAAAGTTTTGAGTAAAGATAGGGCCGAAATCGACGATATAGAGCTTATACGAGATGGTGATCATTTGATTTTCGCCAGCGATAATAGAATTGATGAAACCGGACATCAACAGTGATGGCTGGTTGAAGTGACTGCAAAGTGGTCACTTTATTTCATTCCTTGATGTCCTTTTTCCAAATCTTAGATTTTTTTAGGTTTTCAAGCAACATTTCTGTAGACTGGCAATGTATTTCAATGCCGGCTTTTAGCAGTGAAACTTATATACTGCCCCCTAAGTAAGATAGGAATTGATGGTGTGCATAGATGGGGCAAACCAATTTCTGATGAATGTAGAACTTTCTGCCAAGAAACGCCTATTTTACCTCATTACAACATGATCTCTCCAACTGTTCTTCTGTTGTTGGAAAATTGTGAGTATTATTTAGTGTAATAAAAAACTCAAGTTGTTCAAAACTTGATATGTGACTATGTAAGAGGGGGATACTACAGGTAAAGTAAGATAAATAAGTTGTATACGAAAAATAATATGATACAGGAACTGGAAGTTGGCAAAAATCAATTCTTGAAATCAGGATACTGTATTTTAACATAAAAATTATGCTGTCTTTTGAAGCCATCTAATCCAGGAAAAGATTTTCTCACCAAGGTAAATAGGTGCCTTAGCCACCACTCCGTTAATATTCTCCATCAATGGCGGAGATTAACATTTTCTTCTCTGTTTTTCTTCCTGTTAAAACATTTGCAGTCATTGAAACAGGGAAAGAAATGCGGAATGCATGCTGAATAGCAAGAATTAACCAGTGTTTTTTCAAAAAGGTAACAAAAGATGCATTAATCTGACGCTGAACAAAGCCTTTCAAGGCATGTTATATTGACATTCTGGTTCAGTTTTAGACGTATATATCTGGATGGTCTTTTCCTAAGGACAATGTAATTAAGAAATTATACTATCTAATTTCTTTGATGCATTAGATTTTAGAAAATCCAAAACCTAAAACCAAACATTCTTGGAAATAGTAAAAGAACTAAACATCATCAGATAGGAAACTTTTAAATCATCATTTTAAAGCATACCGTGTTTCCTTTTGTCTGATGAGAAAAATTTGTACTCTAACCCAAAATGACAATAATTTTTATTACCTGCGAAGAAAACAAATTCAAATAAATCTGTAGTCTCTACACTGACAACATATTTGTTGTCTGTTTGAGTTCACCAGGATAACAATGATATAAGGAAATTAAGTTGTAAAAGAAGTTTAAACTGCCACTGATTGTATATGACATGAACTCACTACCTTCATGACGAATGTGGAATTTTCTATTGTTGAGTACACTTGCAATGACAGATTACAGGATTCCTGATTTGAAGGATGGCTGCAAAGGACCTGTAGAGCTCCACTGATAAAGTTGGTTAAGCTTAATGGGCTTTGATCTTGCTTCTTTCTCCTTCTTGCGCTTGAAGAATACGATTCAACTAGCTTGAGTAGTCTCTTATCTTTTGCTATGGGTTGTCCTGAGCTATTGTATTTTGTTGTCACAGGGTATGCCCTTTGTATGATGTAATGTTCTCACTAAGGTATGATGAATCACTTAGGCTCCCCGCATGTGTTTGTGTATGTGTGTGTGTGTGAGAGAGAGAGAGAGAGAGAGAGAAATTCATTTTAAGATTAACTTGCATAGTACATGTGATCAACCTTAATAGATCAGAAATTTGTGCCTATTAGTGTAAAAGATGATCATTGGTATTGAAATTTTACCTGCTCAACTTGTCCATTAGATGAGTCATCTGGAGAGCTACCAGATCCTGATTCTTGAGGATCGGAAAAAAATTTCTGATCCTTTGTGTTCTTGTACTCTGTTCCATGCATTACTTTATCCTGATACAAAAGTATTATCGCAGATTATAGTCCAAGGCAATAGAACTGTAAAAATTATGAACAAAGTCATAAAGACACTAATCTATTGCCGAAACTTTAAATCCTCCATGCATAAAATATATCATAACTCATCAACTCAGCATTGACAATATGCATTTCTGAGGTTCCAAAAGCTGCAACTCATAAAATTCAAAATTAGATATTATACCTTCTCAGACATTTCTGATTCTGAAGAGATCTTTTCTTCATGGGGTTTGGCTTCAATACAGTGAGGTAGTTACCCACTTACCTGCCGTCGTGATACACAAACGTCCTCCATTATCTGGGAATATCCACATACCAGAGCTTTCAGAGGAATAATATTCCTCATAATATTCTAGAGTTTTTGGTTTCTGATTCGAACCCACTTGAATATTGATAATAGTAGAGCTCTTCAAGCGTTCTCTTCCCCTTTCTTTTCCTTCTGCAATGAAGAGTCAGAGTCATTTAGTTGCTTAGAGGAAAAATTGTAGGCTTGAACTATTTGAGATTGTTCCTCATGCATTCTTCCCGAATTGGTTGCCAAACCGGATTGCCTCATTATATCAACAGGTGATATTTCCCATTCCTTCACAATAGGCTCCCTTGGAGCTGCTGTGGATACTTGAACATTTGAAGCTTTTCCTCTTGACGGGATAGGTGTTACACTTGACTCCAACTCCTTCAGGGTCTGAGATGGTTAACATTGCTAGGAACAATATCTGCTCTTCTACTAACAATTGTTGAGGCTTGATGCAAGTTTTCAGTGAGGAAATGATCATTAATTTTTCTCAAAGTTCGATCTGCTGGTTGGATGAAAACCTATGTGTCACGAACCTCCAGCAGGCCTTCCTTTCCGAGTTTGACATTGTACTGATGGCACTTTTTTAGGAACTCCACTTCCTGCTTGGTGTCCATATTGACCGTGCCCTTGAGTTCTACAAACAATAATAAGTGTATACATGATATAATTTAAGAAAAAAAAAAATGCAGTTACACCACTAAAAACTCACACAATGTAGTACCTAGACTATTTTCAAAGGCACTTATCACTTTCCTCACACTGCTAGGAAGTTTCTCCAGAGAACCTTGATTCTGAGATTTATAATAGGATCATCTTTATAACTTTAGGGCAAAGGCAACTGAATGGTTCTTGTCAGGGATAGCTGATCCTGACAACATACATGATGCCCCTTCCTCAATATCTGATCTTATATTAGATAATGGCAAATGGGTTTCAACTTTTTCAGCTGGTATTCTTTCATATACTTGAGGAGATTCTGTTCCAACTCCATGTTTAACAGGAGAAGATGAAGCACCTTGACTTCTATCTGTAGCAATCTAAAATAGGGGACCTTGATCATTAGGTGAAACTCAGACATCTGTTGAATATACATTATTGTTGAAACAACAATTGACTATCAGAAAACTGATAATTCCTTAACTGGAGTTGCACTTCCAAGTATAAATATACAGTGAATCAACAAAGGAAGTAGCAGAATTCAATGACGAACCAGCTTGCTATGCTTCTACTCTAGGGCTCCCTAAATCTATTTCAACAAACCTTTTCTGGGAATCTTGAAATATGCAGCAGTTCATATAGTCATTAAAGATTCCTCCAGGAAAGGAGGACTTCAGTAACATTGTCAACATGTCATCATTGTTATATGTAAATCTGACTTGAAATAATGAGAACTAACCTGAGACCTATTTACTGTGTTTGGATTTCTCTACAGAATCACAAGTAGAACTAGGGATTTCTGAAAGTCCAGGTCAATGTTGGGATTCGTCTCTTTTTCATCGCAGATTCTCTCTGCAAATCACGAAAAACACAAGAATAGAGTATGCCACCAACAAAATGAAAATCAATTTGCAAATGTGCTACATGTCAAACCTTTTGAAGAATGATTTTCCTTTATAGAAGTCTACCTGTTTTCCAAGCTAGAGTTTTAGTATTGTAGATACTCTTATCAGAACATTTTTCACATCACAGAATTTTTAGTTGAAAGACATTCTCCAAAAACCCCAGGGGGACTTCCCTCAAAAACACAAGTGTACATTTGCTTGGCTGTTCCTTATTTCTAGGGCCATCTTCAATACGAAACTCCAACCTCACGCATGTCTTTCTTGGAACTACGGAGAAGTTAAGAATTCAGAAGAATGGGCCCTAATCATAAATAGTTAAAATTTTCGTTGAGAATAAAACAGGACACATGGCAGTGATGCGTATCTTATAAAATGTTTGGGCGGATTAAAGGATGTTATTCACTTTCGTACTTAATCAGGAAGAACATACTAAATATTATACCAATAATTCTAGCATCTCTCAGCTTTTATTGCAGTAATTCTTCACCTAGGACCAGAAGTAAGGCGAGTCGCCTTTTTAAAATCTATATCTATCCTTTTCCGTATGCGGAATCAACATCCGAACCCCTTCAGTTGACAGATTTGAAGACTATTCTTCAGAAACATCAAGCAAGAAAACTTCTAACATAGGATTGAGGTAGATGAAAATAACAGGTGGTGAAATAAGTACCATAGGACTGCGGTGGAGCACTTCCTCACTGATAATGAATTGCAACTTCATGTGCATTCCCAAGATCCCTTCTCAGTTATTTTAATCATACGAATATCTAAAAATAAAACAACACAATCAGATTACCTCCTTTGGGAAAACTTTTGGGTGTAAGGGTGTAAATATATAAAAATGTGAGGGAGGTAAAAATAAATAAGATTATATTATATTGCAAGTGGAATATTATAATATTTTTAATATTTAAATAATATAATTATAATCACAATTTCACAAGTGCTAAGCTCTCTCCTTTAAGTGTTTAAACTCTCAGTTGTTTTATCGGCTTTCACTCAATTGCTCTAATACAAATATTTTACAAATATAGTCTATTTATAGCCCAATGATACTATTTAATTACTACAATAAAATAAGTACTAATGGGTTTAATGGTTGTTCATTCTAATTATTCATAGTGTCACACTAATAAGTGGACTTGTTAATTATTAATTTTAATAATTTATAATGTCACACTAATGAGTAGATTTGTTGATTGTTAATTTTAACCATTCATAGTGTTACACTAATTAGCAGATTTGTTGATTGTTAGTCTTACCATTCATAGTGTCACACTAATGAGTGAATTTGTTCATCAATTTATCCAAATCAATAAATATATTCAAGACTCCATTATTTTTCCTTAATGGATTATTGAATTGCAAATTAATATTTCACTACCCTTTCTTAATTTGTAATTCAAACATTATTCCAAAACTATACCATCTTTTTAAGACTGATTGCTTTGATGAAATCATATACCAACTGCTCCTTTGTGTTCACAAATTCCAATTGAATTTCTTGTTTGTTCACAAGATTTCTAATAAAGTGATGGCGCAGTTCGATATACGTCGACCTTGCATGAAAAATAAATTTTTTCATTATTGCGATAATTGACATATTATCACAGAAAATTATTGTAGGAGTGTCTTGCTTCTATTGAACATTAGTTAAAATTCTTCGTAGCCAAACTGCTTCACAAGCGGCATAAGTGGTTGCGATATATTATGTTTCTGCTGACAAGAGTGATACTGTCTTCTGCTTCTTAGATGTCCATGCAATTATTTTTTAACCCAAACAAAATACATATTCGGATGTATTTTTATGATCATCAAGTAACACAGCCCAATCACTGTTAGTGTAACCAATGAGCTTTTTTTTTTTACCCTTTTTGACATACTTGATACCAAGTTTTCAAGTTCTTTGAAGGTATCATAAGATTTTTTTGTTGCTGCATAGTGTAGTTTACTTGGATCATGCCTGAACCTTGATATCAAGTTAACTAGATAGATAATATCAGGCCTTGTATTTGTTAAATAGATAAAGGAGCCAACTAAATTTCTATAAGTCTTTGCATCAACTTTGATTACGTTATCATTCAATTGTAATTTTTTATTAACCACGAGTGGAGTTGAGATTGTCTTGCAATTGTTCATCTAAAATTTCTTCAAGATATTTTTCTTGAGAAATGAATATTTCTCCTTTTGATTGACGAACTTCAATTCCAAAAAAATATTTCATGAGACCCAAATCAGTCATCTCATACTCCTTCATCATAGCCTTTTTTAATTCTTCCACCATCACTGGATCAGTCCCTATATAAATCAAGTCATCTTTATAAAGATAAACAATAAAAAATTTCGCACCTTATTTCTTCATGTATAATGACGTCTCACTTTGACTTTTTTGAAATCCATTTCTCTGAAAATAACTGTTAATTTTGTTATTCCAAGCTCTTGGTACTTGTTTCAACTCATATAATATTTTTTTGAGTCGATAAATTTTATCTTCTTTGCATTTGACAACATAACCTTCTGGTTGCTCCACATAAACTTCTTCTTCTAGGTCATCTTGAGAAATATTGATTTAATATCCAATTGATAAACTGGTAGCTCCAATTGTACTGCTAAAGTTAGGACAAGTTGAATTGTTTCTATTCAATCAACTAGTGTAAATGTCTTATTGAAATCAACTATTAGCTGCTAAAAATATCATTTTGCAACTAAACGAGCTTTGTGCTTGTGAATTAAGCTATCTTTCTTATAATTTGTCTTGTAGATCCATTTTACTCCGATCACACTTTTTCATTCTAGAAGGTCTACGAGCTCCCATGTCTAGTTCTTTTCAATGCTTGCAATTTCTCCATCCATTGCTATTTGCCAAACGTCTTCTTTAGCAGCTTCTACATGAGTCTGTGACTCACAAGGGAAAAATGCTACATCATATGATTCATAAATTTCTCTTAAGCTTTGTACTCTTCTGACTAGACTTTCAAATTCTGGATAAGATTCTCCAGATGATCCTGATGAACTGGAGCTTGGACTGGAACTTGAGTTAGTGGTTCCACATGTGCTTGGTTGATCTCATTGATTTGTTGTAGTAGTTATCAGTGCAGACATATTTACAATCTTTGTTTTTATCTTTTTTTTTTCTTCCCAATTCCATAATTATTCTTCATCAAATAAAATATCTCGAGAAATAATAAGTTTATTTATTTTTGAGTCTAATAAATTCCTTGGATTCGTCACTATAACCAACAAAGATAAGATTTTCTCCTTTACCATCGAACTTCTCTCTTTGTTGGGAAGGAATATGTGAATAAGCAATGCAACCAAAAACTTTGAAATGATTTACCTGTGGCTTTCTTCGATGTCAAGCCTTGTACGGAGTCTTATTGGAAAATTGTCTTTGTTGGTGACCGATTCAAAATATAGACTGCTACATTTACTGCTTCTGCCCAAAAAATAATTTGGAAGTTCTTTTTCTGTCATCATGCTTCGAGCATTTTCAACTATTGTATTAATGCTTTCGCTCTGCAACTCTATTCTGTTGTGGGTTGTACCAGACTATTAATTGTCAGTTGATCTTTTTTCTTTGTAATAATTCAAGAAATATTTTTCAATGAATTCAACTCCTTGATCTATGCATAGAGTCTTTATTTTTCTGCCATTTCGATTTTTCACATGTCTCTTGAACTCCAAAAATTTTGGAAATGCATATAACTTCTGCTTTAAAATATAAACCCATATTATTTGGTGTAGTCATCAACAAACAACATAAAATATTTGTTATTAATGAGAAATGGTTTTTGAGTTGGTCTACAAATATCTGCATGTACTAGCTCGAGAGGAGCTCTGTCTCTATATGTTATCTTCGAAAATGGTAGACGTTGCATTTTACCAAAAATACATCCTTTACATGGCTTGTCTCGATCTAGAATATTTGGAAGGCCAAATACCATATTTTTCTTCTTAATAAATGTAAGCCTTTATAGCTCAAATGTTCATACCTCAAGTGCCAAATGTTGTAATCTTCATCAGTTGTGCTCTGAAGTATGACTTTCTCATTCAATGGCAAATTAAGAGAAAAAATTTTATTTGAACTCATCTTAATTTTAACTATCGTGAGATTATTCTATTTATCAATAATAACATATCGGTCATTATTTAACTCCAATTTGTAGTCTTTTTCCAGTAGCTGGCAGACGTTCAAAAAATTCTAAGTTAAGTCTAGCATATAAAAGATACCCATGATAATATTGGCTTTGCCTTCTTTTGTTTGGACTGCGATTTCTCCTTTTTTGATAATTTGGTGTACTTTGTCATTTTCGAGTTTTACTTCTGATGAATATGACTTATTGAACTTCACGAATATTTTTTTATTTCCACACATGTGATTACTGCAACCACTATCCATATACTAAATATTCTCAATTTGTTATTGGGAATTCAAGTATGAGTAAAATACTTTACTAGCCTCATTTCTTTCTGTGAAGTTGAGTTCCTTCGTATCTCCATCATCTTTGTACCAACAATATTCTTGGGAATGATTTGCATTTCTGCACCTTTTGCATTTATTTCGGTAATTTTTTGTGTAGTGACCGTTCCTTTTGTACATTCGGCAATACAAATTTGAATTTTGATTAAAATTTCTCGGACTAGAAATACCTCTTCTTCCTTGTCCTCATGTTTGGAAGTTTTGATATCTGTCACGACCTTTACCTTATGCACCTCGCTGAATTAAGTTGTTCTTTTGATCATCTTGCTGATTTTTCTACTCTCAAATATTAATCTTTTCTTGAAAGGCTTGCTCCAAATTTTGACTTGAAAATCTACTCATTCTTTTTTCATAGGCTTCTAGTGATCCCATAAGTTCATCCAAAGATAATTTTAACAAATTTTTGGATTCTTCAATAGTAGCAACTATATGCTCGAACTTTGCTAGCAAACTTCATAATACTTTTTCAACGATCTTTTGGTTTTCAACAGTATCGTCATACTCTGGAAAAGAATTCTTTCACATTTTCGCTATTTTTTATAGCCAAATTATCAAAATCTCGCCATAAATGGTGCAATTTGATAGAGATAACTTTTTCATATCCTCCAAATTGATTTTTCAAAAATTTTCATGTACTTTTGATGTTTTAACACCCACAATGCACGGAAGAATGGACGACTTACTCCTTGGTGCATAAAGGACAAAGCTCTTGTATCTTTTGTCTTATTCTCTTTATGCTATTTTTTCTCTGCTACTGCTAATGCAGCTTCCTCTTCCGCAATATGTGTTATACCTCTCTTCAACAATATCCCAAAGTTCATGGGACACAAATAATGTGCACATCAAGATACTCCATAACTTGTAATCTTGACCAACAAAGATAAGAACAACTTGTTGGGAATAGGTGAAAGAAAGTTCACTGCTGCTGGTTGAAGCCATTTTTGTGTATAAGAGGGGTTATCAAGCTAAGGTTGGCTTTGATATAACAATTGTTGGGTGTAAGGATGTAAATATATATAAATGTGAGAGAGATAAAAATAAATGAACGCTGTATTATATTACAAGTGCAATATTGCAATATTTTTCAATGCTCAAATAATACAACTATGCTTACAATTTCACAAGCATTAGGCTCTCTCTAAGTGCTTTTACTCTCACTTGCTTTAATGATTTTCACTCAATTGACTTGATGCAAATGTGTTACAAACATAGTCTATATATAGGCCAATGACACTATTTAATTATTACAATGAAATAAGAATTAGTTTAGTAGGTTTAATGATTGTTAATCCTAATAATTTATAATGTCATACTAATGAGTGGATTTGTTGATTGCTAATTCTAAACATTCATAATATCACATTAATAAGTGAGTTTATTTATCAATTTGTCCAAATCAACAAATGCACTCAAGAATTCATTATCTTTCTTTAATGGATTGTTAAATTGCAAATTAATATTTCAACAAAAACAAGATAAAGGGAGAGTGTGAAAAAGATCAAACAGCATAAATAGATAACTTATGCACCTGCATGAGCTATCTCATCTTCTCCAGCATCCAGAAGGGTAACAAATAAATCATCCCGAAGTTTTGCCACAGGGCTGTCATATGTCACAGCTTTTCTGTTAATCAAACTGTCTACTTCCAACATGATATTTACACAGAAAAAGGGTCTAAAATCTCATTTTAAGGTCAGAATCATTACAAAGAGAAGTCTCTGCTGTCCCAAGTCTGATAATATATTCTTGACATGGAAATTGATAAAAAAAAATGAAATAAAATAAAAATTTGGTAACAAGAAACTCTTATATCAAGAAACACCAGAAAAAAGAAAGGATAATGAGGAAGTTTGAGCTACTTACCTTTCAGGGATTTTGCAGAAGGGTGTGATGAAGATTGATATCCAGGACTGTAAAAGTGAATCAATTGTATAAACTTCAGGTTAGTAACAAAGGAAATCTGTACTGAAATTGAGATATTTTTGGAGGGAAGCTGATCATACCAGTAACTTCTATTGTCCCTGGCATTGGAAACAAGACACTTCCAGCCTAAGTTAGGCGGGTAAAATTCATTTTCATCCCCGACTTTACACGTCAATTGCAAATTTATCCCCATATATTTTTTTTTCCCTCAATATCGCCCTTCCGAAACTTTCCGGCCACTATTTCCAGTCAATGAATAAAAATTATGTGGTTATTGACCATAATGGCCCTTCAATTAAGTTGCAACATTGAAAAAAAAAACAAATTCATCCCTTCCTTTTAAGCTAATTTCAATTTAGTCCCTGCAAGTGAACTTTATTGTAAGATAAATTACCCTTCAAAGGATCAATGTTTCAAAAGCACAACAAAAAAATTGTAGAAGGTTGACGTCTACAAAGTTAATGAGATTGTTGATTGAAGTACCAAATGTGATCTAAGTTTGAGTTTGTGGATTCTTGATTAATAGTAGTTTCCTTTAGTTATATATATTTTTTTAATTTATTTAACTTCTATCATCAAAATTAACATAGACATCTAGTGCATTAGTCTGTGATATTCAAAAAAAAAAAAAAAGATGATAAAAGTATATCATTTCATCAAGTATTAAACATTAGTTAAAACTTTATTCATGATTATTTTTTTTCTCTTTCTCTTCCTCACTGAAATCAATACTTTACACCTAAAAGTCAATGTGAAGTTTTTTAATCGACCAATAAAATTTGTTGTGTTGAAGATTTGAGGTAATGCACTAGATGATTATTTTGATAGGTGATGGAGAATTCTGAAATAAGTAGGGTTTTTCATTAGAGATTAGGGTTCTTGCCTTATTGGTTTGGGATCAAGCTGTACCTCACTCTTGCAAGGACATATGTATAGCTTAGATTTACTTTATCAACAGTTTAGGATTATTTTTTTTTTATTTTTTTTAATGAGATGGGTGAAAGTACCTAAATTTCCTTTAATTGGAGGGAAAAGTGGTTGGAAAGTCATCCTAAGAATAACATTGAAAAGAAAAAAAAATAAAAATAAAAGGATGAACTTGTAATTTCAGGTGTAAATTGAAGAGGGAAAATAAATTTTACCCAGAGTTCTAAGCTGGGTAAAGTGGAACAACAAATGTGCTAGTAGGATGAAGCAATTTTGTATAGCTGAACCAAATTTGAAATTATTAAGGGGCCAATCAGCAAGAAATTGCCACTTTCAGTATTCATGGAATGTGAATATGCTTGATAGAATTGAAAACAAGGATCTGTTTGGGTGGATACAGTTGGATGGATTTAAACATGAGGGGGCATCAGGTGGGATCCCTTAATTCCCCTTAATTTTCTCGCTGTTTATTAGCCACCTCAAGACTTCATATGCCAATCTCTCCTGTTGTCTCGCTCTGGACACCTGATCACTGAAAAGGTGAATCTAAAACCTGTGAAGAATATTAATCCTTCAGATTAAATGGATTAATATTAGACTATTCCACACGTTGTGGTGGAATTCATACCTAAAATCTCGAAATTCTTTAAGAATCACACAGATTAAAGTAGTTTCAATATTAAGTACAGAAGCATTGGAGGAGGTTTAACTCCTTGTACTCGGCTGTTGACCCGTCCAAACATATAAAACAGCAAAGAGATGACAATATATCATAAACAATATAGTCGATGAAGCTTTCGACATGGCTAGAAAAGAACATAGATTTTACAAATCATTAAGTGATTCATTTATGCTTAACAATATCAGTGAGCCCAGTACTGCATATCTGCATTATTTCTCAACATGCATTGCAAGAAAATTCATCCAAGGTTAACATCTTCTCAAGAAAAACATTGGGAAAAAAATGAATTTCCATTCACTAGCTGATGAAGATGGAGGTGTTGCCAGAAGTTGGCTATAGTTTCTTATCTCAGCTAAAGAATAAAATCCTCTCTTCAGGTCTACATGATCTCCAGTTCTCAGGAGTCTAATTATCAAGAGGTGGTTTCATGCCACAGAGTTTACAAAAATGTGCAGTTTATCTATGAAGGGGCATGCACAGTAGATGCTACTGCAATGAGTTTTGTCAATAGACAAAAATCTGCTAGACATCAAATGCTTGGGATTGACTTTGAACGAATAAACTCTTTGAGAATAGCTTTCTCTTCATCAATACGCTGCTTCTCTTCTCGATTCTGGGGTTTTACCTTTCTTTTCTCTTCCAGCATCCATTTGAAAATTTCACGTTGCTGATCCTCAGGAACAGGCTGTCGCACAATGACAGGCCTTGTGGTGGGAGGAGAGAATACTGGTTCCTCTTGGGCGGGAGCGGTCACTGCAGCAGGAATGGAGGCAACTTCAGCAGGGGCTTCACTTTTCTCTTTCCCTCTTTCTTTCTTACCCGGCTGCGCAAACATGTACGCTGCAAATACATAAATAAACGAATATCAGTTTCCTCAAAGCGTCAAGGGCTTCATATAACTGCGAAAATAAAGAGGAAAAAGTATAGTACTTCTAACGCACTCTCAATTCTGAATACCAGGGCAAGAAACGATTTTAGCCAAAAAGGGGAAAGGGCACGGAAGGGGGACAAAGTGCAATTTAGTGCATATTTCTCTCTTTGCTGAATCAATTTCTAGATCAACAACCATAGTATGGCACAAAAACCGTTTAACAAAAGAACACACATAAATAAATTGCTAAGAACACTTAACTGGCTAAAAGAGTAAGATGTGGAGGCACAAGCAAAACAAGCCGAAGGAAGTGAGTCATATATTTTTTTAATTAAGTATTTATAATAAAAAAAATAAACTACAAATGGATGGGACAATGGATACCAACGTCCAGCATTACCAAACTTAAAAGTCATATTACACCAAATCTATAATTTTTGAGAAGTTGCTGCTGCCACAAGTTCCTGAAATTCATAATTTGCAATTTTGAATATTGATACAAAAATTATTTGGCCTTCTGTAAAATATTCACATTTCAGCTTGCAAATTAGAGCAACAATAACAGTGGTGAAGACTTTTTATGCACCACCATGTTCTAGTAAGACTCAAAAATAGCAGAAAAGTTTCTCCTGCAGCAAATTCCCCTGAATTGGTGATTTGAAATGTTGATGATAAAAGAAATATTTTGTCCTTCATTGAAGGATTTCACCTTTCAATTTGCAACAATGAAAGTGGCCAAGACTCTGCTTACCCCATTTTCTAGAAAATATTAAAAGCAAGGTTGCTAGATCAGGCAGTTTTGTAGTTAAACTATTGTGGTCAAGTATCTATACGATATTATCTAGATCTATTGGAACAGCTCTAATAAGAATTATATGGAAGACATTTCAACTTGAATCAAGAATGATGATCAAGCAACAAAAATTTCTTCATGGGAATGAATTGCACCTCCAACTTTCCACGGTACAGGAAGTACAAAGTAAACGATCTGTTATTTAAGGATGTAATTAATACTTCTATGATCTAGTTTATCCTCACTTTAGCTTTGCACTTGTCTAAAATAAGAAGATACCAATAAAATAATTAGCAGATGTGTTAAATGGTTTTTATATGAGGTCTTAATTAATCATAATCTGTAAATTTTTGGTGCACCTGCAATGATCACATTTGCTGTGTACAAGTTGGTCAAGGAAGAATCACATTCCACTATAGAACCTTTGGTGATCTCCTGAATATCTATGTTATAAACCACAGAGATTATCCACTTTCCATGTCAGTCTTCTGTCCTGAAACAGGCAGCAACAATATTATCATTCCCAAGCTCACTATTATTCTTTAATTTTGGAGGTGGGTTCATTCCCTGCAAAACACAAGAGTCTATTCCTGATCTTTTAAGAAAGTCTAGACAAGCCTAGCAGGAAATAAACAATTGTTCAAATAATGTGATCTGCCAGTCATCTTTCAACTCTGAAACTCCAAAAACTTACAGCAATGCTGAGCACAAATCATCAAGTCATTACCAGCACCATTTTTGTCCACACATATCATCAAACACTGTGGGTAGCACACCTCCTGTGATGGAAATTTCGGCTGCTAACACAAAACCACACAACTTAATGAATCCACCACTGCTACTACAAAACCATGCGACCTAATGGCTCCACCACAATTTCAGCACAGCATAGAATAACACCAGGAACTTTTACCATTCGACAAGTTACCTTCACTTTAAGCCCAGACCATCATGGGTCACAAAATTTTTAGGCACATGCTATTCTAAAAGCCAGATTTAACCATTTCCTGTGCCACTATCCAACCCCCGCCGATGCTACTGACCAAAAATGTAAGACTTAAACCATTAATGATCCAACCATCATACAATGGCTGCTGCCACTGACCAACACCATCCTCCATCACATACCACAACCAAAGCCCAACCCCATTCGCCAACCAAAACACTATCAAGGAAAAAAACTAGAATTCACCCACTACGATCTCTCATTGTGTTCATACTTCTAGACATAGCATAAACCACCACCCAACTGCTGCCAATACAGCAGCCTAAAGCCCTCGCAATCTATGCAACCACCAATTGCCTCTATAACTCATTAGCAACCAGAACATCTAAAGCCACCACTTGCCATGATCACTGCAACTCTTATTTTTAGGCCCACTGAATGAAACAACAAGCCCTGGGCACCAATAACAAGAAAACCCTCTCCCCTTGCCCAACCCTATACGATGAACACGGAGTACAGTTATCATCAAACCTTCTACACAAGTAGCAATCTTCACTAGCACAACAATCACCTCTAACATGCAGTGCCACAATCTATTTCAACCACCACGAATGCATGAATCAACTGACTGGAGCCCTTCTCACGGCAAACATTTATTACCCTTGGCTAAAATTATTAATTTCACTTGCAAGACATCAATTTGTAGATCCACAACATACACAATGGAAACAGAGAAAGTTTTGTATCTATCACTTGTGAATAATTATACAAAATAGAAGACAGGTTTGGCTTAATTGACGACTGAAGGATCTTGTAGGGGTTGAGATGTGGGGCAAGAGAACATAATAGAGGAAGAAGGGAACGGTACACTTTTTGAGGTACTATTCAAATGATGCACTCTTCAATAAGTCACAAACCCACCGATGAAAAGCAGGAAAGTGAGCCAAATTTCACAATGATCTTGTCATAACAATTATGGAGAGTTACAACATTATTCATAGGCATTCATGTTGTCCTTTAATTTAAAGCTAATGTATGCCTCCAAACTGCCAATAGAAACCACCAAAAACCTATATATTCAACTAGGAAAATCTAAGTTATATACTCAACCACTCCAACAAAAGGGTATCATCTAAACTCTGGTCTATCAAAGGTGGACACTGTTTTAAAGATCCAAATGGAAATACATAAACCCAGCATAAGATAGAACAATTCTTGCATCCACTACCTTAAAAGATGAATCCTTCAAAATAGCAGTGAATGTATAATAAAAATAAATGCAGTTATAGGTACAATGTCAGCAAAAACTGTTTATCCATCTTCGCAAAAAACAAAAAGAGAACAAGCAAACTATAAATGAGCCAAAAAGCATATATCTTCCTAATCAATCTGTAAGTATCATCTCACTCTCCCAATTTATGCATTATCCGTATCTGCAAACATAAATGTTGGCATGTACAATGCATAAATTTAAAGCTGTAAATAGTATAATCCACAAAATAAACCCACATACACAGACCAAAATAGAGTTAAAGAACATTAATTAAACTAAGATGATAGACAAAACCCAGATTATTCCAAGTTTAATTCCAAATGGGTTTCAACAATTCATCAATTTTAAAAAGAAAAAGGGAAAAAGAATCAACCAAGAAAGACTAACCACCAAGAGCGAAGTTGAAAATGAGAAAAACACGCCAAAGGAACTTGTAACGTTTCACAGCAGGTTCGCTTGGAATCTGATTTACTGGTGGGCTTCCCTCCATTTTCCCCTCTTCCCAGTTCCCCTGCTCCTTTTTTGTCTGCGTTCGCGTAGAAAGAAAATGTAAAACCAACTGGGTTGGTACAGTAAATGTTCACTTATTTTTCTTTCTCGTTAAAGAAAAAATTAAAAGGGATTAGGAACTTCGAATCCAAATTACGTCGCCTGTGTTAAACAGATAAATTTTTTCATCTATGTATATATATATATATAATATTATATATGTGCAAACTCTTTAAGATTCAAGTTTGTTTTATTGGCTAATAATTAACAAAGACCTTTTTCTAATAATATTTTGAATACTAATAAATGAATCTAAAATAAAAAAGTTTTGCTCAAGTAAATTTGACTTTCTAAGGTTTGGCTCCATTTGAATTAACAAATTTAAAATTATATAATAATAAATTTATTAAACTTGTTTGAATGATCATATAATAAATTTCAAATATTTGAACTCCTATTTTAAATTATTTTTTTAATTATTTTGGTGAATTTTAAATATATATTATATAAAGTCATTTAAAATTATTTTTTCAAATTCTCTCTCAAATCTAAATCTTCCAATCCAAATGTAACATAAAGTTTCATGTGGATCGATAAATTTAAAATTAGGGATTATAGATGGCAATGGGGCAAATTTAGCCAAACTCGATACTCACTGTGCTCCACCCCAGACCCAAAACCCGATGGGTCCAACCTGCAAACCCACTAAAAATTATTTTCTTTTAACTTTTTTAGGTCTTGTATAGTCATTTTATTTTCATATAGCTATTAAATTTTAATATTCTTGACTAAGTACTAGTGGTACAAGATTATTTGGTTTTGAATATATTTTTCTAATTATTAAATATGATAATAGTATTGATTTTTAGGAGATGAATATAATAAAATTATGTGCCTACTATTTTGAAATGTTACATATAGCGTGCCCGCTTACGGTTATTTTAATCTTAATATAGTTAATTTATTCATAATGTATATTTATATTGGGTATTATATAAACCAATTATAATATTTTCGAATTGAAACTAAAGCGTATAAGTATTTTTGGAATAATTTTTGAGTTGATTTAATTATATTCATTGTGAACAATCACTCAATTCATAAATCAGTTAGATTAAACTAATTAGTAATTATAAAATATATCTCATAATAAAAATAAAAATAATATGAGGCGGATTCGGGACTTGTTCACTAAAACCCGTTACCCGTCCTAAACCCGATCCAATTTAAAAAATTAAAATCCATACCTGCTTCAAGACCCGCTTAGTCGGGTTTAGATTCAACCCGAATGGGGCGAGTTCATTATGAGGCCGGATTTGAACTATTCTCATTACTACTTATTACAAAATACTAAGTAAAAAATGCCAAAAATATTATTAATGATACGAATTAAATAACAATAATTATTGTTTTGACATAATAATAATTTTTATAAATTTAATAAAGAAAAAAATTGTATTTATAATAATAAGTGGTATATGTATAGTCACAACACAAATACAATTATAGAATTATTGTGGCAATTTTATTATCATTGAGTAGTCACTAAACATTATTATTAATAGTCAATAGCAATCATTAATTTCTTACAAGGCAATTTATATATAATTCTTGTTGCTATGTAACTTACAAATATTATTATTGTGACAGAATAATGTCAGTTTATTTTGTGAGCAAGATAAAAGCATAAAAACCAAAACGACAACCCCACTCTTGGGTCTTCTTTAAAGCTTTGAGACTCTCATCCCAACAAATCAGGAACCAAACACTAAAACTAGCCTAGCCCTAATTGGAGATCAAGGGATGGGCGTAGCTCAATCCTTTTTGTTAAGGTGGTAGAAAGGACCATAAATGATATGACTCTAGTCATAATAGAAAGATGAGCTTAGGTCAAAAGTTTCTAGCAACATGTCACAGAGCAAGGCAAAAGGGGAAAGACACCGGTTGCAAAGGAGAAAAATGAGAATGTCTCGGCTATCCCACCTAGACAAGCCAAAAGAAGTAGAAAAATCGATTAGATAGAAATAAATTGGAAAAAAAATAGAAAAAGGAATACTTTTTGGCCTCGTGTGGATTTGTGGACGGAATTGATAAGTTTAATTGGATAGAGAATAATTACACTAATAATTAATAATGTAATTTGTTTAGGGCTCATTTACTTTGGAATGTTAGCCTAGGTTTATTAATTTAATTAAGTGAGTCCACTGCATAATACTTTTTATGATGATAGCCCGGTAATATCTCAAGACCCAACACAAATTTAAATTTTTGCCTAAATTAGTATTGGCCAAGGGGTGTGACAAATCTATCCATCCAGGCCCACTTTCTTTTTTTAAGTTTAAATTGTCATTTTTGTCCTTGATTTTCATTGTGAATGTACATATTCCGCCCCCATAGATAATGCTTGTCGTTTTTATAGGCCATTTGCCTTAGATCCCATTTCAAGAAACTCCATTTTCTTTATCCAAAACCAACTTCAAAAACAAAATGGGTGGCAATTTTAATTGGGCGCCAATTTTCTTTTTCGAGAATCAGCCTCAAAATATTTTGATATGCATCAAATTTATTTTAACAAGCCTCATATAGATCTTTTATATCAAATGATGGGACTAAAATTAGAAAAATGTGAATTAAGCTCAGTGTTCTCAATACTTAAAATGAATCCTTGGTGGTTGTTTCTAATAGTAAATATTTTGTTGGTAGAAGCTTTAATTTTAAGCCGTTAAATTTGCCTGTTAGGAGCCTGAGATAAACTTGAATTGAAGAATAAACATGAGTCTAGTCCTAAAATTGAGGCTAAGGGCAATGATGATGTTAAATTTCTAAAGTCAGAGGTGTGGTTCCCATGAGTTTGGAGAAGTTAGAGGAATTTGCTTGAACATCATCGATGCCTTGGCGCTCAAGATTTGGGAGGATGAAAAATGGAGAAGAAATGATTAATTTCAAGCCATCTACCCATTGTACGCCTCAGTTTGTTGAGGCATTCAATGCGGTTGTAGAGATGGGAGAAAGTAATAGTATATTTAATTTTTACATGACAAGGTTTTTTTTGTACTTTTTACATTATCACGCACATTATTCTACAAAACTACATGTTTGGTGATGGGCAAAAGAATTATTGGGTCCAAAAATTTGTGACAAATCCCACTTATAAAATAGACATGCTGTAAAAAGGCACTCCAATCCAATGGGCCTCAAGACATATGTGCGCATGCACCCTATCACACCAGATTACTTATCTTTTTGGACACCTATTGACGAAAATTAAACCAAATAAACATAAGGTAAGTTCAATGAAACTTATCTCAATTTGGATCTTTTGTCATGATTGAATCACAGTTGCTTCTTACATATTTGAAGGCTCACTTTCGTCCAAAGCCGATCACATACAAAAGGAGTTTTGATCCACAATCCAAATGCTTCCTCTAGTAGTATTTTTTATCTTCACTCTTTTATCACAATAACCCTCTTTCTCTTTCTATTTTCTTTCTTACGTTATTTTCACACAGAGAGAGTTTTTTCTATTGTCAAAGTAGAGAGAAGATTTAGGGAAGTTTTCTTTTACGTTGGTTATGGGGTGGTTTTCAGAAAACCATTCCCACCAAAATTCAATTTTATTTTTAAACCTTTTAGGTCGGATGAGCCCTCATAGGTGACTCGTTAACCTATTTATCTTATATCTCCTACTCGCACGTGAGGGTTGGACCTTCGTCTATTGTGATAAGAAATTATACACCACTAATTTTATACAAGCAAATGGATCGTGTGACCAGTGAGCATTTTAACAAGAGGTTAATATCATACACTGATTAAGGATATATAACAACTCAATTTCTCAAAAACACAAGGGCAAAATATCTTGCTATACCCCAGACTTCTTTACTACACCAATCAAAGTATCTCTGATACCTTATATAATTTAAGAGCATACTTGATCTCAATACCATATCATGTATTCACAATTATGTCCCAACTATCTAAGTTTAACATAATTGTTTGACCAATAAATACACATTAGGTGTTAGCCATACACAATCTTCCTTTCCTATTAGAATCTCTCAACTTCAAAATAGTTATTTTCCTAGACTTGTCCCGCATTACCGAATCATCCATGACTATTGGGAGCATTGATTGGTTGTCGTAAGCCTACCAAATTTAAACCTTACTCTTCAATAAATGTTTAATGAGTATAGTGCGAGTAAGAGTCGATCCCACGAGGATCAAGGCTAATTGATTTACTATTGACTCAACTAACTAAGAACTTTAACTTCAAAATTACTAACTTAAAACTAAGATTTCAACAAGCAAACTCTAGAAATAAACAACACACATTTGGGGGGGAAATTGAGTTGATTAACTAAGTTGCAAAAACTAAAACTAATTAAAATTCAAATCAATGAAAATTAAATCAATAAGCAACAAATAATTAAAGTAGGTTGAGGTTTCATTCGCTACCACTAGACAATGGGTTGTAATTTCATATCAATATTATGAACAATTTACTAATGAAATTATCAACCGTAGGTAATAACAAGCTCTACTACCCCAATCTTTTCTTAGATTCTCGTTAGATAGAACAAGCTCTCTATCTAATTCTCTACCCACCAAACAATCTAAAACAAACTCTCTAGATTTAATCCAATGGATGCATTAAAATAAGAAATATAGATTAATCTAAGCAACAACTACACAAGCTCGGGTCATTTAACTTAGGTTATATTTTCCATTGCAATTAATAAAAATATTCCATAATTATTAATCACAATTTACTACACATGATTAGGAATTCAAGACAATTATGGATCTAAAATCTCTAATCTAGTTGTAAGAAATTATCAAACCCGATTTGGTTACGCACCCAAACAAAGCAAAAAAATACCCATAAGACAATTTAAGTATAGAAAAACATAAACAACCTCAATTGAAAAATTGATCAATAATATCAAACATTAAATTACAAAAACTCATGTCTAAGGTTTTGAAATCAACCTCAACCAATAAATAAGTTTAGCCTAATATGATAAGAAATGACAAAAGAATAAAAATTAGCAACATTGGGAATCAAAGAAACTTATTGGTTGAAAAAGATAGTTGAGGTTGATGGTAGATTATGGATGTCTCCTCCTCCAAACCTCTTCCACTTTTTCTTCCTTGAAACTCCAAAAACCCCAAGAGTGCTTTCAAAATGTGAATGATGTACATAGTGAGTGAATCTGAAAATTGATGTTTGTGTTGAGATGATAGTGCTCTTTTATAAAGTGTGAGATGGTGATGTGATTTGGTGTAAAGTGTGTAAGATGTATTATGTATTTTGTGTAAAGTGAGGAAGATGTATTGTGCATTTGGTGTAAAGTGTGTAAGGTGTGTTGTGCATTTGGTGTAAAGTGTGTAAGGTGTGTTATGCATTTGGTGTAAAGTGAGTAATGTGTGTGGTATGATATATGTATCTAGTGTATACATATCACAAACATGTGTCAAAAGATGTAAATGATTGCCACTTGCCACCATTCCAACCAAAAGCATCAGTTTTGTCACATGGATAGCGCCTAGGTGCCATATTTCTCGAAGAGGACAGTAAGCACGGCGCCTATGCGCCGATGCTACTATTTTCTTCTTCTCCAAAACAGCTGTCTAACACTATATATCCCCTTTCAACTGATTTGTAACCTATTTCTAGGTTGAATTGGCCTTTGGTATCTTCATAACAATTGTAGCCCTATCTGTCAGCTCTCTGTATCTACTTGAATCAGATCAATATCATATTTGTGGAGAGATTTATGCAAGATATACAAAGACTGTCATATCTTGACATTTTGGTGCATGTTTGACTCTTTAACCGAATTTTACTCTTTGAAATCAATTGAATTAGAAAATATTTCCAACATAAAAGTTGTAGATACATCTCTTTTCTTTCCAATAAGATAAGAATCAGGTCAATTGAGCTTTGGATCAGATATTTATGCCCAAAATACAAATACTACTGCAGTGGAACCGTGTCAATTTGGCCCAAGAATGCTTCTTTCAACTTCGTTTTGGCTCATTTTTTATCTTTTCATTCTCAAACTCCTATCACACACAAAATATTAATAAAAACCTATACAAAGCAAATAAGACATAGAAGAATTGATACAAATAAATATAAAAATATGCACTTATCAAGCATGCTAAAGTAGCAACACTACATTAAAGTTTTGAGAAATAGTTGAAAGTTATAAGGATATACAATGAGGTTATACAAACCTCTGGGTCGCACATAATGAGGAAGTAGGGACCTTTTCACTCATTACCCAATGGTCATTTAGGCACACATGGTATGAAACACGTGCTATGGTGCTTCATTTCTTCTTGGAATTGTACGTCATCTTTTCAAAAAAAATGAACCATACAGAACTTAGTCCAAGTGTAACCCGATACTTAACATGAGTTTTCTTCTCTTTTGTCCTCAACAAATCACTAATACCAAGAAAACTCATATCTGGCCATAAGGCAAGTTTAATAGATAGTGAGAATCTATTTTGATTATTCAAATTCATAAGAGTAATCTCATCTTGATCATTTATCAAGGCGAAATCTAATTTATAATTTTATACATAATAAAATCATAAATATCTCATCTCTGTATGCAACTCAACATCAAAGGCGATTGCTCGTGTGAGAAAGTCAATCTCTATTTGTCCGACATACTTAGACATTGAAAATCATCATAAATATGTACACATACATAACATTTCAATGTCTTAAACTTATGGGCTTGACTTTATGAACATTCTAAAGTTCAAAGAGATTAAATTCTATACAATCCTAGAGATTTGACATGGCCAACAAATACATCTCTAGGTTGAGGCTAAGTGGATAACTACTATGAAATGCGTAGACATACTTATTTCTTTGCAATAATAACTCACAAAATTATAGCGTGTGTTTGGTTTTAATGCATTGGGATCTTTAGTACTGTAAACAATAGCTGACTAATTTACAACTCCTAAATGGTACAGAACCTCTTAACCAAACACATTATACTATAGATATCTATGCCAAAAGTTATACTCAAACTGTGCGCAATATTACACATATTTTCTTCTTGCTTCTCCAAGAGCTAGCATATTTGTCAAATAAGAAAGCAAACTCGAAGGTGGATTTACACTCATCCAAATCACCTCCTTAATCAACATATGTATATTTTCAATCACAAAGAAAACTTTCCTTCATACCAAAAGAAAACCATCCATAGTTTTCATAAAGTATCCAAACATTCTCATCATTATTATCCAGTGTCACTCATTATGATTTGATTGATATTTTCTGACTTATGGCATAATAATATTTGAAGCAAGTACATGCCACAATGCCTATCAAGCTCCAAGCAATAATCATTGAAATATGGTGGTTTAGACACTTCTATTGGAGTCTTTGAACACATTTTAAGGCTGAAATTCTATAACATAAGAGTATTTATGAATTTAAAACTCTCTATTTTAAATCGTTCTAAAATTGTACAAATATTGCTCTTAGCACAAAGTAAAATGCCTTTTGAGTGATTTGCATAGATTTTAACATAAAGTATTGAGTTTTACTAATGATATCTTCTAACTCATAAGTCAAAGGATAACCATGTCTCAATGGCATATGCATACTCTCTATCTTCTTAGTCAATATGATATCATCAATAAAAAAATAGAATCACAAACCTCTTAATAGACTTTTTCACAAGAGAATTTTTCATCTCTATAATGAAAATGTATGAGATCACTTCATTATGAAATCTCATGTACCATCCTCTCGAAAACTGCATTGGGTCATGAAGATTGTAATTTCATAAATTTTATCTTCTTGGTCTTCTACTATGGAATCTTTCAAGCATTCCATATAGGCTTCTTTACATAATTCTCTATGGACTAATTCTCCATTTGAGAATGTAGTCTTTAGTCTATTTGATGCAATTCTAAATCTTAGATATCCATAATAACTAAGAAAATAGAATAAAGGCATATATCACCATCAGCGAAAAAAAGTTTGTCTTCAAAAGTATAACATTTTTAACTACTAGGTGAACTTTACACCTTATAATAATTATATCAACCTTTGGCAATATTTTGAGAACACATTAATTCTCAATAGCCTTGTTCCAAAGTTTAACCAAAATTCTAAACTTGGTATGATTTTGTAGAATCGAGCATTTGCTATTGTGCTAAAAATTATAGTTAATAACAACTCTGTAATTCAAATCTTTAAATAATGTAATAACCCAAAAGCCATATTTAGTTGTGGTTTTACCATGAAAGTAATTATTGCTATACAGGCTAACAATTGTCTCCTCAACAACTTGTCACAAGAGTTATTGCTGCCACATAGGCTAGAGATTTCATAGTTGCATAGTATTATTCCATTGCTTAATTCAACTGCCTTTGTAGGAAATGATAGAGTCTCACTATATTAGACTCTACATCATCTTCCGGAGACTATTTTATGCTTACATAAAGTTCTGATTCAATTTTAGCTTGATCAGTTGGATAAAATTACACCCACTCAAAATAAGAAGCAATAAATATTCGTACACCATAAGTGATAAAACTTGATCACTTAGATAGAATTGCTCCTACTCAAATTTGGAAGCAATAACTATTTTGCATCATAAGTGATCTATCAGGCACATAGCCACAATCTAAATCATTTAACTTAAGCAAGATTTAATATTTTAAGATCTTTCTCCTAAGAAAATCACTCTCCAGAAATATGATATTTTGTGATCTAATGTGAATTATAATTTCATCTCCTTTTTCACTTAGAACATGTACCCCTTATACTATTTGGTATATCTTCCAAGATATACTTTTATTATCTCAGGGATCTAATTTTCAAATTCATTTGAAAATTTATAATTAGAGACAATCAATTCTTAACTTCTAAGGCAACTTAGGCTATATCATCTACATGTCCATAGCTTTTATGGAATGAAAAATATCAGTCATGAAGGTTTTCTAATATAGATGTATACTCCAATTAACCAAAAGATCTTTCCCAAAGAAAATCAACAAGTTAACTTGAGTCTACATAGATCTCATTAAATCAAAATAATTTTCATTTCCTTCCTTGAAACACTATTCTATGCAAGCGTGTTAGGACTAGTCAATTACCTTGTAACTATTTCTTCATTACATAGATTATCTAAATGATTAAAAAATATTCATGCCTTAGGTCTAGTCTCGATGTTATATCAATTTGATTCTCTTTCATATTCTAAAATACTCTAGTATTTCAAATTATGAGATTTCAAATAGATATGACCAAAATACGTGAATATTTTACTGTAATGTAGTATGAGACTTCATGCCTCTATAACCTTCATATTAATCTGATCGTAGAAATCTATAAGAATTAATAGTAAAAAGCTCAACTCTATAGTCTTTTAAATGGTTCCAACGCAAACTTATAGCACAAGTCGATAATCAACTGGAAAAGATAAATTCAATGAGTCTTCTCTTACCAGTTTATGTTTCAATCTATTATGACCTGATCATGCACACAAAGTGCATAAATTAATGTTTACATTACTCAAAAAACAGACAAGACAATCAATGTAGTAATTAAACATATATTGGTCATAATTCATCACCACTGACCATTCAAAATGTCTAGTACCACAGTAATTATCTTTTAATAGATACTAACCAAGTCACAACATAAATTCAAGCAAAATAAATAATCTTAGAAGAACAATTTTAAAAATCAAGTTCTACAAATTCTTGTACATTGGATACTTTGTAAAATAACAACATGGCCATCTTGCAATCCGAACATGCAAGTACTAATCATGTTCGCATTTGATTTTAATTTAATTCTACATATATATATTTTGTATCAAAGTGAACTTGATAAAATTCCATAAACACCTCTCAATATCCAATTACTATAAATATATAATCCACATAGGATAAGATTTAGTAACATAGTGCTTTATGTGTAAATAGCACTTATAGAAGCATCATTAAGTGCTATCTTTTCAACTCAGTGCATTCACAAGTGAAATAAACCAATAATATGGTTACTATAGCACTTTTAACCCTATACCACTTTACTTCAATCAGTGGTTACGTTTGTTCTTCTTAGATTCATTTTCAATCTTCTTTCTATTCTTGTCTTTGTCCTGATTTCAGTTATATTAAGAGTCCGAAGCCCTCTTAAAACCTAGTTTCAGCCAAAAGACACAAGCTATTAGCTTAGCAACAACTAGCCACTTATCTAATTATTTAACATAGCAAACATCATCCAAGAAAGTCTTTTCACATTAAGTAAATTAAATTTGACTTTCAGATGTTCCCTATTATTAGAAAGTGACGATTAAGCTTGAACTTACTACTCATCAGCGAAGACATTGCTAGCTGACTATAAATTCTAAAACTATTTGACATCACCCTTAAATGCCACGTCTTTAATGCACAGAGTGTTTCTTGCCAAATTATTGTCAGCCATTTAATATCTCAATTCTCAATGCACATATATATTTATCTTAGGTACAACCATAGATCAATAATTCAATAGTATGATTCTCTCATTCACATATGAGACCATTTATCATATAGTTTACCCAAATAGTATAAGTAGTGTACTCTATTTTCCACTTTTGGTAAACTTGTTAATGTTTCCTCTGTTGAGTAGTATGATCCATACTAAATTTTACATGACTTGGTTGATGCTCTCTAGAGTACTTAACTCAATTATAAGTAAACCAAATCTATTCGCACCTAGTGTCACAACTATTGCCAATAAATACACATATGATTTGGTTGTCATGGTCATCAATTCTAGAGATATCACAAATTTGTCCATCTATATATTTGATTTTATACTCAGCAAATTAACATTTATGATAATTCACCATAATGCACATATTCAAAAGGTCACATAGTTCTCAATCATCATCTATATCAAAATGTTCACTATCACAAATTTAATTTCATAGTACAAAATCTCATAAGTTTTAGGTGAGAATTTCTAGAAATTTTCCAACCTTAGAACTCCCCCTATACTACATAGCATAATGTAATCATACATATAAGAACATATCATTCACATAAAGAGATAAACACGTACCATCATATTGAATGCATGAAACTCAAATTAATATGCATTCATAATTTTCATAAATTCCAACATAATCATGCATTCATAAATTTCAAGCATAATAGAGAATGCATAATTTTATGGTACAAATTAAACATGTTATTTTATGTCAATAAATATATTAACATACAATCGATTATCTCCTTTTAGGCTTCCAAAAATATCATGATATTATACTCTAATTGTCATTCACTCCTACTTCTTGTCAAGAATTATTCTTAGCGCGCCCAACAACCACCACATATAATAAATAATGGGAAAAATATATTAGATTTGGCCACAAAGCCAATCTTAATATCCATGTCATATTGAGTAAGTATTTGACACTTATAATTAGAATATTTCAGTCTATTCTCAATTTATCTCATGAAAATAAATTTTCTATGTGCTTCATAAATTGAGAAAAAATAAGTATAAGTGTCCCAATACTCCTATTGAGTAGCCAATATCTCAACATAATTTCCAAAATTTAAAGAAAAGTTTTTAGAATTTTTCTCGCTTAAAAAAATTTTTTCTGTATTTTTCACCAAATTCTATAATATAAAATTTGGTAAAAATATTTTATCAACTGAAAAATTAATTTTAATTTATAAAAAAATAGAAAATTAAATTTTGAGCGTAATGGTATTTTTTGGCAAAAAACAGCCACCGAAAATAGCCTACACACATCTACACATGTTGGAACCGGATTAAGGCCAAGTTTGGTTGAGCTGCTACAATAGCTTACTCGCCCGCAGTGGCGCGTGTACTATATGCGCCATCTTCTGAGATTTTCCAGCAATTGTTTATTAGCTACTCCCCCATTTTTTAATCTCCCCAAATCCAATAGTGGTATCCGTTTTTAATTTAGAGCATTGTATCATGGTGTGTGTACTACACACTCTGACACCGAGAGTGAGATTAGGTAGAAAACACTATTCATCATCTTCTTCCTATTTTTTTAGAATTTTCAAAAAAATCAAAATTCGACATAAATTTCAAACGACCATATCTCACTTATTTTAAGGTCAATTTTTGCGTATAATATATGATTGAAAGCCCTTGACAAGTGGAATCTAAAACTATAAATTTCATATAACAAAAACCATTCTGCATAGACTAAAAATTGAATTCTCAGTTAACCTGAGGCATAAAATATCTCATAATGTATAAACTAGATCATATGAAACTTTTTGGATTACTTCTACACTGTAAAATCATGCTTCCATTAAAAATATTATGGTATAATATGAAGCACATCAAGATTTGCCATTAAAGATACACAAGCTTTTATAAAATGGGTTGCATATTTAATGTCATGAAATGAAGCATTTTAATACATTAAACATAGCCAAATAACATCAGGAATTCAACCATATATGGCTTTTATACCAATGATAGAAATTAAACAAAATAAACATGATGTAAGTTCAAGAAAACTTATCATAATTTGGATATTTGCCATGGTTGAATCACTAATGTTTCTCACATCTTTGAAGGCTCGCTTTCGTCCAAATCCGATAATATACGGAAGAGATTTTGATCAACAATCCAAATGCTTCCTCTAGTAGTACTTTTTATCTTCACTCTTTTATCACAATAGCCCTCTTTCTCTTTTTGTTTTCTTTCTTACGTTATTTTTACAAAGAGAGGGTTTTTTCTATTATCAAAATAGAGAAGATTTATGGAAGTTCTCTTTTACATTGGTTATGGGGTAGTTTTCAAAAAACCATTCCCACCAAAATTAAGTTTCTTTTTTAAACCTTTTGGGTCGAGTCAGCCCTTATAAGCGACCTGTTAACCCATTTATCTTACACCTATAAATACTTCAAAGATGACCATTAATAGGTATACTAATTATTTTAGAGCAATTCTAATGTTCTAGTTATATTAATTCTCTCAATCTTGAACTGATTCTGACTTGACCATCGGAGGATTTTTGCCGGGACAAGCCCCAGTGCCCTAACGACTTATTGTGATGCAGACAAGAGCCTATTTGAAAGTTAATCCATTATGAGGAATTCAAGGACTTGGAGTATTCCACATCATAGTTTGGCACCATTTGTAAGAATGCTGCACCGGCTTCCCACACATACAGTCCACCTATCTCTGGAGGGCTTATGTTGGGGAGGGATTCATCCAACATCAAATGAGCACGCAGATAGCCTATGGCTTATAAGCAAGGGGTCAGCCCCTTTCTCCCAAGAGGTGTTTTTTCTAGGATAAAACCATGAGGCTCTGGGCAAAGCGGACAATACCTCTTGGGCGGCTTCGTGGATCGATTTCTCTTGGTTCTTCCTCATCAAGGAATGATCGCAATAGGGGTTCATGCCTGCAACACAAACAAATGGTTATGGGTCCCTTGGGTTGTCACGGGGATAACCCTCTGATGTTCAAGTTAGTAATAGAACAAGAAATAATAAAAGGCTGAAAGCTGTAAATGTCCAATGTAAAAATAGTGTACCTCGTCAAATGGTGTGGATAGGGTATTTATAAGTGTTTATTATGAGATTTGGGCCCTTTGCTTATATTGGGCCTAATGAGCCTATTTGCGCTCTGTTGAGCTAGAATTTAATATTTATTGGCTTAATCAAATTATGTTCATCATATAGCCCTTAACTTTCGGCCAAGATACTGTGAGCACAGTTCGGTTGGAAGTTATTAATTTTGGATAAGACTACTAACTTTTTATTTTTTAGATGAAACAAGCCTTCCTCTGATAGAGGTGGGTTGAGCCTACTTCGGCCTCTAGTGTTTGGGTTAGGTGACACCTTTCTGATTTTTTGCTTTTCTAGGTAAGGTCGAGCTTTGTATTAATCCCAAGTTCTCATATTTGATCGTACTTTGAGCGAAGTTGTAACTTGCCCAAGTTTCTGTTAGTCAAGGGTGGCCCTGGCTTCTAATGCTATTATATGTTGTTGTTGGTGCAGAAGTTCTAGATGGCAAAGCTTCAACCTCCCCAAGTCCATGTTATTGAGAAATTTTGATGCCTCTTGAATATGATTTAGGCTTTTTGATAGGAGATAGCCTTTGTTCATTAGGAACTTTGATGTTTTCCAAATTTTTGCTTCAGATTTTCTATATTTGAGTTTCTTGATAGTCATATTCCCTTTATTCAATTGTTTGCTGCATCACGGGGATAACCCTCTAATGTTCAAGTTAGTAATAGAACAAGAAATAATAAAAGGCTGAAAGCTGTAAATGTCCAATGTAAAAATAGTGTACCTCATCAAATGGTGTGGATAGGGTATTTATAGGTGTTTATTATGAGATTTGGGCCCTTTGCTTATATTGGGCCTAATGAGCCTATTTGCGCTCTGTTGAGCTAGAATTTAATATTTATTGGCTTAATCAAATTATGTTCATCATATAGCCCCTAACTTTTGGCCAAGATACTGTGAGCACAGTTCGATTGGAAGTTATTAATTTTGGACAAGACTACTAACTTTTTATTTTTTAGATGAAACAAGCCTTCCTCTGATAGAGGTGGGTCGAGCCTACTTCGGCCTCTAGTGTTTGGGTTAGGTGACACCTTTCTGATTTTTTGCTTTTCTAGGTAAGGTCGAGCTTTGTATTAATCCTAAGTTCTCATATTTGATCGTACTTTGAGCGAAGTTGTAACTTGCCCAAGTTTCTGTTAGTCAAGGGTGGCCCTGGCTTCTAATGCTATTATATGTTGTTGTTGGTGCAGAAGTTCTAGATGGCAAAGCTTCAACGTCCCCAAGTCCATGTTACTGAGAAAGTTTGATGCCTCTTGAATATGATTTAGGCTTTTTGATAGGAGATAGCCTTTGTTCATTAGGAACTTTGACGTTTTCCAAATTTTTGCTTCAGATTTTCTATATTTGAGTTTCATGATAGTCACATTCCCTTTATTCAATTGTTTGCTGCATCACGGTACCACCTTTATTAAATGTTTTTAAGTAATAAGTTAGATAAGCTAGCTAATAGCATACTGCTATGAAGATGTTTCATGATTCTTGTGCTAACTATATGTCTCTCTTGGCTTTTAGAGAATTATCTTAATTTTATGATGTGTTTCCTAGTGACAACCTTGATGAGAGAGTGTGTGATATCCAGGGCCAATTATAGCTTTCTTGGCCTCAAGGGGGTCACTTTAACTTCCAAGGTTAGAATTTTATTGATAACTTTGAAAGGTATTGATATTCGAGGCCAATTATAGCTTTCTTGGCCTCATGAGAGTAACTTTAACTTCTAAATTTTGACTTTTGTCGATAATCCCTTATACATCTTGATTTTTGTCAATAATCTCATATACATAGCCCCCCACTCTCAAGTAAACTTTAAAATAAAAGTTAGTTAGGAGTAAGTTGCTTGGTGGAATCCATGAGATTTATTCTAAAAGGTATTCAACTTCTTAGTCTCATCATTTGGTGAAAAAAAATTTCCTCTATCAATTTTTTCATTTCATTTTCAATATTTTTTTTACACAACTACAAACACCCAACTCGGCAAACAAGGAGCCCGACTGGGCAAGGTGAAATCAAAAGTTATGGGAGGCCAAATGAAAGCTGAGGAAAGCCATCCGCTTGAGGCCAACTCGAAAGTTGGCCGAGGCCAGCTTGGCGAGCCTCACCTGGCGAGGCCAACTCGAAAGTTATGTGAGGCCATCCAGGCGAGGCCAACTCAAAAGCTATATGAGGCCATCTGGGCAAGGCCAACTCAAAAGCTAGGCGAGGCCATCCATGTGAGGCCTTCTAGGTGAGGCCAGCTCAAATGCTGAGTGACGCCATTCGGGTGAGGCCATCGGGTAAGGCCATTCGAGTGAGGCCAACTTGAAAGTTGGGGGAGAAAGTATTAGCTCAACCTCAGCTCTTTGACCTCGTATGTTAAGAAGTTTTAATTTTCTAAATTCCATCATTAAATTCATCAATTTTCAGTTAGAATGGTTTCATTTATTTTTTGAAGGAAAATAAATTCTACGAATTGGGTTAGATTTTAGTCGACAATCTCAAGAAAGAGTTTGTGATCTCTGAGCCCAACTACAACTTTCTTGGCCTTAAAACAGTCGTTCTCATTTTTGGGCAAGCGTTTGAGACCTCCTTTATCACCACCTTTCTAGGACTAAGCCCGAGATAATGACCTATGATCATCGCTCGCCCAAGGGGGAGAACGACATTCTCTCTTTGAAGAAGAGTGAACGGAATCCTTTTTGGATGCATTTGCATTCTTGAAACCACAAATTGAGCTTAAATTAAAAGGCTTCCCTGAAAAAATCAAGAGAGAGAGAGAGAGAGAAAACATAGAGAACAAGGAAAAGTGTTAGTAAGTAAAACACCAATAAACAAGTTTGTATAAGCAAAAAAATAATAATCCCAATAGGAAAGAAATAACTTGTATCAAATAAAGTATCAAATGAACTAATTTTATAGAAAAGCTCTCTAAGTTCGCGATGAGAATCGCGAATAGGAATCACTGAGGGCAAGCTACTCTAGCCCGAGAAAAATCCCCAACTATTATCTCTAACATAAAAAAAATTCCTTCCAAGTTCCTCGATAAAAATTGTAACCACTCAAAAATTTATATCCCACTCATGGAAAAAAATAAGAATGTGATTTCCCGACCACTCTTTTGAGAAATAATAAAGTAGAAAAACTTTCCATACTCACTGAAAAGTTTAGCTCCTTCAAACGGACACAAAATCCCTCAAGAAACATGAAAGAATTGGACGTAAATTGACTAGCAACAATTATGTAAGCACGCATTATTTCAATCAAAAAAGGATCCGGATGAATAGAAAACCCACTTGCAAAGAAAGATATGTAAACAGTGAAATAACCTTTGGGAGCACTCATAATCCTTTCCCCCGGATGAAGAAGAACAAATTTATGAGAAGAAGATAAATTTATTTTCTTGTAGAGTACTCTCAATTCTTCTTTAGTTATGGAACTATCCAAATCCTCTATATCTATCACTCGGGACCTTAGTCGTCCAATTTTTTTAGTAGGAGAAGAATTTTTTAAATTTCTAGAATCTCCAACAACCCTCGAGGACTCACCTTGGAAGAAGAAACTAAATTTTTCTTACTCAACTCAATATTTTTTCTAGAATCAGTTGAAAATTTGACTCACTAAGAGCAAACAAATCAGAAGGGCAATCAAGCAAACCCATGATTATTTCAATGACTTCGGGGAATTCCCCTTCAAGAAAAGATAAAGGACCAGAGGGCCTATCTGAATCAATAAGATGAAGGGGAGGAATAACTCCAGTAAGAAGAATTAATCCCTGACCCGACAAACCAGCAGAATGCCCGAGCGGAGTCGGACCCGAATGAGATAATGGGCAAGGTCATGTGGCTTCGCCCTGGTTGATCCTCCACCCTCTCGGGTGAAGTTGGGGTGTATTGCTTGAGAGGGGGAAGCCCTTACCTGAAAGTTTCCCGGTGTTCGAACGGAGGACCCTTTTCTATGGCGAGTGGGCGGACGCGAGGAACCCATCCCCCCTACAATCAAAATTACTCAACCCACTCCCTGACATGTTCAGTCAAAACTTCAAGACTAATGAAAACAAGAGCAAAGATATAACGATGATTTGCTAATAAGCAGAGAACAATAAAAGTGCAAGATAAAAAACCTCAAGTAGAGGAAAAGAAAATTCAAGATGATAGTAGAAGAGGAAAAAGAATATTAACTTACTTTTAGAACCATAATTCTTAAAAACTACCTCCTCAAGAAAAGTCCTGCGATTCAACTATTTGGGTATTCTCAAATAAAGCCTTTGTATCTGAAAAGTGGGTAAGATAGGCCCAACCAATTACATAAATTACTCCCGATTAATCTTCAAACTACTGAATCTCTCCTGGGAGTGTGGGACTATTTGATGGACATAAGAATTATTGGACCCAATAATTTGTGACAAAGTCCACTTATAAAATAAAAACATGCTGTAAAAAGGCAGTCCAATCCAATGTGCCTCAAGACATATATGCGCATACACCCTATCACACCATATTACTCATCTTTTTGGACACCTATAAATATTTCAAATATGACCATTAACAGGTATGCCAATTATTTTAGAGCAAATCTACTATTTTAGTTATCTTGATTCTCTCAATTTTGAATTGATTCTGACTTGACCGTCAGAGAATTTTCACCAGAACAAGTCCGATGCCGTAACAACTTATTA
This sequence comes from Paulownia fortunei, assembly GCA_019321725.1. Classification (NCBI taxonomy): domain Eukaryota; kingdom Viridiplantae; phylum Streptophyta; class Magnoliopsida; order Lamiales; family Paulowniaceae; genus Paulownia; species Paulownia fortunei. The sequence goes on along the minus strand of CM033105.1, from coordinate 3,481,846 downwards.
TGACACAGGCAATAGCCCGTTTGAAAGTTAATCCATTGCAAGAAATTCAAATACTTGGAGCATTCCACATCACCTATTTAAAAATCGTAGTAAACTATCATTCATTCAAAGTATATATTTGTTAATGCATTAATCCATATCCCACGACTTATCATAATTTAATATTCACATTTACAAAAGTAAACGGACCTTTAAAAGAATTGTTTGGATTGTAGGATTGAAATTTTAAAAATTTGAGTAGAATATTAATCTTTCTTTTGGATTTGATGATTGGATAGGATAGTAAATCAAATATCCAAATTATCCTTTTGAAGAAAATGACAAAGCAACCAAGCCAATTTCTTATCCAATCTTAGGAGAAAAAATGTAATATCATTAAAACTTTGGGATCATTAAATTAATTCTTTTCTATCAGTTAAAACTTAGTAATCTTTTGGACTAATATGAGTTTATTGGATTTAGAAATATATCTAATTGGGTTTGTATGAGAAATTTAAGGGTCCGCTTGGTTTTATTTTTAAATTTATTTTCATATTTTTAATATTTTCAGGGTTTAAAATATTTAATTAAATCTTTATATAAAAATAAAAATATATTTAAATTAGTTATGTTTCTATATTGACTATATAGTTTTGAAAATAAAAATAGTTATTTTATAGTATTTTCTATATAAAAAGATATAAAATATTAGTAGATTTGAAAATAAATTTTGAATGTGCATGAATTGTTTAAAAAGATAAGTGTATTTTTTTATTAAAATAGGTAAAAGAAATGCATTTTCACATTTTCAAATAGTAAAAAATAGAAAAATGAATTTTGAAAATAAAAATAAATAGACTGTAAATTCTATAAATAAAAGTTAATAAATTGTCTTAATATCCCGCGATTTACCCCCTCCAAGGTATTAGGACAGATGTCTTGGAAGTTCAGGATTAGTTCAGCGAAATTGGGATATTTTGGTCAAAAAAAAAAGTTAAGCTTTGTCTCATTTCAGTTTCAATTCCATCAGTTTTAATATCGAAAAATGTAATCAAATATTCAACTATTGAATTCTCCAAAAAATATTTTCATCCCCTTTTAAAGTATTATAAAAAAAAAATTATTGTTATATATATCTTTATACCTATTCAAATTATCTTTTCAATAAAAATACATATATTTACCTTATTCAATCATTACATTAATTTAAAAGTAATATACAATAATATAAAATAATAATATAATCTCACTAATAAAATAAAATTTTACAAAATATAATATCTACAATATGATTGTTTTACTCAAAATTAAAATTAAACATATCTTACAATCCTCCATATATTTTTACATAATAAATCTTCTCAATTATTTTTTGCAGAAATATAAGAACATAAATTGAAGTAACTCCGAACAAAATCTTAGTGAAATGTGTTTTTTTTAAATTAAAAAAAAAGTATTTCTAGAAAACTATATCCAAATCTTTTATAGATTCTGACCATACTTGATAAAGTACGAAACGAAAGGAGAGAGAACAAAGAAACAAGAAAAGAAACAAGAAAGATGACAGAAGAGTTTTTGAATTTTGTATTTGTTTGTACGAAATATACAAAAAGACAGGTGAAGGGAGAGTCTGCACAGAAAAAGTAGCGACTTTTCACATACTAAAAGGTGTAATTTATTTCGTATCATCGTAATCATGACTAAAGAGGCAGTCAGGCCAACAAGATAACGGCCACCATCTCCATTAATCTTTTATTTTTAAATTCGAAGTACTTTTTAATTTATCTTTGTCCACACACCACATATTATATAAAGCAAAATGAAATTTTAGGTCCTCAACTTGCATATGAGCTTGGATCCTTTTTTTTCTTATTTATTTAATCCTTTGTAAAGGAAATTGCTCGAAGTCTAAAAATTTTAATAGATAGATACTCTCTTTAATTAATCATTATTTGGCTATTTTAGTTGCTCAATTGCTCTTTTTGGTTGACGTTAATTCGTGTAACAACAATTATCTTTGTAAGAAGACCTACTACCTGTCACAGTTTAAAGGCAATACATTTTGAACTGTTATGAAATTAAATTTAAAAATTTGAAATCTATTATTATATATTAACTCACTTTTAGCATTATATCATGCACGTAGTCATACAATTGAGATAATACACTAATATTTTCATTAGTATAAATATTAAGGATAGATCACATTGATATGAAAACACTCAATAATATACATTATAATTTGATTTTTCATTGTTCCTTTAATCTTCTTAGGGAATTTTTGCAAAAACTTTTATTTTTCAAAAAATAATTAAATTTAGATATTGTTGAAAAGTGTAAAAGAAGCAAAAGAGGTTCGTGTTTAGAAAAAGAAGTGAAAAGTTAAAAAAAGTTGAAGTTAAAGTGTTTGGTTAAAAAGCAGTTTCACATGATATTTTTAATAAAATGACAAAAAGATCAAAAACACTTTTTTGGATTCCACAAGAATTTTGAGTGTAAAAATGTCAAAATATTTTTTTATATATATTTATATAAATACCAAAAGCAGTTTTAGAGAAGCCGAAGTTCCCAACTCACATTCAGAAGTTGACATATAAAATATTAAAAACTGTTTTGTTTTGTTTTGTTTTTATAGCCAGAATCTAAAAATCACTTCTAATAAGTTGCAAACATTCTCTTAGTTAATTTGTTATAGTACTACTAACTAAGACGAATGCTTTAACAATTTTCACAGAAAACCTAATACTCTACAATAACATTTCATAAGACAGTAGTTCTTAATGTTCATTGTGCACTAGAGGATCTAATCAGGAAGGCTGGGAATAAGTGCTTATACAACTAGATACATAGAGAGAAAGATAAGGTCAGACATTGATGAAAAGAGCCTCATCTGAAACTCGAACACTCATTGTCCTCAATAGCATGATCTTAGTATGCCGGTTCAATTTTTGGGCACCAATTTTCAATGAATCAACGAAAACTTCAGATTCTGTTCCTTGATGAAGAAAATGTGATGCAAGCTGAATAAAAAAAAAAAACAAAAAAAAAACAGAAGAAATAGATTGATTGAGCAGCTAGCAAGAAGAGACTTACAATGAACACATTTCAGTACTAGAATCAAGAATTCCTTATCATAATTTTCATAGATGAACAAGAGATCCATATTAGGTTATCAACTTGTTGAAATCCAACCAAAGGATTACAAGATTGCCACACAAATTTATTATGCTTAATTTTTTATTAACTATATAAAAAGAAAACATAATAAAATCTCACTCACTGGATCTCCTAGGAGATGATTGATCACAAAACTTAAGACTCTCACACATTTAACCAAGCTTTTAATCAATCCTAAGCTGACTTTCTAAATCAAGAATAAAATAAATCCAGCCCAATTTTGAAGGAAAATCAACTATGAACCAGGCCAGAAGATAGAGCCATAAGCAGGATGGCATCATCCTTCTCATCTTGAGGCATGTATCTAGTATGTAAATCTGGAAACTCGTGTGAAAACTCACTTACTCTTACCTTTATTTCAATTATCCATCGTATATCTTCTGAGATGCCCTCATGCATAAGCATCCTTAATCTTTCAATCCTAATTTTATAAATTTTTAAAATTGTATTTTCAGGAAGAAAAAAAAAAAGAAAATCATTTTTTGAAAGTTAGAAGAATGTCACCCATTTTAAAAAGAACAAGATAAGAGAATGAGAAAACGAGAGAAATTTTATACAGAGATTTCAGTTATTTGGAAAACTGACAAGTCCGACTTTAATAGCCACGAAGTACTGTTATCCGCCACTTAACCGGGATAAGAAAAAAAATAAAAGAAAGAAAGCCTTCAAAACAAATAAAGTCAGAGAAAATAAGTATATATATATATATACAACACTAATCATAACAAGGGTTAGAAAGAAAAAGAATTTCCTCTTGTAAAAATTGATTTTCTAAAAATGGTTTAACTCTTTGTCCATTTACTTTGAATATGTTACTATTTTTATGATTCTCAATGTTAATCGCCCCATAAAGATATATTTTTTTATAATAAAAGGACCACTCCACCTTGATCTCAATTTTCCACGAAACAAATGCAATCGAGAATTATAAAGCAAAATATTTGATTTTTGCTTTATAAATTTTTAAAATTCTCATATGCATCATTTCCTAATTCTTGAAGTTCATTGATTTATAATTTGCGCAATTTTGAAACTTCATCAAGGTTAAAGTTAAAAAATTTGATTGTCCAATAAACTTTATGTTCAAGTTCAACAGGTAAATGACAAAGTTTTTCATAAACTATCCTATAAGAAGATATGCCTAATGATGTTTTGAAAGCAGTTCTATATGCCCAAAGTATATCGGTAAGTTTAAGAGATCTATCTTTACGATTTGGGTTAACTGTCTTTTTTAAAATTTATTTTATCTCCCTATTTGCAACTTCAACTTGTCCATTTGTCTGAGGGTGATAAGGGGTTGCAACTTTATATATGATTCCATATTTTCTCATTAAAGTTTCAAAAATTTTGTTACAAAAATATTTTCCCTCATCACTGATAATAGATCGAGGAATTCCAAATCGACTTAAAATAATTTTTTTCAAAAATTTTATCACTATTTTGTGATCTTTGTTTCGACGAGGAATTGCTTCGATCTATTTTGAAACATAATGTATGACAACCAATATGTAAAGAAAATCAAATGATAATAGAAATAGTCCCATAAAATCATTACCCCAATAGTAAAAAAATTCAATCACTAGGATAGGGTATAGGGGCATCATATTTCGGTTTGAAATGGACCCTAACTTTTGAAAATTTTCACAACTTTTGCAGAAAGTGTAAGTGTCATTGAAAAAAGTTGGCCAATAAAATCTACATTGCAAGATTTTTGTAGTGGTTTTTTTTGTTGAAAAGTAACCACCACGTACTTATGAATGACAAAATTTAGTAATATTACCTATCTCATTCTCATGCACACATTTTCGAAAGATTTGATCATGACAATATTTAAATAGGTATGGATCATCCCAATAAAAGTTTTTTACCTCAGCAAAAAATTTCTTTTTGTCTTGAGAGTTTTAATGCGATGGCATCTTTCCTGTCATAAGAAAATTAACAATGTCAGCAAAACAATGTAAAATAGAAACACTAAATAGTTGTTAATTAGGGAAAGTATCATTAATGAGTGTGGTTTGAAATGAGTCATCACAAACAAGTCTCAACAAATGATCACCCACCACATTCTCTACTTCCTTCTTATCTCGAATTATAATATTAAATTCCTGAAGTAAGAGAATTCACCTAATCAGTCTAGGTTTGACATCCTTTTTTGACAAAAGATATTTCAAAACTACATGATCACTAAAAATAACAACTGGTGAGCCAACAAGATAAGATCTAAATTTGTCCAATGCAAAAACTACAGCAAGTAATACTTTTTCAGTTGTTGAATAATTCAATTGAACACTATTTAAAGTTTTACTTGCATAATAAATAATATGTGGTTTTTAGCTTTTCTTTGTCCTAACACAGCTCCAACAACATAGTCACTAGCATCACACATTATTTCAAAAGGTAAAGTCCAATCTGGAGGATGCATGATTGGAGCAGATGTAAGCATGCTTTTAAGCTTAACAAAAGCATTTTCACAATTTTTAGTCCATTCAAAAATAGTGTGTTTTATTAGAAGATTACACAAAGGTTTAGATATTATATTAAAATATTTGATAAATCTTATATAAAAACCAGCATGTCCTAAAAATGATCTTACCTTCTTCACAGTCTTTGGTGTTGGCAAATTGGTAATTAACTCAATTTTAAATTTGTCAACCTCAATACCTTTTGATGAAATAATGTGTCCAAAAATAATACCAGTTATTACCATGAAATAACATTTCTCCCAATTGAGCAAAAGATTCTTTTCTTCACACCTGATCAAAACTTTTTCTAAATTGCATAGGCAATCGTCAAATGAATTACCAAAAATAAAAAAATTATCCATGAAAATTTCAAGAAAACGTTCAACCATGTCACTAAAAATACTAAGCCTGCATCGTTGAAATGTAGTTGGTACATTACATAATCCAAAAGTCATCATTCGAAATGCAAAAGTACCAAAATGACATGTAAAAGTTATTTTCTCTTAATCTTCAAGTGCAATTGTAATTTGATTATACCCAAAATATCCATATAAAAGCAATAAAATTCATGTCCCACAACTCTTTCTAAGATTTGATCCATGAACAATAATGGAAAATGATCTTTTCTAGTAACTGAGTTGAATTTTCTATAATCAATGCATATTCACCAACCAGTAACAATTCTAATTGGAATTAATTCATCATTCTCATTCTTAACTATAGTAACTCCAGATTTCTTAGGTACAACTTGAGTAGGACTTACTCATTTGCTACCGAAAATAGAATAAACGATTCCATTATCTAAGAGTTTAATGACTTCATTTCTCACTACTTCTTTCATATTACGATTTAGCATTCGTTGTATTTCTCTAGAAGGTTTACTATTTTCCTCTAGATAAATGTTATATGTGAAAATTAAAGGATTAATATTTTTAATGTCAGCAATGGTCCATCTTAAAGCGTTCTTATTCATTTTCAGAGTTTCGATCAACTTATCTTCTTGAGATGCATCAAGTTTGAAAGAAATTATTACTGAAAAAGTCTCATTCTCACTCAAGAAAGAGTATATCAAATCAACCGGTAAAGGTTTCAAATCAACCACAGGAATTTTAATACTTGATGAAATATATTTTTCTATTGATAATGAAAGTTTTTCAAACCTTGAATTCCAAAAATAATTTTCTTGTACCTGCGAAAATTCAGAGAGAGTGTTAGTGTGTGCCGTTTTACAAATATTTTCACTTTTAAAACAAGGTTCCATAGAATTTGACGAATTAGTAGTAGTAAAGTATTCATGAACAAGTTCCTCGATTGAATCTACTTCTTGTACTTCGACATCTTCTGTAAGTTACTTACAAACATTAAATACATTTAGTTTCAAAGTCATATTTTTAAATGATAGTTTCAAAATACCATTTTTATAATTGATCAAAGTATTTGAAGTTGTAAGAAAAGGACGACCCAAAATAATAGGAATTTGTGTATGTGTTTGTGCAACAGGCTCTGTGTTCAAAACAATAAAATTAACTGAAAAGTAAAACTTATCAATTTGTACCAATACATCTTCTACTACTCTTTTTTGAACTTTAATCGAGCAGTCAGCTAGTTGGAGTACAACATAAGTTCTTTTAAGTTCTCCCAAACTGATAAAGGTAGAAAATTTACAATAGCACCAAGATCAAGTAAAGTACGTTCTATTCAAGTATTTCCTGTGATACATGAAATGGTTGGACAACCTGGATCTTTGTACTTGGGTGAAGTGAATTGTTGAATGATTGAACTAACACTTTTAGTTAAAAATGACTTCTTTTGTACATGATGTTTTCTTTTGATTGTACACAAATTTTTCAAAAATCTGGCATAAGGTAGAACTTTCTTGATTGCATCCAATAATGGAATATTAATCTTGACTTGTTTAAAAATTTCAAAGATTTTAATATTTGATAATATCTTCTCATTGGAATTTTCATTATGTATGAATTCCAATGGTGGGAATTAAGAGAGGTAAAAAGAATAAATAATCATTTATCTATCCAAAACTGAAGAGTGGATCCCTAATCCTCAATACTTTTTTTACTTTGATTTTCTTTAGTTACAACATACATTAATTTTTTATATATGTTTGAACCACATAAATCCCATTTTTTTAGAATTATAATCCTGAATTTTTCAAACAACTTCTCTGTAGATCGATCTCGAACTCACAATAAATTTATTACTTAATACAACCTGCATTTGGGTTTGCAATCTTAAAGTTGTAATAAGTTTTTGGCGCCGTTGTCGGGAAAGGCAAGGCAAGTATTCAGGTTTGTTAATATTATTTCTTTGTAAATATAGTTTGTTTATTTTCTTTATGGATATATGGTTATATAGTATCGCAGTCATAATTCTCGGCGTTATAGTTAGAAATAATTCTAAAACTTTATTTGAAAATTTGTTTGAATCATTTCCACACACTTCCACCATGCTGAAAATGAAAGTGTCCAGGATGAAAATAAGAATCAACAGGTGCGTACCATGTGTTATTACTTGCAACCTCCTCGAAATTCTTCTCCTTCTTATTTTATTTTTTCTCTCAATGCAAATAACTTTCGATTCAAGCCAGGTATGATCCCTTTACTTTTTAATTTTCATGGTTTAGACTCTAAAAGTCCTTACTTGCATTTGAAAGAATTTGACGAAGTATGTGCCACTTTTGATAATCAAACTTGCACAAATGAGATTGTTAAGCTCAAATTATTTCCTTTTTCTTTTAAAGATAAAACAAAAACTTGGTTTAATTCTTTAAAACCTATGTTAATTGTCACCTGACAAAAAATGAAAGCTGGATTTTTGAAAAAATTCTTTTCAACTCATAAAACTAATGCTTTGAAAAGACAAATTCAATTTTTTTCTCAAAATTCTAATGAAGCTTTCTTTCAATGTTGGAAAATATTTAAAAATTTATTGAATTCATGCCCACATCATGGTTTTGAAAAATGACACTTAATTAATTTTTTCTATGAAGGTTTAACTCTTGAAAGAAAATAATTTATTGAAACAATGTGTAATGGTGAGTTTCTTGATAAAGAACCTGATGAAGCCCTAGAATATCTACATCATTTGGCAGAAAACTCTCAATCATAGCATAGTGTTAATTATTCCGAAGGTTCTATTAGATCTAATCTTACTAATAGTAATAAAGGAAAATATTACCTTAGCCAAAGAGATGATCTAAATGCCAGGATTGCTAGTTTAATAAGAAAAGTTGAAGCCATGGAACTTAAAAAAGTAAAGAAAATCAAATTTGTACAAGAGGAAGAAATTTGTAACAATTGTGAACTTTTGGGACACTCCACCAATAAATGTCTAAACATTCCAATACAAACAAATTTCATGAACACGTTCAAAAAACCTTTCCATTCTCTATATTTTGAAACTTACAATCCATAATGGATAAATCATCCCAATTTTAGTTGACGAAATGATAACCGTGCCCAACCACTGCATTCATAAAAACCACTAAACTTTCATTTTTATCCAGCTCTACATACAAAATCCCTTGAGGAGACTTTGCAAGCATTTATGTATGAACAAACAAACATCAATAATCAGACTTCACAAGCTATCAATGAGATCAAAAGCACGATTTCAACACTAACAGCTTCTTTGCGTACTCATGAAAAGGTAAATTTCCTGCTCAACCTCAACCTAATTCTTCCACTCAGTACCATATTTCTTCTTCAGGTGAAAATTCAGTCAATGAGGCTAATTCAGTCACAACTCTTCGGAATCAAAAAGTTATTGATAAGACTATTCATCCCAAGGAGAAAGTTTTTAATCCACCCCCAAAAATGAAGAATGAAAATAGTCTTGACGATGAAGGTAAGTATGAAAATGATGAGGAAAAAAAATATTTACCTTCAACACCCTTTCCCCAAAAATTGCAAGCAACTTAGAAATTGAACTCAGGCAATAAGATAATCGTGATATTATCTTACTATTTGCAAATTATCTCTTAACGCCAACACTTATTTATGGGATCAAGCATTTATACACACCTTTGTCAACAACAAATCAAGGTTTCACATTAGCAGTTGGTGGGGTAGAACCGTATAATAAGCTAAATGAACCCAAATATTTGTTGTGCCATTGGAGATACATAAATCAAGAATCACCATAAAAAAAGTAGGGTTTATATCAAAACTCAAAATAATAATACAACATACTTAAATATTTTCTACCCTTATAACCGTTCTCCTTCCTCCATCAAGAGATTTATCATTTTTTTTTCAGTAAAATAAAATTTAGAAAAACATAATAAAAGTAAGAAAGACTAAAAATAGAAGAGAAACTAGAGAATGTATTTCTATTACTACTAGAAAACTTACATTATTAGAAAACATACATTACTACTAGAAAACTTAACCTAAAGAAACTCTCTACCCTCCTTCTCTTACAAGCTTAATACATGGTCTACTTGGAGTATCCTAGAAGCCAAATATATAATGGAGGAATTAATCAAGTGGTATGCTAGTTGCCAAGAGTTGGTAAGTTGTTACACCAAATCCTCAAAATTCTCACTTACCCAATTTAATTGCATTTTTAGGTCAAATAAAGCCAGATTTTGATGATGAATAAAGAACAAAAGTTATCATTTTTTCGGTGCTGATATATTTACATATATCATTTGTCAAATTTGGCTATCGAGTGATGGAGATATGTTCAAATTAGCGAATCATGTCCAAGAGTCGTCCTTTAACAGCAGCAGCACATTGCAGCATATGTTTTTACGATTTTGACATATTATCTCACCATCTTGTCTTCAACAAACTTGTTTATTTACCTCTTGTGTATAACATATCCATATTTCAGCCCAAAATCAATTTGGGCACCCAATTAATCAAATAAGTCAATATTGGGCTGAAATCTAATCTGAATTTTTTGTGATCCATTTTGTACAACCACTTGAACGAATTTTCTGCTATAATTAAGATTGAATTGAGGTGAGTTTCCAACATAAAAGTTGTAGTTCTATCTCTTGGTTTTCAAATGAAACAAGATTCAGTCCATAAGACTTTTCATCATAAAGTTATGTTCAAAATACAAAAACTGCACAAGTTTGGAAACATGCTTCTTTTGATCTTTTTATATTCATTGATTACCCAACACAAAATATTAATAAAATAATAATATTAACAAGAATAAAAAAAAAATATAAAGAATTTGATACAAAAATATGTCAAAATATGGACTTATCAAGGTTAAAGACTCATACATTATTAAATTCATAATTCACTTAATATTTTGTTGTGTAGCTCTCACTATTACATGTGTGACGAAGATGAGTAAATCTTTTTATTTTAAAATTAACGATTATCTCAATTTTATATTTATTACTGTTCAATATTTTTTATTGTCAAATAAATTCCACTATTTTATATTAAATAATATCTCAATTTTTTAAACATTGTTGTTAAATATCCTTTTTTATATTTTTTTCCGTCAATATTTTCATTTTTCTCAAAGAAATAGGATTTCGGTTTAATTAGAAAGCATGATATAGACCAACCTTTCTTTCATTTTTTTTAAAAAATAAAAATAGAAAGCAGGGACAGATTCATATTTTTTTTAATTAATATAAAAAACTAAAATAAAAGGTGTTGACTTAATAAAAATAAAAATCATGGACTGAGTCCACATTTCTACCACACGTCATGCTGACTTTTTTTAAAATATATATTAAAACCGTGTGTACTAAAAGCATAAAATAATAGGCATCACGTTTCTTCTTTTAATGGAAAAAAGAAAAGAAAAGATAAGCTAAGAAAGGGTGGATAGACCCGACCACGGGCCGGGTCCAAACCGGACCCGGACCGTGACCGGACCGTGGTCAACGGGTCAGAATCCGTTGACCACGGTTCACGGGTCGGAACCGTGAATCGGCCCGTGAGTTCACGGGCCGGTTACGGTTCATCTAATCCGTGAACCGCCGGCGGTTCCACGGGCCGGGCCCGGCGGTTTTTAATTTTTTTAATTTTTATCAAAATAGTGTAAAAGTGTGTTATATAGGTTTTGAGCTTGTGACCTCCAAACTATTAATAAAACACTCTAACCAACTAAGCTAATGAACCATATGTTTATAATTTTGAATAAGTGCATAAATAAGTCTCATGATTTGTTTTTTCATTTTTTTCCCCTCAAATTACTTGTTTTGTTTCTGAAAATTAATATAATTGGTGTTGTATTCTTCTTTAAATTTAATTAATTAGTTTCAGCAAATTACAAATCAAGTCCTATATTTAAGCATTGTACATTTCATTTTAATAATAAATAAAGTTTTGAAAATTATCTAATTATGCTACTTTACAATTATTTTAATAATAAGTAAATCTGTAATTATTTTAATAATATTTAATAATATTTAATAATATTTAATAATGTTACTTTACAATATCTACTGTTTATTCCCCAACTTCTCATTTAATATTATTAAATTATTGTAATGTTTAATCGATTTTATATGATAATATTAACTCCAAAAACTAAAATTTATTAAATTGTGTTTTATCAATACAGTGTAAATGAAAAAATTATTTGTTAGAAATTTTATAAATTAATTTAGTCACTTTTGTTTTGGATCATATGCTTAAATTTTAGTTATTTTTTTTTCAAATTTAAGTTTATTTTTTTTTCAAATTTAAGTTTATTTTTTTTCATTAAGTTCAAAAAGTAACAATATTTTTTGCAAATTTAAGTTCAAAAAAATTTAAAAAAATAAAATAAAATATAAGGGTCGGAACCGGAACCGGAACCGGCGGTTCCAGAACCCGGACCGTAACCGGTCTTGACGGTTAAGGTTAAGGGTCGAGATTTTCTTGAACCGTGGAACCGGCGGTTCCGAACCGTAACCGGCGGTTCTTGAACCGTGGTCAGGTCTAGGTGGACACACCACGCTTTCTTCAAGTTAAAAAATAATAAGAAAAAATGTGAATTATGTAACAGTTTTTGTGTTTGAAAAAGGAAAACTTTGAAAGTGTCCTTTACCATAGAAAATTAAGAGATTTATTTTTATGATATTTAATATTTTTTTTATTCTTAGAATAAATTAGTAAAAAGCCTACTGGAAGCCTATATTTAACATATGCCCCAATAATTATCCACATATTTTCTTTTATCAGAAAAAATCAGCATATATTGTATAATTCGGAAAAGAGAGTAAGAAATTAGTTTTCTATCCTAATTAAATAATCTATTTTTAGGTTTGTTAAACCTATATATGCGATCATTGAATTAATTCTTTTTTCTATCAGTTAAAACTTAGTAATCTTTTGGACTAATAAGAGTTTGTTGGATTTAGAAATATATCTAATTGGGTTTGTATGATAAATTTAAGAGTCCGCTTGGTTATATTTTCATGTTTCTAATACTTTTAGGGTTTAAAATATTTAATTATTTTTTTATATATAAATAAAAATATATTTAAATTAGTTATATTTCTATATTAATTATATAAATTTAAAAATAAAAATAATTATTTTATAGTATTTCCTACAAAAAAATACGTGAAATATTAGTAAGTTTGAAAATAAATTTTAAAAGGTGCATAAATTTAAAAAAAATGTATTTTTTATTAAAATGAATGCATTTTCACAGTTTTAAATAGTAAAAAATCAAAAAATGCACTTTGGAAATAAAAATAAACAAATTCTAAGTTCTATAAAAAAAGTTGATAAATTGCTTTAAAATAGTTCGTGAAAGATCAAATAAATGGTTTCTTTGAATTCTTCAATAGTTAGGCTTTGATTGATTTCAGTTTCAATTCCATCAATTTTAATATCAAAAAATGAAATCAAATATTCAAATATTGAATTCTCCAAAAGATATTTTTATCCCTTTCTAAAATATTATAAAAAAAATCCTAGTTATTATTATATATCTGTATACCTATTCAAATTATCTATTCAATAAAAAATACATATATTTATCTTATTAAATCATTATATTAATTTAAAAATAATATAAAATAATAATATGATACCACTAATAAAATAAAATCTTATAAGATACGATATCTACAGTAGAATTATCTCACTTAAAAATAAAACCAAACATATCTCACAATCATTCGTAAATTTTCATACAATAAATCATCTCAGTAATTTTTTGCAGAAATATAAGAAAAAAAATCGAAGTAACTCCAAACTAAATTTTAGTGAAATGTGTTTTTTAAAAAAAAAAATCTAGAAAACTATATCCTAAATCTTTTATAGATTTTGACCATACTGAGAAAACAAAGAAAAGAGAAGAAACAAGAAAGAAGAGTTTTTGAAATTTGTATTTGTTTGTACGAAATATACAAAAAGAGAGGTGAAGGGGGAGTCTGCACAGAAAAAATAGCGACTTTTCACTGACTAAAAGGTGTAATTTATTTCGTATCATCATAATCATGACTGATGAGGCACTCAGGCCCGCCAGCCGCATAACAAGAATTCGAAGTACTTTTTAATTTATCTTTGTCCACACACCACATATTATATAAAGCAAAATGAAATTTTAGGTCCTTAAGTTGCATATGAGCTTGGATCCTTTTTTTCTTATTTATTTACTCCGATTGCTCGAAGTCTAAGAATTTTAATAGATAGATATTCTCTGTAATTAATCAATATTTGGCTGATCTAGTTGTTCAATTGCTCTCGTTGATTGACGCTGGCTGGCAGGTGTGATAACAATTATCTTTGTGTAGGAGACCTATGATGTGATCTCCAAGTCACAATTTAAAAGCTTACGTGAAATTAGATTTAAAATTTTGAATTATAGTATTACTATTATCTATCACTTTTAGCACTATATCATGTCAATCTTAAAGATAGATCACACTGATATGAAAATCCTCAATAATATACATTATAATTTGATTTCTCATTGTTCCTTTAATCTTCTTAGAGAGTTTTTGCAAAAACTTCTATTTATCAAAAAATGATTCAATTTAGAGATTGTTGAGAAGTGGGAAAGAAGCAAAAGTGGTTAATTTTAGAAAAAGAAATGAAAAGTTAAAAAAAGTTGAAGTTAGAGTATTTGGTAAAAAAAGAGGTTCACATGAGTCTTTTAATAAAATGACAAAAATATCAAAAAAAATTTTTTTTTGGATTGTGCAAAAATTTTGAGTGTAAAAATGTTAAAATAAACTTTTATATATTTGCAAAAATACTAGAAGTACTTTTAGAGAAGTAGAAGTAGCCAACTAGCAGAATCAAAATCAGAAGTTGGCATATAAAAACACTAAAAATTATTATTATTTTTTTCAGTCCGAAGCTAAAAATCACTTCCAAGAAGGTATTGCAAACACTCTCTTAGTTAATTTGTTATAGTACTACTAACTAAGACGAATGCTTTAACATTTTTGACAGAAGACCTAATACTCTACAATAGCATTTCATAAGACAGTAGTTCTGAATGTTCATTGGGCATTTCATAACTCGAACACTCGTTGTCCTCAATAGCATGATCTTATCTTAAAAAATTTATAGTACGATCAAGAGAATGTGCAATAAATTTTAGTATGCCGGTTCAATTTTTGGGCTCCAACTTTCAATGATTTTATGAAAACTTCAGATTCCTTGATGCAGAAAATGTGATGCAAGCTGAAAAAAAAAACAGATTAAATAGATTGATTGAGCAACTAGCAAGAAGATACTTTCAATGAACACATTTCAGTACTAGATTCAAGAATTCCATATCAAATTTTCATAGATGAACAAGAGATCCATATCAGGTTATCAACTTGTTCAAATCCAACCAAAGGATTACAAGATTTCCACACAAATTTATTATGCTTAATTTCTTTATTAACTATATAAAAGAAAACATAGTAAAATCTCACTCACTGGATCTCCTAGGAGATGATTGATCACAAAACTTAAGACTCTCACACATTTAACCAAGCTTTTAATCAATCCTAAGCTGACTTTCTAAATCAAGAATAAAATAAATCCAGCCCAATTTGAAGGAAAATCAACTATGAACCAGGCCGGAAGATAGAGCCATAAGCAGGATGGCAGCATCCTTCTCATCTTCAGGAAACACTCGGTGAAATGCTAAACTGTTGCTCAAATTTATCAAGAAATCCTCAAAACCGAGCTTCTTCTGTCCACCACTAGCTGATGATCCAGCAGGAGTAGCAGTAGCAGCAGCCATTTTGCAGCGTTTCTTGAGCTGTGAGGAATGACAATTTTTGCCCATCTTCTCTTTGTGTTGCGCCTTTATCTTCATTGCTGGTGGCAGATCAGAGGCAACCGCTGCGCCGTTGGCAGCAGCTGCAGCGGCCGCCATGGCACGCCTCGCCTTCCTTTGCCTAATCCCACACGCATTGCAAAGTGACTGTGGACATGAAAGAAAAAACAAAATCGTGATCACATGTTTCAAAAAACAGTGCAATCATATTATTCTGAACTTAAAGAACAATACTTATATATATATAAGCATGGTGATCCACTAACGTCCCATTAATAGACACCAAGAAATAATAAATAAGAAAACCTTGGGGCCTTTGGGACCACTTCTCCAAAGAGGGGTCTTGGTTGTGTTGCAATCGGCACAAACCCTAATTGGGCTGTTCCTGTTGTATGAGGAACTGTTGCTGTTTAAATCAGTTTCCAAAGAAGAGGATGGCTGCAGCTTCTGATCCTCAAACTTGGCTGTGGCACTGCTTATTTTTGGAGCTGCGCAATCCGGGTTCTTCATCCTCTGCATCAACCTCATCTTGGAAGGCATCCATTTTAGGGAATTATCCTTGTCCGATATGCTTTGTGCAGGCCCTTGATCTTCTTTCTTCCATAGAGTTAATTTGAGGCCACTGTTAACCTTGTTCTTGATCTCATATGATGATCCTCCATGATAAGCATAATTGTCATCCTAGGATCAAAATTTGAGAAACGATTCTTGTGATGGTTTGTATGACAAGAACTGATACATAACATTGTACTAATACTACTTAAATTACTAGACATGCAATCAAAAAGATAGAACAATTAAGCAAAAAAAATAAAAATTGTAGG